>OX326949.1:9810607-10348107 GCA_946800315.1 Misopates orontium
CCAATACGATTAAAAATAAAGCATGCTTAATTTCAATATTTAGACCATAAGAATAAATAGATTATGTTTAAGTTAATTAGCAAATTAATAACCATAAATAAGTTTTAATATTTTAAAGTCTAAGAAAATTACATATTTACCCTCACTTTTGATAGTTGGCTAAGGGTCAATGGATGGAAGGGAGGTACATGCAAAAGAATTGAAACCTCAGGGGGATATATGCAAAAGAAGTGAAACCTCAAGGGGGTATATGCCAATGAGTGAAACTTAGGGGCTATATCCCAAAAATATAAAACCTCAGGGGGCTATATGCCAAAGTATGAAACCTCAGGGAGGTGGATGAAAATTACCCTTACTATATATACTCGCAACTCCTTTCCTAGTGAACCTTGAGGGTTTAAAGAGCTAGTTGTACTTAAATTTGAACAGAAAAGTTAAAAACTGTCTGTTTTAAGGGGCATGCAAATTGCTATTATCCGAATAATATGTTGTTCGAGTTCGAGTAGGAAAAGGGAAACATGTGTATACATATACTATATATAAGAGAAAGAGACCAGCAACGTTGGCTACATGAGTCGATCGAGAGTTGTAAGGAAACAAAATTAATATACGAAAAACAGAATGGCAACAGCCGATGATGATGATAGTGACCCGTCAATCCTTTGCATCTCCTGCAACTTGTCTTTTCCTACCGACTTAGCCGACCGGTTTGGCCGCTGCCCTCGATGTCTTTTACGCCCTTACTATATAACACCACCACCACCATCACCAGTACCTTCCTCTAATTTTACTTTTCTCAATGATTCCGTCGATGACTATTCCGTTTCACCCAGTATATTCCTTGATTCTCTTCCCACTAAAGCTGGTTCTCTTCATGAATCGACATGCTCAGTTTGTTTCGAAGATCTCGTAGTAGGGAGCTGTAATTCTACGTCAACGGTGAGTGAGTTGCCATGCAAGCACTGCTTTCATAGAGATTGTATATATGAATGGCTCAATCGGGGTAACAATACTTGTCCCTTGTGCCGCTACAAGTTGCCACTCATGAGTCCTGATCTTAATCGTCTACACGGCCTACAAATTCCAGAGATTTCACCTGAATTTGTAATTCGCATGAATCTCCTCACGGAAGCACTAGATAGATTGCAACGGTGAGGAAGGAAGACTGCTATATTATGGATTTTCGCGTGATGTGCGATGATCAAGGGGACTCTCAGTTGCCGATTCTTGCAGAGTTTATATTAGGTGACAACTTAGATATTGACCTCAATTGTAACAACTCTTCTGGAAACGTCGAATTTCTTTTTGATCCGCGGTTGATGTAAAAGTTTGCGATATATTTGTGAGGAGTACATTTGACGTTTATTTTTGGTGTTTAATTTATTTAATTTGTATGTGCTTAAATTAAGTTTCGTGTTATTGAAATTATGGTTAATGTCGTGACAAACTCTCATATTCATGCTTCGTATATTTTACGCTTCGTATTTCAACCAAAACAAAAAAAATCTTGTTATAAGATTTCGTCGAAAAGTCGAACGAGAGCACTCCACATCTTTAAATAGGTTTGTGGGAAACTCACTTTGTCTTTCTCAAAGAATATATATGAAACACTTTCCAAAACAGGGTATGCAATGGATTTTGACGCTTTTTTCCTTGATTAAAATTTGAAGGTACAATGGGATGTTAGTAGTTAGTACGTTCGGATGTTTGCAAATTAAGTTTTTACTGTTACAAAGCTTTTATTAAGCTAAAGATATCCACATTTTCATGCTGATCATAACGTACTTATGAATGAAACTTTAACTTATGAATTAAAGTTAATTTTAAAACTTAACTTGAACCATGAATTTATAATTTTTGAGAAGAATTAACAAGCCCCACGTTAACTTATGTGGGGCAAAACTTGAAAATTTGAATATACTTCTTTTGTTGGATTACACAAAGCCCAGTCATTTATTATGACTATTAAACTCTTCTCTTTACTTATATAGATATATCTGTTTCTTGGATTTATATGTTTTCTTAGAGATAGTTACTCGCTGGTGTTACAGGCATAATATGCATTATGCATATTTTTGAAAAAAAATTGGCAACGGTATAGTTGTCTTTTATCTTTAGTCTTTACACATAAAGATAGACTCAACTCTCAATTTTAGCCAGCAAGGATAATACAATTATGCTTACTTAGGAAGTAAATACTTATTACTCAATAGTATAGCCTCAGTATTTCTGTTAAATTTTCAATGGCTAAGAGGTCGCGCTTGATCTCCAACTAGTTTTTTTCTTTTTTTTGGTTAAACTAGAAAGTGGGGCACGCGGAGCTCCGCGCACATTATTTTTTATATATTGTAAATTACATATTTTCATATTCAAGCGTGAAGAAAAAGAGTTAAATATGGAAAGAAAATGTAAGAAAAATAATTTGCCTAGATGGAAAGAGTTGTAGTTAGTGGAATTGTGAATCAATATAATTAGAGTAGATTGGAAGTAAAAGTAATTTTCATTGAAAGAATATAAATTATATGGAAACTAAATCATATATCTTTCTTAGTAAATGGTATATTAATTTCATCTAACTTAAATTGCGAGGTTATATTGAGAAATTAACAATAAGATGCTATAGTGGAACACAAATTATAAGGTTAAACTTGAAAATCAAAAGTTTGATGTCACAAATACCTCTTCCTTTATATATTAGTATAGACAATCTCCAACTAGTTAATTCCACTCCTCAAAGAACTCTACTAATATAGTAAATTGGTTGACAAATTTGTTACTTGGTTCATGCCACAATATAACTTATGACGATTAGTGTCGGTCATAAGAGTTATTACTTGAAATTTTAAAAATATTGATATAAATGGGAGCTACTTGTAATGTGTTGGCAAAGGTACGTTGTAATTATCGAGAAGTCGGTTTTTAACTTTGAGCAGTCGTTTTTGTTGTTATTCAAACAGTTAACAAAGAAAGCTATAACTAATAACCAAACCTCAAGCAGTGTAACTTTCATATGTTTAATCATGGCGGAAGCATCTTGACAGATTGTGCGTTAAATCATTTAATAAGATTAACCACCCAAATTCGCATAATAAAACGACAACTATATAGGGGGCTATCAACCTAAAACCCTCCTGTGGTTTGGAAAACCTGCACAAAATCCCCCTGTGGTTTGAAAACTACCTAAAATCCCCTTGTGGTTTCAAAAACCTTGCACACATTCCCTTCCGTTAAATTTAACATAACTCCGTTAGTTTTATTTAAGAATGACTAAATTGCCCTTATTTATTTTTAACTTCTTTTAAAATAAAAAATTGTGGACGTTTAAAAAAAAATAAAAAAGTAGGGATTTTGTGCAGGGTTTTCAAACCACAGGGGGATTTTGTGCAGGGTTTTCAAACCACAAGGGGATTTCGTGCAGGTTGTCAAACCACAAGGGGGTTTCATGTTTTCAATTTTTAAGGGTGAAATAGACTTTTTAATTCGAAAAAGTACACAAAAGTTAAACCCACTCTCACATAGAGCGAGTGGTGGCCACTCTCTGACGGAGTTTAACAGATTAGGGATTTTGTGCAGAGTTTTTGAAACCACAAGGGGATTTTGTGCAGTGTTTTTGAAACCACAAGGGAATTCTAGGTAATTATCAAACCACAAGGGGATTCCGTGCAGATTTTCAAAACCACAAGGGGGTTTTATGCATTTTCCCCACTATATAGGCAATCTCGAGTATTCAAAAAGGCAGATTGAAAGAAAAAGAAATATGCAACTGAGTATATTAGATTAACATTTGAGATATATATATATATGTGTGTGTGTATTTATTATAAGCACACAAACATAAACGATGTACAGTAACTACTTTTTCTATTTATTTTAACTTAATTTGTAGGGAAAAAAAGCAAAATCTCTAATTTTGAAGGAATGTCGTTTGTTTCGTGAGAACACCATTTTAAATTAATGGGCAAATTCATCTTTTTTTTAATGGCCGCCGATAATTAAAAAAAAAAAGACTTTGGGAAGTTGACAAAAACCTTATGTTTCTTTGTATTAATATATGGGTAAAATGTATCTAACCCCCAACCTATACCTTTTTTTACAAGTTGCCACCTAACCTATTATTTTTTACAACCAACTCCTCAACCTATTGAAAAATGTGTGAACAACCCTCTGAAATCAAATCCAACGGATGGAAATAGGGGTGTTCGCGGGCGGGTTTAGGCGAGTTGTCGTGAAAAATATGACCATACCCAAAATTTGCGGGTTACCAATTTGTCAACCCGTGCGGGTTAAGTTAAAAACTATACCATAACTTAATAAAAATATTTAAACCACAAATTAACTTAATTAAAAAAAATATATAAGGATGTAAACGGACATTTTGTCCATGTACATTATAAAAAAAGGGATAATATCAGTGACACCCCCTGAGGTTTGATGAAATATCAGAGACACCCCCTGAGGTTTGCATAATATCAGAGACACCCCCTGAGGTTTGTAATGACATATCAGAGACACCCCCTCTATGAAAAGACGTGCCAAATCCAGCTGTATTTTTTAATTGAATTCCTTTTTTACCCTTGTCAAATTTGACATAGATTTTGACATATCTTTAAAGACTAAAATACCCCTTGTTACTTAAATTATTATGGGATGTTATTTGCTATGTTAAGCTGCCTATGAGGTGTCAATAATATAATTAAAAACTTTTTTTTTCTACAAATTTTAAACAAATAATTAATTTCATATGAAATGTAACTATTTATTATATTTATCTTATAGTTTTACTTTCTATTAAAGATATGCATTAAAATTAAAGATATAAGTAAGCTAAAGACAAAAAAATGAATTTTATTTATTATTCCAGCATTTAGATTTCATCTTTTTCATATTTTATTTTAAAATAAACCATTTTTAAAATTTATGGCAGAGGAAAACAGGAAACAGAAAAGAAGAGAAAAACGAAATAAGTTGTCTCCCTCGTGCATCATTTTTTTTAATCTACTGTTGAAGTAAATAAAATGGGTTTGACTCATTTTTAGTTGGATGATTATGTTAACTTATTTGACCCATGGACTAGTTGGGGTTTTAAGGATATTCTTATCTTTTTTCCTTACAAATAAAGTATAATATTAATTTAAAGGGTAAAGATGTCATATAAATCAAAATTAGCCATTATCTTTATGAGAGGGGGTGTCATTGATATTATTCAAACCTCAGGGGGTGTCTCTGATATTTTATCATACCTCAGGGGGTGTCACTGATATTATCCCTAAAAAAAACTATTTAAATTGATTCCCAACCCAAAATACAACTATCAAACAACATAAACTAACAAAAAACAAATTATACTATAGCATCATTATTAACATACAACCATATAACTTCCGAAAATACTCCTCACTCCCTTCGTTCCTCTATAAATATACAAACTAAGGGTGTATGCGGGCGGGTTTTAGCGGGTTGTTATTTAAAATGTGACCATACCCAAAATTTGCGGGTTGCCAATTTATCAACCCGAGCGGGTTAAGTTAAAAACTAAATCATGCGGGTTGCGGGTTCTGCGGGTCGGGCGGGTCATGAGCACCCCTAGATGGAAATGCAAAAGTGTGACCAAATTCAACGTTGGATTTGGGTTCAGGGGGCAGTTCGCACATTTTTCAATAGGTTGGGGGTTAATTGTAAAAAACTAATAGGTTAGGTGGCAATTTGTAAAAGAACGTATAGGTTGGGGGGTTTAATGGGAATTACCCTTAATATATTATCTTTCTTTCTTCGTGTAAAAATAAACGATTCGTACGGGATAAAACTTCGCACATCAAAAAGTAGAAAAGATATTGAATAGACAATGTGCGATGGCGACATAAATTTCAAATGTCCAAAGCATTCAACAATTTGGTCCTATCTTGACTACTTAATTTTGTTTCCAAAGATATCTGTCATAGTCTTTGCACCAGTTGCATAAAATAATTTTTCATTTTTGCCTCCCCCGGTTGCTCTTATTTCGTCTCTGTTTTCGGCCAAAGCATTGGCTTTATTACAAATACTATATTTTTTGTTAATAAATGAGCGTTGGTTTGTTAAAAATTTGATAATCATCAACATGTTAAAGAAATGGACTACTATGAAAACAAAAGAACTATGCAAGTGTCTTTTTTCTTATCATTTAAGCATTTTGAACCAGTGTATATATGTACATGTGGTAATATGAATAAATAGTTTATAAAATTTAATTTGATCAAATTATACTGGCACATGTGCAATCAACTTATTCGGATCTGGATATTATTAGAGTTATGACTTTCACTGACGTCAACTGGGGATGTAGCTCAGATGGTAGAGCGCTCGCTTAGCATGCGAGAGGTACGGGGATCGATACCCCGCATCTCCATTCCTAATTGTTTTTTTTTCTCATCAACTAAAAAGTCTAAAACTTAGCTGAATATGTTATTCTTTAACTGGATTATGAGCCCTATCATTTGAACATGTCTATTTAACCCATTTTCTTATAATTACTTTAATAAATATAAATAACTAACTTTGTGTTATCCTAAAAAGTATATTTATTTTTTAGTTTTTAATGTGTATATATGTGTATAACCCAGTGTATATATTAAACTTTTGTAGAGAGATTATTACTCGTTACTTTCTAGTTTGTTTCGGCAAGAGAGGTAATAAAGTTGATATGCATAATACGTGGAGTAATATTGTTATTTTAAAAATTAACAGTATAATCGTCTTTCTATCTATCTATAAAATAACATTTTTACAACTCTCAGTTTTATAGCTGAGAGTATAATACAATCATATATGAAAAGGAAACTATATCAGATACTAACTTCACGACGCAATTTCGAATCAAATCCAGTGGTGCAAGACCCGTCCATATTAAACAGTCTACAAAAATTGGTTTTATGCCAGAAACAAAAGAACAAAAACCAACATACAGAAAATGCAGATGGCACATCATTAAGAATCACAAATCTAAAACTGGGACAAAACTCCAAGATTAAACAACCAGATTAAGAAAAAGACTATATAGATTTATTAAGAAAAATGGAGATTCATCAGTACACTTCAATGTAGCAAGAGAAAACACCCTGTCAACATCTATATATCCACTGAAATCTTGAACCAAGTCCAGAAATTTTAACAAGAAAAAAAGAAACTCTACAAAAGTGTCATCTTCTGCAAAAACTCCAGCCTCTTCCATAGAAGCATCATCCCGTACCATCACATATCGAGGTCAAGAGGAGATTGTACCACGATATGTGCCGGTTTAGGATGATTTGTAATCCAAGTGATGTTCTCCTCAAGTCTTAACGTACCTCCTCCTCTAAACTCAACATTTTTATTTACCTCGTTGCCTCCTATATCCGTAACGTTACACAGTTCTCACCAGCTTCAACAAGCACCTTGTCAATATTCTCTAAACATCTCTTCGACTTCCAGTAAAACCCTTTCCTCTTTAGTTGCTGCTGCTTCAAAACCTTCAGCATTGTCACCTTCACCGATTCTCCCTTTGAAACACTCATCTCCCTGTACATTATCATCCCTACAATCCTCACTATTGTCCTCCATTGAATGAGCTTCCTCACCACGACCCTCGCTGTCGTCTTCAGACTCATTCTCAACCGCCTCCTCCCCTCTGTTCCCCTTCCTTTCTAGAAACTGCATCATCCTCCTCAAGTCATCCAGCTCACTCTCGATCAAAAACAATCTCTCTTTCAGAACCAGATTCTCCTCCTCCAGCTGAGCAATATGATTATCCTTATCCTCCACGCGATTCTCCAATACATTGTGAGAATCCATTGCACCTAAACCGACACCACTTGGAGTACAAATCATCTCAAACCGACTTAAATCATGGTCCAACCTCCTTTCGACCTGGACATGCGTTTCCACATCACTCTCGCTCGATCCTTCCCCAATTCCCTCATCTTCCACATGAGCCTCCGTTTCATGTCTCAGCCTAATTAACCCCTTCATCGAACCATACCCGTCAACACCCCACTCTTCCTTTGCCATGTCCACCAAGACTTCTCTAGATGGAGAGAAATTAGGAGTGGGCAAAACATCAGGCGTCACAGGACAGGGGGAAACCAAAGACGCAATGCCGCCACTCTTCTTCGCCCGTATTAGAAAGGAAGTAGTATTCCTTGGAGCATACGGGGCCGACCTGCTACTTTTCTTGTTAAAATTTCCACGCATTTTCTCGTTCGTGTTTACGCTATTGTTCTTATTAGACTTCTTTTTCGCAAGGAATGTCCGGGTTCTCAGTCGATTCTTGTGCTGCAGTTCATTCGAAGCCGGAGGCTTATAGCTACTGAAACTTGGATTCCCGCTATCAAGACCGATCGCATTCATTCCATCAGAGTCGGAAACAGCCATACGGAATACCCGCTGATCGTTCCTCCTCTTATCTACCCTTTTGCGCTTCCAGTTGGTTCTTGGACCCGCCAACTTACCGAAACCAGCATACCGTGGCGGCGGCTCCATCGAAGCAGAGTTCGGGTTACCGTTAGAAAACAGCGGCTGTGGGGCCCACATCCTGTAACCGCGGCTAAATGGAGTCATCTGCGAACGGTAGTTGATAAGATTTTGATCAGTCGAAAAGAACAAGAAGTAGAAAACTTATTCTGGTGATACGTGATTTTTACCTGTTGAATTTGATTCATACTCATTAAACTCTGATTCGTGTTAATCAGTAGCTGCTGTTGTTGTTGTTGTTGATTCATCATCAATTTAGATTGAAAATCCAAAACCCCTTTGAATAATAAATCCCAATCTTGACTGTTCAAATTATTCAAGAAACCGCAAAAACACCAATCTTGAGAGCTCAAATTTCAATTACTAATTACTAAAGAAACGGCAAACCCTAGATGTTCGACAGAGATGATTCACCGCAAAATTGATTCCGAATATAAAACCTAGTTTGTTAATTGCAACAAATTGTACTCTCTACAAAGATTATTGCGTTTGAAATCCTCTCGAATTTTGAAAAGTATTCATTCAGTCGCAATTAAAATTAATAATGGCGGGCTATCAAAAGAAGACGAATAAAAGAGGGCAATGGGGCTATTTATATAGAGTAGAGATCACATCAACGTTGCTGATGTGGCGGTTCATATTGGATTAAGGAGTAGAGTTCCAATGCACTTAAAGTCTTAAACTACTAGTTATTTAAGTAAATTCCATAAGCTAATGATCTTATGTTATTTTAAAATTACTTCATATGCCTTTTTTTTTTTTTTTTTTTTTTTTTCCGAACGGGAGATCTATTAGCAAACTACACAGTTATGTACAAAGATACAGGGTGCGGGGACGCGGGATTGTATGCGGTAAGTGCAGGCTAAGTCACACAAAACAAGTGGCAAAAGCCAGTCGGGAAAAGATGTCCAATATATACATAAAAGATCAGGCTGGACAAGAGCCTCAAAACCGTCCTGGCTAGCTCCCAACTTCGCTAACGCGTCCGCTACCCTATTGCTCTCCCGAAACGCAAAAGAAGACCAAGTTTCTGCAAACTCAGTCCAGATCATCCATATGTCCGTCAAAAGGGTCCGCGGATGGGATGAGCTTGCCTCATCATCAAACTATGAAATACAAAGAGCGAGTCAGTTTCAATATACAAACGGCTAATATTTAAAGTCCGAGCAAAAAGTGAACCCAGTGTGATTGCCCATAATTCCGCTTTGTTATTAGTACAAGTACCAATGGGCGAAGAAAAGGCTCCAATCATTACGCCATGATGATCTCGAATAACACCACCAATCCCTGCATGATCAGGGTTTCGAGTAGACGCTCCATCTATGTTGAGCTTAAAGAAGCCCGAAGGAGGGGGTTCCCATTTGAGGTTAAAGGAGAAAGGTTTGAGAGTGGGTTTACAGATTAGGTGGCATGTTTCATGGATATGACTAAGAATTAATTGAGATAAGTGAGTAGTATTAATCGGTTTGTGTATAAAAATGGATTCATTACGAGCGCGCCACATAACCCAAAAGGAAATAAGGAAAACGATTTTTTGCTTCATGTTAAGAGTGCGTCAAAAAATCAAGGGATTAGTCGCATGCTCAGGGAAGCACTGAGGAGATAAATCTCGTAGAGGTTGAAACAAGGGATATTGATAGAAAATATGACTACTGTCGTCCCTTGTACTATGACATAAAGGACAAATGTCCGTTTCAAACGTGTGATGCCGATAAAGGTTGTCGGCAGTGGTAAGAGTGTCAAGCGTCCAAAGCCAAGTAAAAAACTTGATACGAGGAAGCACCGGGGCCCTCCACAGTAGATTCCAAGGAAGAGTTGGACTTCATATGCTTTTTACCTATTAGTAATTGAATCTATATATTATTTGATAATTAAATATACCACATATTGTTTAATTCATCTATTTATATTAATAGCGAAACTCGAATGTTCATATATATATATATATATTTGATGAGTAAGAGGCTAACATTGTTATGATTATATCAAATAATGTTTCTTTAATTACAGCTACACCCCCTGAGGTTTGGTGTAATTACACATACCTCCCATGTGGTTTGAGAAATTACACATACCTCCCCTGAGGTTTGAAACCTTACACATACCTCCCCTCTACAAGTTAAGGGTTGTTTGGGTGTAAGTTATGATAAAGTTATGCTTATTATGCTTACACCCCTAAAGTTTTGTATATTTGTAAAAGTAATCCTTGATGTTAGAAAAATTAAAATTAAATACTCCAAATAATTTTAGAAACTACTATACGACTAACCAAAAATATAAAAAGTATTTAAATTATTTTTAAAATTTAATCTAATCTTAATATTTTTATTATTTTGTAAAAATATTTAATTTCTTGTTTTTGTTTGTTTTTTTATTTCTTCATTTTTGTTTTACTTTAAATAATCTCATAAATTTCATTATAGTTCCATATTAAATACTATTACGCGTGCCCACGGAAATTTCAGTTTATCACAACAAAAAAGAAGCATTTGGTAAAATAATAAATATCTATGCAATCTCAGAAAAAAAAAAGGACAAGAAATAGAAAATTCAATTGTAAAAACTCTCATTTTCAATGAAAATTAACAAATATAACAGAAATAATAGATTTTCATAACCCATTTTAAAAAATGAAGAATGATGACGAAATTACCGGCAACAGTGACAATATAATTATCATCCTTGGATCAGACATGGTCACTGGTTTTAGGTAGCAAGTTTTGTTGAACTTTTTGACAAAATAAACAACCTAAGTGCACTATATTTAGTGAAACCAATTTTCGGCGTTTTATCTTCTTCTATTACTAAAATAATTGTTAGTTTAAATTGTAACGAGAACAAAGGCACAAAGATGAGTAGTTAGTTAAGTTTTGACTGAGATTTACGGGAATTGTTTTAAAGAAAAAAACTAAAAGTTACGTGTTTTGATTCAAAAATATATTTTGGATTAGATTAAATTATTTTTAAATTTAAATTTAAATACTTTTTATATTTGTAGGTAATAGTATAATAGTTTATAAAACCTTTTTGAGTATTTAATTTTAATTTTTCTAACATCAAGGATTACTTTTATAAATATACCAAACTTTAGGGGTGTAAGTATAATAAGCATAATTTTATCATAACTTACACCCAAACAACCCTTAAATTGAAGAGGGGAGGTATGTGTAAGGTTTCAAACCTCAGGGGAGGTATGTGTAATTTCTCAAACCACAGGGGAGGTCTGTGTAATTACACCAAACCTCAGGGGGTGTAGCTGTAATTATCCCTAAAAATAATATTATGGTACAGAGCACTTTCGTAGATGTAAAAAAATATTGTAATATTAAGTAAGTTAGAAGACCCACCTAAACCAAATTTATGCATATACGATATTAGATATGAAAAAAAAAAGCGAGATTTAATTTATTAATTTAATTTTTGTATGAAGAAATTGTAATAAAAACTGTGCAGTAGGTTTGACCTAACTATGCCTTATGATTAACACGAAGGTTAATATGCGTGTACTCTTAGTGTTTTTAATGTATAATATGTAATTTTGTTAAAATAATGTAAAATATATTACTATATTTTTAGAAGATATCATTTTTGACGATTTGCCACACCTCATGCTATAGAAGCATCAAGCATGAAGTAATTATTTAAGAATTAATGAACTCAGGTTTCTAAATTTACTGCATTGGCTGGCCATGAGATTAAATATTTTCCGTATCACTTGGCAGCCAAATGAGGCTTAAAGTTTAGATATATTACGAAATAGTATCATACGTTATGTATATGAATAGACAAAATACAATACTGTGAAGAATAAAAAAAACATATTTACATCAATTTCAAATGATTTTAAATAACCAACTAGACCCAATCCCTTAGCATATTAAAAAAAAAAAAATCTATGTCAGCTCAGTGCCTCTACTCATAAATATTTAGGCAGAAATGCAACTTTTGCCCATTAAATTTGACCATTTTTCACTTTTGCCTTGTAACTTTTCGGGCCGTAGTTTTGCCCTGTATGTTTTGATTTTCGATGCAAAATATGTCCAATCGGGCTCAAAACGGACTTTTTGCCTATGTAAACGCCAAGCTGTCAAATTACTTGTACAAGTGTAAAAATGCTTTGCCACGTGGTTTTTTTCACCCCAAAAAACGTTTTTATCAAAAGTTTCAAGGCTTTTTTGCAACTTTGCTTAGAAAACTTAAATAAATTTAAAAAATTATAGATGAATACACAAACCACCCCTCATATTTGAGAACTTACACAAATCACCCCTATAAATAGTTTTTGTTAATAAATTCTAAGAAATGTAGTAAAATTCCATTAATATCCTTGTATTAAAAATTAAAATTATGTATTTTGAAATTCTAAATAATAATTTTTCAAAGAAATATATCTTTTACTGATTTTATTAATAACTTGAAATCTAAATAAGAAACTTTTTTTTTGTATTTTACAGGATTTATTGGCATGTCAATTATTTCATTTTCTCGTTATTGTATAAAAATAAATTGAATCAATAAACTAAGATAAAAAAAAAATGATTAGAACGTCCTTCGTTTTCCCCAAATACACCCCATTCCCCACACCCAGCATCGTCCAGGCCTGTTGGCAGTGTAATAAGGCCCAACACCTCTGAATCCTGATTCCGAGCCTAGCTCTTGTGCCAGCTTCCTCCTCCATCACCATATCATTCATAAAACGGGGCTTGAAAAAAAGCTTGCGTTACCTACTGCCAGAATTCTCAACCTACTTCCAGACGGAGGAGGAGGCGATGGCACAGACATGAGATGGTGCCTAGGGTTTGGCGTGCAATGTGAGGGGGGAGGGATGAAGGATGAAGAAGGTGATGCAATTTCAGTTTTTAATCCTAGTTCTATTTACTTATTTTTAAAATATTAAATTCAATTTCTAATTTTCATTTAATATAAATTTAAT
This sequence comes from Misopates orontium, assembly GCA_946800315.1. NCBI lineage: Eukaryota > Viridiplantae > Streptophyta > Magnoliopsida > Lamiales > Plantaginaceae > Misopates > Misopates orontium. The sequence continues at coordinate 9,824,025 of OX326949.1, forward strand.
AATCTGAAAATTTTAAGTTTTCATTCTTTTTAAAAAATATATAAGAGTGACGGGTGGTGTTACTGTTTTTCTACAAGGACATTAATGAATTTTTACTACATCTAATAGGGTTTGTTCACAAAAATTATTTAGAGCGGTGATTTGTGTAATTTCTCAAACATGAGGGGTGGTTTGTGTAATTTATCTATAATTTCTTGAATTTATTTATTTTTTTAGTAAAATTGCAAAAATGCTTTGTAACTTTTGAGAAAAACGTTTTCTGGTGTGAAAAAATCCACATGGCAAAGCATTTTTACACCTATACAAGTGATTTGACAGCTCCATATAGGTAAAAAGCTTGTTTTGAGCCTGATTGGACATATTTTCACTACAAAAAAAACATTAATTTATGACATTCAAAAATGCTATCTAAATAGCATTGAGTGTCATTTTTTAATTTAGTGGCAGTTCTAAGAAAGTGCCACTTGTAGGGGTGTGAGTAATTCTATAATGTCACTAAATGATGGTATACTGACATTTACCTAAGGCCAAAATAAATTGGTAAGCTAACATTAATAAGTGCTACTACATTATTTATTAATGATACTTATAAACGACACTACAAGTAATATTGGTTACAATTTAATTAGCCATTACACCTTCGTATAGTGGCACTCGTAAAAAATCTCTAAACAAACTTTCGTTGACACTAAGAAACGCCACTAATCACAAGAAAACAAAATAAAATAAAAAATGATTTAGTTCCTTCAAATTTTTGAAAGAACTAAATCATAAAATTTATTATTAAATTCATAAAAAGATGGCAACACCGATGTTAAATCAACAAAATTTCATCACAATTTTTTTTACATTATGATCAAACCCAAATTCTATAGAACTAATCACTAAAATAACAAATGCCCTATTACACATCAATCTACTAAAATAATTAGACAAGTCCATCAAATTCTATTCACCAATCTATGGATTGAATTAGTTAACCATCTTCAGAAACCTCCTATCATATATCTCTACTCAAAGTTGTATTTTCTTCAATAATCTTGAAATCCTTCTTTCATTCACAAACATCTGCATAAAACATAAAACGATTATATCAGATCAATCCATCTCTAGGTTTTAAAAAAATTCAGTCATAAGATAAGGATATGAAGCTTACAGTTTTAGCAAATGAAAAAAAAGACTTTCGAGGCTGGGAGTTTAGCGCCCAACATAGCCCATGAAATCAATTGGTTGACCTATGTATGAAGCATATGAATAAGAGCAAAAAAAAAAAAAAAAAAAGAAAAAAGGAAACTACACAGAGCTGAAGAATATGGACGGGAGCAAAGAAAATGAAAATACACAGAGTTTCTAATTAATTTCTACTTATCAGTAGTCCTGAGGGATAAGTATGGAAATGAAAAGATTGTGAAACCCTTAAATCTCTCCATGAAATCTTTTGATATTTCCTTATCAATTAACAGTTCCAAATAAAGTCATTTATTCCATATCAAACTCCACTTTTTTAGCACTAATTATAGATAAGGGGGGAAATAATTTTAAAATAAAAGGAAAGTATTTTCAGTTTTTAATTTATTTTGACATTTATTCAAAATGTCATTGAACTAAATTATTGTGGCATTTAGAACAAAATTACCATAAATATGATCCTTTTCAATCATCTTTATTGTAGTCTATATGTGGCATTTTGACAAAATGTCATCTAATTAATTCTTCGTGGCATTGTCAAATTGAACGTCATTAATTCATACAAGTTAATGTCACTACTGCTAGTTATTGGGGCACTAATAAAACTAACACAAAATTAAAATACTGTGGCATTCTAAAAAAAATGCCAACATCATGGTGTCACTAAAACTCAATTTTGTTGTAGTGTTTGGAGCGAAAATCAAAACATACAGGGCAAAACCACAGCCCGAAAACTTATAGGGCAAAAGTAAAAAATGGCTAAACTTAGTGGACAAAATTGCATTTCTGCCTAAATAGTTAGCGTGATGTTGCTTCCACAAGGTGCTAACTCTATATCTCAATACTGTATGAAATTGAAACGTTTTTGGAAAGAAGTTAGCTATTTAGTTCCCGCAATTACTTGTCATGTGATGTTGCACGTCTGTGTACATGTCAAATTGCTCAGGTTTGTTAGATTTTAATCATTGTCTCGACTGATGCGATTTCTTGTAAGGTTAAATGACCACTTCCATTTTATTCGCAGTCAGATTTTGGGTTTAGAACCTCTGTCTCTTGTTAAAAAATGCCTATGTTGTGGTGTTACATTGAAAAACAAAAGGAAATTCAATTTTCAGCTGGTGATATTACTAATAATTCTGCTTTACTTGCAGGACACTCACACAAACCTTCTTCACATCAGTTCAGGACTGGTGTGGTAGTCTATTAATTAAATAAACTACAATGGTTAATGTCTCACACCAGAATCGAGGTGGAACTAAAGAATCAGTAAGGAGAGCTTGAACCATATCAAGAAGATGGGGATTCTTACATTCAACTACCCATTTTACTTTGGTGGGAAAGACGCTAAGAAATAATACATTTTTCCTAAAGAAAACTTTGAAAGGAATGGGACATATATTTACCACCTGAATCAGAGGGTACAACTTGGATGAAGGAAGTAAATTGGGTCCGAAAAGGGCAAGAAACGCCTTGAGAGCCAAGAAAAACTTCATGTTTAGTACAAAGGAAATAGATCCAAGTAAATCGACTGCAATCATCAACAAAAGTAACAAAGTATTTGTAATGTGCATAAGAAATAAATAGATATATACCCCAAACATCGTTGTGGATTATATCCAATAAATCACGAGCACGAGATCTATAGGGGGAAAATGTAATACTTTGCTCTTGGCGAGTTTGCACGAGGAACAATCAAAAGATAAACATTTATTAGAAACTAAAATTTTATTCCCCAGAATACCAGATTTCAACACAGTTTGGAGTACATTAAGATTGGGGTGACCTAGGCGCCTATGCCAATCTCTAAGACTCACATTAACAACATTAAAATAAAAAGAAAAACTAGTACAAAAAGCAACACAAATGGAGCTGAGACTTATTGGAAACAATCTGCCTTCCTTAGGACCCCTCACGATCATCCTCCCCGACACTCGATCACAAGTCACAACACAACCTGAAGAATAAAAAATGACATGACAATTATTGTCAACAAGCTATCCAACAGAAAGCAAATTGGTAGAAAGACAGGGAAACCAACACATTACATATGACACTTGATATATCCCCCACATCAGAAATCGGTAGGGAACTACCATATGCTGTTTGAATCGACAATGGACCAATATATGGCCTAAGATTTTGTAATGACGAGGGATAATTTGTCATATGTTTCGAAGCACTAGAATCTACAACCAAGAACCAAGAGATAACTGTGAATTACCTGTAATACCTAAAGCAGAAAGAGTAGAAAGTACCATTTTGTTGGATTGAATCAGGGTTAATAGAAGGAGCATTGGCAGGGGTGATGGAAGGAGCATTGGCATCAACAGGAGAATGAAAAGATGGTGCACCAAAGGATACAACATAAGCAGTATAGGCACATTCTTGCTTTCTAGGTAGGGTAATTGCATAATCCTGAATGATATGTCCAGTATTTTTGCAGTAGTTGCAAAAGTTCTTTTGGCATTGATATGCAATATAACCAAATTCCTTGCAACTGTAACATTGTTTAGTGTTGTATTATCGACCCTTTGATTTTCCTGGTGCTGCAAATGCTACTTTAGTTGGTGGAATAAGAGTTTGTACTATTGTGCTTCGAGTAAGTAACCTTTGTTCTTTCTAAAGCAAATCACAAAAGCAAACATGAAGACAAGGTGCTAGATCCCTGTTCATCAACTAAGAACGAACAACTTCAAAATCGGGACGTAGTTTCGTATGAAATTGATCCCTCATACTAGTTTCATGCACGATTTGCATATGAACAAGACCATCGGAAGACACCAAAGAATACACAATGTCACTGTATTCAGCCCACAAATTTGAGAATCTAGAATAGAACTTTTTGATAGACAACGCTTCTTGAGAAGAATTAGTTATCTCATAATCCAATTGAAATCTACTAGCAGAATTATTTTGGGTATGGATTCTTTGCAAATACGCCCATATAGCCTTCGATGTCCTGTAAGGTCGTAAACTTAAAATTATACGAGGCATCCTTACTCTCCCACGCAGCCAACTTTTTTGCACCATTAGAGGTTGGAATGAAATAGTCAACGTGACCCCACAACTATTTTCCCTTGACAAAAAGCTAGAAATAAAATGCTCATGCTGAATAATTCTTACAATTGAACTGGATACAGAGCGAATCAGATCCAGTCACCATGAGTAATCAAGGAATCTCAAGAGATGTTTTAATTCTAAGAAAACTGGACCAGGAGAAAAAATAAGAACCAGGATGGAACAAGAACACTAGAAAGAACCTTAGAAAAAACAAGGTGATTAGTCAAAAAACAAGAAACTTTAATTGGCTCGATACCATGTAGATTTAAGTTGAATACCTCTAAGAGGTTCTTTCCTTTCATTATATCAAAAGGGATAAAAGCGTTAAACCCCCTATACTATAGGGGGTGTAGCGATTTGCCCCCTGAACTTTTTTTTTTTGGCAACAAGCCCCTGTACTATGGATAAACAAGACTTTTTGCACCCTGATCGAATTTCTGGCCAATTTTTGCTGGAATTTGAAACGTGAACTTGAGGGTTCATATTATTTAACTTCAAATTCAATAAAATGCCCTTTTTTCACTTCGATTTTTGTTATATTTCCTTAATTTTCAAACCATAGTTTAAATTATCAAAATGTAGGCTTTGGAAATTCAGAAAAATATAACAAAAATCGAAGTGAAATGCATTTTATTGAATCTGCGGTTAAATAGTGATGAACCATCATGTTCAAGTTTCAAATTCCGGCGAAAATTGGTTTGAAATTCGACCAGGAGGCAAATTATTTTTTTCAGTCAATAATTGAGGGGGCAAAGTGCTTATTTATCCATAGTACATGGTGCTTGTTGCCAAAAAAAAAAAGTTCAAGGGGCAAATCGCTACACCCCTTATAGTATAGGGGGTTTAACGCTTTTATCCCATATAAAAAACAGTTTCACAAAGATAATCATAAAAGATAACAATGTAACAATAAACCTTATCACATCTAAAAAGAACTTATCTTATGTTGGACTTTATCTCTTCTAAACAGATCTTATTCTAACTATCTTAACAACATAACTTATCAGAAAACAACTAATCTATATATATTCTACTGATAAATAGACCATATAAATTGGAGGGTTTAGTGCAATTAGCTGTCATCTAAATGAATATGAGGCGTAGTTTTTCTTTTTCATAATTTTATAAAGGGACTTAATTTTTCCTTTTCATGAATTTATAAAATATTACTGTGTCCTGATAAAGTATTGATACGACTTATACAAAAACAAATTACAACTACTTCGTACGATGAATTTAAGATTTGACTAATATTGATAAACGATACTCTAATATGCTAGTAAGCCTTGTGTTTCATACAAAGATGTAAAAGCACTAAATTCAGAGGCATAATATATACTTACAAACCTCTAAGTGCAGGAATGTAATAATAAGGGTAATTTTGGAAATTCGAGATATTCTTTTGCTGTTTGATATAGTATTCCTTTTTGTCGGTGTAAGAGGAAATTGTGATCTCAAATATGGTACAAGCTTAGTTCGTTTAAGGGTAACGTGTGTGAATTACCCACACCTTAGAATATTTTGCTTAAGCCACCCTATATAATAATACTCTATATGCAAAAGATTCAAGAAATAGAGTGGACTACTTCGAATAAACATAGATAAGACCTAACTTACTATTATTAACTCTAGATTAACACTATTAAAATGCAGTGTCATTGTTTCTAAAAGGAGACTTGGTCATTCAGAAAGCGAGGGGCGGGACGGCAGTTTGAAAGAGTTTTTCTTCAACACCTTGCATATTGGCCTGCACCATGCAATAAAACACAACAAACAAAACATGACTAGCTTATTCTATTCTGCATATGGTATTTGATTGAAACAATCTAATATAGTGTTCACTTAGCTTCTCTCCATTTGTCACCTTCTATTTGTCTATCAAAGTTCAACCGATCACACACAATTTTTTCTACATTTGTTTTTTCCATTCTTTAATGCTCACTCAACTATCAACCAATGCCTTCCATTTATTCCTTCAAAATCTCAATTATTCCTTTCTTTCCGATAGAATTTCACATCCCTTTGCTTCTGTTTGTTCATTTCCTTAGTGTATTTCGAGTATCACAACAAACTTTCCATCATAACTAATATTTGTATTCTTGAAGGAAAAAAATATGCTTCTTGAGTTGTTAGTTCAGTTCTTAAAGCTTTTTTGAACAATCAAAGGCTTTAAAGGTACATACTTTGAGCTTTAAATATTTATGTATTACATATGTGCTACTTAATTAATTGTTTTTGTTTACATACTATTGAAGTATATGCACAGTTTGTAGTGATTTTTTTGCCTAAACTAAGTCAGTTCACAATTGTGTGTCTTCTTAACGTGCACCGGATTTTCCAAGAGCTTACACAGTGTATGTTGTTGATGTAGATATACTGGTATCCTATATCTGTAACAATTTGTGGTAAATCAATTTACGACGAGATAGAGAGTCATGTACCGATCAAGAAAGTGCGGGAATCATTATTACCGGTGGATCAGTTCATATATTGTGAACATTGAAGTTAATCGATTTTGAGTTCTATGTGACAGTTTGGGTGGTTTTATAGTGTAAATTTTCTTCGACTTAACAATCCGAACATAATTTTCGCATATGTTAAAATTTCCGATACAGATAAGTAATCTATATATTCGTCATGAGCTATACAGTGAACTGTTTGCTTCAACACTATGAATCAGCCGCTTATGTATTTTGATCTCTTAGTTTCAAACTTTACCTCCTTTATAGAAAAACTGCAAGTGTAACTGTGAGAAGTCTACAAGATTTAGCTATATTCGTATGCAGAGAGTTCTGTTTTCATTGGATTTCGTTTACATTTCTTAAGTCTGCGTAGTATTCTGGAAGGCCTCATTCTGTTATTTATCAAATAGAGTTTAGTTTTACTTCCTCAAGTTTTTGAATATGCATTCATTCCTATTTTTTGAAACAGGCTACAAGTCAGTTTTACAATTTAATTAAAAATGGCAATGTCATTGGAGGACCTTCTATCAGAGGAAGGCTTTAAGAGGAGAAAAGCAAAGATGACTTCCAGAAGTTCCTTCGCTTCAGAGGGACGAGGTATTCCTCGCCACACACAAAGTGGCAAACTCGAATCCAGTTCTTTAATGGCTCTAAAAAGGACAGAGAGAACAAGATCTGATATACCTCGACATGACTCAAAGGGAGAATTTTCAACAAGTGGCAGCTTTAGAGGTAGCAAGCCAAGGAATAATCTGAGCAGGAGGGATCCAATAGACTGGGAATCTGAGAAGGCAAGAATCTTGAAGCAAGAAAGAAGAAGCCATCAAGAATCATGGGATGTGCAGAGGTTCGATGATGGCTTGCATGAAGATGCACAAGGTCCTGAAATAACCGAGGTGGGAGAAAGTGATGAAATAGTCGAGGCGAGAATAGGCAGCCAATATAAAGACGTATATTTGAATAAAGTTTACGGCTATGAGGGAAGTCATTCAACCAGAAATGGTGATAAGAACAACATAATACTCGAAAAGAAAATTAGAAACAACTCTTTCAATCATCCTCCTGAGGAAAGAAGCTTTAACATTAATAGTCGTAATAGCATGAAACAACCCCAGAGCTATGACAACAAATCAAACAGGATTTCTGATGATAACAAGTTTTTTGATGAAAGTGCGAGTGAAAGAATGATCAAGACTGAAGAGGCCATTGCCACTCCTGCTCTAGATGAAGCTGCTGTCAAAGCCATTATTTCTATCTTGAGCGGCTATGTTAAACGTTTTCTCAGGGATGAGGATTTCAGGGCTTCCCTTCGCCACAACAGTTTTGCGTCTTTGAATTTTATAGGATTAGATGAAGGCTTGAATACTGAATGCAAAGTCATAGAGAATCTCGAACAAGCTATAGAGATAGCTGAAAAAGCCGTTGAGGAGATGGCAACCTTAAAAGAATTGAAAAGGGCTTCATTACAGCTTAGTGTCATTACTGGATTAAACACCGATGATCTGAAAGATCGGTTTACATCTGGAATCCAAAATTTTAAGTTGTCGGCCTGTGCACATCTCTACCTCAGTGTGATATATATGATACAAAAAAGAGATGGGATTTCAGCAAAACATCTTCTTCAAGTGTTCTGCAATTCACCTTTCCAAGCACGGTCAGCGTTGCTTCCTGATTTATGGGAGCAGTTGTTTCTTCCACATTTTTCACAGTTGAAGCTCTGGTATGATAAAGAAGCTCGTTCATTAGCAGATTCCCCCGTTGCTTCAAATTTAAAGCTTCTTGAGAAAGAATATAATGAAATCTTGGACTCAGGGACTTACCAATTTGCGTTGTACTACAAAAATTGGCTTGCTGAGGGGGTTGAAGCACCTTCGGTTCCTTTGATCAAAATTCCATCTCTCTCTGGTCAACTTATACCGAAGGGAGGCTCACAGAGCCATGCAAGTAGTCCTTCTAGTCGCATTTCAGCTCAGCCGATGGTTAGTAAGAAGTTGTATGATGAAGTATTTGGACATTCACATAACGTAGACGGTGAATACAAGGTTAATGAAGGTAGCCCCAGTAGTCCGGACACAGAAGAGAAGCAACTGATATTGTACTCTCATGACTCAGTTTCGTACACAAACCGAAACTCTGAACCAGATGGAGAATCTCTCCCTGTAAGAGTTACAGTCTAAACAATGTATCTTTTATCACTTGAAGATTTTCTCATTCGATTATTACCATTTTGTTGTGTTCAAACTATTAAAAGAAGCATTGATGCATCCACGAAAGTTGGACACTTATGTTTGGATTTGGTGTTTTGCGTCTATAGTTCAAGTTGCAGCTTAAGTTGATTTGCGTAATTACTTTACTTGTGTTGAAAGTTTTCAAGAATAATTACTTTTGAAATCTATACTTCTTACCTATCCTGAAGCAGCCACCAGATTATATGCACTGATTTGCTTACACTCTCGGGTCATTCCTTAATTCATTGAAATAGTTCTGAAAAAAAAAATCTTGTTTGATTCTCACATGTATCTTATTCTTTAATCATATGTATCCTACAAGGTTTAGAATGAACTAGTTAAAGTAAAATCAGATATTGGTCCACACTTGGACATTGTTATGTTAGATTTTGTCTTTGTTATATAACTAGCCATCAAGAATCTTTCCACATTATCTTAGGATGATCCACATGTGGCCGAGGAAGCAGAGAGATTAAATCAAGAGTTTTCACAAAAAGAGTTATGCATTAATGAAGTATACGGAGACTGTCAGTCGTATCAAGAACATTCAGACATGCCTAACATGTTTCAAGCACAACCACCTGCAACAGAAATCAAGCTGTTATGTGGAATTCCTGAGAAATCCATCACTTGTGTTGCATTCAGATTTGGGTTGCATCCTGATGCTGCTGCATATGTATGTATAACCTCACTTTTACACACTCTCATAAACCAAAGTTCTTTGCATTAACTGTGTTTCTTTTTTAATTGTAGCAAACTAGACCGGAATCTCCTACTGTCAAAGGTAGGTGAATATTTAACTCGAGGAGTCCTGTTTACATTGAACATTTAGACCTTTGCTTATCTACGAGTTTCAATAATGCAGAACAGCAGAGAAATCAGGAAGTCTTCTGTGAAAACACTTGCCTATTTAGCATCCCAGAAGAATTTTTATGCCCCATCACCGGCCTTCTTTTGGACGATCCGGTGACTCTGGAAACTGGTCAGACCTTTGAGCGTCAAGCTATCACAGACTGGTTCTATAAAGAAAGCATAACCTGCCCCTTAACCAGAAAAGCATTACAATGTCAAACTGTGCCACATACGAACCTCATCTTGAAGCGCCTTATTGATCATTGGAAGAGGGAGCATTATATGCATCTCTCGGCTTTATTTTCTCGAGCACCAGGAGAAACACATGATAATATGATCATTAGCACTTTGGAACAACTTCTCTTAGTTCTCAGTAAAGACAATAGGATTGTTAATGCAAGACGAATAGTATCTCTTGGGGGGTTGCAGTTTTTACTAAAGATATTTCACTATGGAAATAATGAAGAGAAGACACGCGTGTTACCGTTGTTATCTTATTGTATTGAAGCTGATTCGGGGTGCAGAAGTTATGTAACGACAAATATAAACAAGTCAGACCTGATAGAACTACTTCACAGTGAGCAGTCGAAGTCGATAACTAATGCTGTTTTACTGTTGATTGAATTGATTTGCATGAACAGGTATTTAGTACCTTTACTGGAATCCCTTAGTACCGAGTTGGTATACATACTGAATTTTCCGTTTGCAAATTTCTGATCATACTGAGTTGTTAGGATCATAGACTTAGATGCCTAACATTTATCATTCTCCAGGCACTTAGCTTTATACTGAACTTTCGAAGTGATAAGCCTACTAGAACTAGCATCTGATTACGGTGTTGATTATTAAACATTTCAGGAGGAATGGCGCAAAAAGTTTTTTAGACAGGCTGCAGAATGAAGAAATAACAAACGTTATGGTCGATTTGCTTGCATATCTCAAGACGTGTCGCTTGGAAGAGGGACCTTTAGTTGCTGTTCTGCTTCTGCATATTGATCTTCTGGTGAGTATTTAAATCTTTTCTCTCCCCAAAATCAAATATTTCCTCATTCGAATTTTGAAATGCTCGACGGCATATTCATGGAATGCCTCTGTATTAACTTGCAGTCAGAATCCCACACCAGTAACATTTATAGACAAGAAGCTGTTGATGCTCTTACCATCACTCTGGAAAGAAGTTTGTCCGAAGGAGACGCACAGAAGACATGTTCTAAATCACTCCTAGTTCTTGGAGGCTGCTTCTCTTCATCTGGGAAACTTATGACAGAGGATTGGATCCTAAAACTATCGGGTTTTCTCACATGTCTCGACTGGGATGTTACAGACAATGAAGCCAATGACACTGCAGTCGACACCACACTTAAAAAGGTTGTTCTTTTCCACTCACTAAAGATTCAGTTTGTATCCTAGAACATGTGTTCTTTGTTTCAATAACTTTACTTTAGGAACCTTCAGTTATTATAAACTGACACGATCGAGATTTTTTGAAGGTCGATCGTTTAGCTGAAGACGGCGATGAAGAGAAGGCCAGAGATAAATGGTTGTATAAACTGTCATCAGTACTAATTAGAGATGGGAAGAAGAAGTCATTCTTGGAGACTGTTTCTAAGTGTTTGAGTTTAGGCAATTCAGATTTAGTGAGAGTTTGTCTCACAACAGTGGCATGGTTGAGTTCTTCATTGTCTGAGACAGAACTTCAGCTCTATGCCTTCTCAGTTCTCATCTCTCCACTCAAGAACTGCTTAGACTATGGGGAGTTGGTTGAGCACAAGATCCTTGCTTCATTGTCTCTACTTAATTTCACTAAAATTCCAGGTCTGTCATTTTCTTTTGTACATTGCTATAACATCTTTAAAGTTTGGTCTAATTACACTAATACTACCTCATGTGTCAAGAATTATCATTATTGTTTCTTTCACTAATTTATTTTTCCTCTTTGTTGTTGTAATATATGCATCATAATAGCCAATGTTGAACAATGTTTTGTTCTCCAGTAGTACAATTAATTTGTGTTGAATGTTTTATAATTTTTATAAACATGAAGGCTCAGTGTTGTGATTTGAATATATATATATATATATATACATATCCTTATTTTAAGTTCTGAGGTGTTTTATTTTTATTTGCAGAATGTAGAGTACTGTTGGTGGGTATTGGTGATGAGATGCGCACTTCTTTAGAAAACCTGGAGGAGGTAACATGGACAGCAAAAGAACTGCTTACCATCATTTCCAGGCGATAGTAAGTAAACAAATTGTATATAATATCAGCAAAAAAAGAACTCGGTCCAAAACATTATCTTTGGTTTTTTCATGTATTTACTTTATTGATAGAGGGCAAGAAACTTATGAAGATCAAGATTTGTAGTTAAATTAACTTAGTTTGTAACTGTAGTACTTTGCTCTTACTTCACAATAACATATTTTGGCTGCCATCAGATTAAAACATTTAGCAATATTTCTAAGTAATTAAATCAAACAATGTGCTAGATCAATGGGATAATGTTGACTTTGAATCTCAATCCATTCTCCAAAGTTGAATCTCATCAGCCATCACAAGTCACTTAAGCACAAGAGTTCAAACAAGCACGGATACAAATACCATAGTCTAAAAGTTCAATACATGACCAAAATCCACCAACTCTATAACAGGGGAACAAAAGCACATTTATTGACACTCTCCTCATTAACATATAAAACACCCAAGTTCACTAACACAAGTACATACTACTAACAACATTTTACTCTGCTTCAGTACTTGTTCTTGTACCAGAAAACGCCTTTGTCTGAAGCACTCTCGTCCGGCTCAACATACAAACACTCCCTCGCCTCCCTCCACATAGCCTTAATAAACGGAGTTTCATCAAACCGATAGTACTCACCAAGTATCGGCTTAATAGCCTTAGTCGCCTCCATTGCATGATAGTGTGGCATCGTTGAGAATAAATGGTGAGCAACGTGAGTGTCGGTTATGTTATGAAAGACCTTATTCAGCACACCGTAATCTCTGTCAACGGTTGCCAAAGCTCCCCTTAGCCAGTCCCATTCAGAAGAATCATAGTGCGGCAACGCCGGGTGAGTGTGTTGCAAGTATGTGATCAGGACTAGGAAAGAATTCACTACAAGCAATGGTACCCCATAAACATACACGAGCCACATGAGCCCTTTCGCCAATGCTACACGATAAAGCACAAATGCCGTAGCAATAACACCGACATCAGAAATATAGATTTGAAGCCTCTCACGTTCATTGTATATCGGAGCATTCGGATCGTAATGACAAGCAAAACGATCGTAGGGCCTGCCCGAAACATTGAAGGCCAAGTACAAAGGCCAACCAAGAGTAAGCGTAACAACAAGGGTCATGACCCGACCTGGTGGGTTATTCAAGTACTTTGAGTACCATGGAATCATCGACTTAGGTTTTGGCACGAAAACTTCGTCGCGCTCGAGGGATCCGGTGTTGGAGTGGTGTCGGCGATGACTATACTTCCATGAAAAGTAAGGCACGAGTAGGGCGGAGTGGAGGATTAGGCCAACCGTGTCGTCAAGCCATTGGTGATCGCTAAATGCATGGTGGCCGCATTCATGGGCTATGACCCAAACTCCGGTGCAAACACACCCTTGAACAATCCCGTAACTCAGCCATGCAATGTGGTGGTAGGGGGACGGAATGAAATGAAAGTAGGAGGTCGCGATGTGATATAAAAGGTAAACAATGAAGAGGTCATAAACGACATAAGAGAATGAACGGATGACAGATCGTTGGAAGCAATGGGGAGGGATGGCCTTCTTGATGTCGCCAACGGTGAACGGGGGCTTTGAATGAGGCACCCTTTTGAGGGGGTGGTTTGCTTGTTCATCTTTCAGTGATGCAGCCGACATGCGCCCTCCAGCTCCCATTTTTTCTGACCACCCCTGTTTGCTTCACAAACCTGGAATTTCAAGAGAATAGAAGCTGGTTATTTATTTTTATTCAGATGTCTGAGTACACAATGACAAAGTAGTTTTGTGAAACTTTTAATTTGATACAATTACACAAAGTTTTTGACCCAACCAGAGAAAATTTTAACATTTTCTTGAACACTAGATATCGACAGTGACACCTGCTGCATTTTAGTGCACAAGTAAATAAAGTCCAAACTTCTCAAAGAGAAAAATAGAAGCTGAGAAAGAACATGTAGATCCAAACACAAGCTAATTTGAATTATCTACCATATCATTAGAAATCAGCTAGATATAAACTCTACATTTATGCTTACTTGCTTTAAGTTCAATCAAGAACAGAGAAGTAAATAAATAACAATTTTTATTAAAACCAACTTGAGATGCACAAATACATAGTGATTTTAGCAAACTAGATAAAATAGATATCTTGAGTAAAAAAAAATTGAACTGTGAAAGGAAATCTTCAAATCCACAAAAAAAAAAAAAAAAAGGCACAAGATTTGCTGATATTTGAAATCTTTGAAGCAGATTTGAGCCACATGCACACCCACGAAACTCTCAAATATACATTAAAACCAAAGCCGTGAGAATCACACACACATAGTCCATTGCATTGCACTAATTAAACCACACAAAAAAAAAAAAAAAGGGAAAGGGAAAAAGAATTAAAGCAATGTAGATTTTGTAACAACGAAACGGTACATCCCATAGATCCATTCTTAATTGGCAATGCTGCACAACATACAAGTTGAAACTTCATTAACAATCATGAAATAACAGTGACAACACAAAATCTTAACCCTGAAAACATACCAGCACTGTAAAATAATTGTGACAATTAGATATAATTAGATAAGATACAATATTCTATAGTCTTAATATAAAAACATACAAGAACATGAGAAATTAAGTGTACCTTCAAAGACTGTCTTAGAGCACTTCCTTTCTTCTCTCTTTTCGATATTAATTTTAATATGTTTTTTTTTTTTTTTTTGTGGTACTACATACAGAAAGATGTCTCCTTATTATAGAAAACTCCGAAGCCACCTCGCAACCCAAAGGGCTCATGCATGCCTCAACGTAACCAGCTAAACTTCCGGCCACGTGTCAGTGAATGATTGGTCCAGGTCGGACTCCATATCCTTTTGCACAATATCTGCGTTTGTGGTTACTTCTTCAACAGTTGCAACTGGACCTCGACTACTAGCACTAGCTAATTAGATCTAGTCCTACTTGAATAAGGACTTTAGTAGTTATTATATATATAAATGTAACTATCCATATTCAGTTTTAATTATGACTCAATAGTGACGATAACTATAACGGAACAGATAATTTCGAAAAGGGTATCTGCTGTTTGAATTCTTTTTTTTTTTTTTTTTGTTTAATGACTATTATTCTACATCCACGTATATTTAATATTGAATAGATATATATTGAATTTTGCTAGCATATCTGTGATATTTAATAAAATCCTAAAATTATGTATCATGATATTTATTTCACTTGCGTGTTGGGATTGGGGTGAATTTGTGGACAAATAGATACAGTACTTACTCATTTTTTTTTTTTTTGTCAAAAATGCTTATATCTTTATCCTTATACTTTAAATTATAAAAACGAGTTAAATAACAAATTGTAAATCAAGATCACATAAAAGTCCGTAATTGTGGATAAGATTCACATATAAGATCTTACATTCTGTACCAAATTAAAGACTATTTGTGAGAATCATGTTTCACCACCATTACTTTTTAGTGAATTTATTTATACCGAAAGTTTTTTTTGTTTTTCAAAACTGTAAGACCATTTTTTCAACAAGATTTAATGTTAAGAGAGGGAAGTAGGTTCATTCGACCGCCATTATCTTATTTTGAGGTTACATTATGTTGTTTCCAAAAAAATTATAAGTAATCAGTGGATTTAGAAGGTGCAAATTGTGAAAAACAAAACACAAGAAGGTGCAAATTGTAATTTATGCGTTAATCATTTTTTAAGAGCATAGGAAAATCCGTCGAAGACCATGTTTGGTAAATCTCACTTGGGATGACAAAATTGCGTTTGTAGTTTTTTTTTTTAATCAAAAAATTGCATTTGTAGTTAGTTGCATGTGACAAAAGAGGACAAATTTGGTACCTAACACTGACACTGCAGATGTTGTCTGTAAATAATTTTGTTGGATTGCAGTAGTTGAGTGTCTACCAATGGTTTTTGATTGGTCAAAACTCAACTATCTATTTACACTATCAAGAGTCAAGAGACAAAGGACTCGACCTACATACACAATTAGTATCTGAGTAATTGTTCTCACTAATCTTGCAGACTCACATTCTAAGAATTCAAAATTTGAAACCAAAATCTACGAGAAGAAGCTGTGGAATTATTGCTGATGAACAGATATATGAAGTAATACAATATACCACATGGTTTGGTCCAATAACTAAAATTGAGTCTAACCACGTAATTTGGTCTATTTAGTACTTTAATTGAATCACCAATGGAATTTGAATATAATATTTGGAATTTCCTCACGTGAGAGAGACATGAGACATTCTAGTATTGGTTGATTTTTTTTTTTTTTTTTTTTTCAAATTTAAACAATGCTTAGCATGAAACAAGATTTTTGTAATTCAAACAATATTTCATAGAATGTAAGTATAATTTTCACAATATATATATATATATATATATATAGAGAGAGAGAGAGAGAGAGAGAGAGAGAGAGAGAGATATATATATATATATATATGTGTGTGTGGGTGGGTGTGTGGATGTCGTTGAATCCAAGGGTGGGGGGGGGGGGGGGGGGGGGGGAACCTATATAGTATGTATATACTTTGTATACATACTATATTATAAAATACCCACTAGTATATATATCAGATTATATTATTATTACATTATATACTATATTATATTATATAATATTTGTTTTTATTGTTAATTATGATCCATATTATATTTAAATGTAACTATACATATTCAATTTTAATTATGACTCATCAATAGTGACGATAACTATAACGGGACAGATAATTTCAAAAAGGTTATCTGCTGTTTTAATTCTTTTTTTTTAATGGCTATTATTCTACATCCACGTATATTTTATATTAAATACTGCTAGCATATTCTGTGATATTTGATAAAATCCCGAAATTATGTATCATGATATTTATTTCACTTGCCTGTATTGGGATTTGGGTGAATTTGTGGACGAATAAATACATTTACTCATTGTTTTGTCAAATGCTTATATTTTTTATCTTTATGCTTTTGTGGATAAGATTGATTACAAGATCTTACATTCTGCACCAAATTAAAGAATATTTGTGAGAATCATGTTTCACCATCATCACTTTTTAGTGAATTTATTTATAGCGAAAGTTTTTTTTTTTTTTTTTTTTTTTTTTTTTTTTTTTTTGTTTTCAAAATTGTAAAAACTTTTTTTCCAACAAGATTTAATGTCAAGAGAGGGAAGTGGGTTCATTTGACCGCCATTATCTAATTTTGAGGTTGCATTGTGTTGTTTCCAAAAAAAATTACAAGTAATCAGTGCATTTAGAAGGTGCAAATTGTGAAAAACAAAATACAAGAAGGTGCAAAGTGTAATTTATGCGTTAATCGTTTTTTAAGAGTGATGTGGGGTATTTTCGTCTGGATACGTGTCCGCTCTCCAATACTCCACGTCAGACTGCTTTAGTTCCTGCTGGATGCTTAAACAGCTTTTGAGTTCGGAAACTGCACTCAACACCACACGTAAACTAAGCCGGTGCCTCCTCCGGCGAAGTCACTCCGACGCTCAAGTCAGATAGGTCGGAATTTGAGGTATTGTCGTCAGAGACAATAGCTCGAAATTATAGCTCGAAATAGGTCGAATATATAGGTCGAATTATATAGGTCGAATTATGCCCAAATAGGTCGAATTTGGGCTCAATAGGTCGAATTAGCACACCTCGAAATGGTATTGAGAACCGTGATGAGAAAACCCGAATAGATCGAATTACTCTCAAATAGCTCGAAATACACTCTATATAGATCGAACAAGAGCTATTGCAATATAGCTCGAATTATTGCTCTATAGCTCGAATTCGATGTATATAGCTCGAAATAAAATGCTAGAAAATAAAAACGTACCTTAGAATGAGGCATGGGACCCCCTTATATAGTAATAAGAGTCCTTATTCATCTAAAAGTGCAATCCAAGTAGAACTATGACTCAAAATAGGTCGAATTAGAGCTATTTTGAAATAGCTCGAATTGGGCCTTCAAATAGGTCGAATTAGGCCTCAAATAGGTCGAATTTGGGCCCATATAGCTCTTACTTGACTCCTGGGCCTCAAATAGATCGAATTTGGGCACATATAGCTCGAATTTGGCTTTTGGGCCTCAAATAGATCGAATTTGGGCACATATAGCTCGAATTTGGCTTTTGGGCCTCAAATAGATCGAATTTGGGCCCATATAGCTCGAATTTAGCTTTTGGGCCTCAAATAGATCGAATTTAGGCCCATATAGCTCGGATTGGGCTTGACACAGCTCGAATCGGGCCTTTTCGGGCCCAAATAGGTCTCGCTTGGGCTCAATTTGGGCCTACTTGGGCCGATTTCCGTGTTTTGCCTTGAATTGTAATTTTGCATTAAAAAATAATGGTGCTGACGTGGCATAATATGTCCCGAAATACGTTCGTGTACTGTATCGGATATTATGACGTGGCGGGTACCGAAATATGGTACATCATGGAGTCCCCCAGTTCGTAAGAGTAATGTGTACGAACATTGGTCATACGAACTATAAAAAAGTCAAAGAACCGAGAATCGTGCAACGAGATCGACGTCGTCATAAAAAACCAAAAACGTGACCAAAAATATCAAAATTCGAAAATAGATCGAATTTACTATTTTTGGTAACTCGAATTGGTATAGGTCGAATTTATCTTGGAAAAGATAACTCGAAGTCCATAAAATTTTTTCCGTAAAATAGCTCGAAATTGCCTGAAAATAGCTCGAATTCCATATTGGTCGAAATTAGCCTTCAAAAAGATACATCGAAATTGCCGGAAATTTTTTTGAAAAATAGGTCGAAATTTCAAATAGCTCGAATTTAGGGGCATTTTGGTAATTCCCGCGTCAGTCCGCCTATAAATACCCCACTCCCAGCTTCATTTCCTCATTTCGCACCTAAGAATCATTTCAGAGCTCCCAAAAAATAGCTCGAAATAATAGCTCGAATTTGCCAAAAATAGAAAGTTCACTGAAATAGCTCGAAAATTGTCTAAATTTAGCAAGTATAGCAAAATAGCTCGAAAATACTCCTTATAGCTCGAAATTGAACGCAAATAGATCGAAATTTGACTGGAATAGCTCGAAAATCTATCCTGCTAATTATATCCTTGGGTAATTTTCATATAGCTCGAAAATATAGCTCGAATTTGATGGGGAAATTCGAGCTACAGCACTTAGAAAAATTCTGAATTTTCGATACAGTATTTGTTGCTAACGTTCGCGCGATTTTAGCGCTTTAACAATTTGCTTAGTACAGTTTTGACTTGCAACATCTTTTGAATGTCTTTGTTTTGTCTTGTTACATCTTCACTCATATGTGTCTACTTTTTAAGTTTAAATTTGGTACTTGTTAAAATACTTAAGTTTTATAAACAAGTGTCTATGGGAGCACGAGAACTTGGGCTCGACTCCACGAGGCTTGTGCTCGTTGTGCGAAGCTAATGTCCGCGCTAGCGAAGCTATGTTCGCGGGAATACGAGAACTTGTGCTCGATTCCACGAGGCTTGTGCTCGTTATGCAAAGCTATGTTTGCGCTTGCGAAGCTATGTTCGCGGGAGTACGAGGATTTGTCCTCGACTCCACGAGGCTTGTGCTCGTTGTGCAAAGCTGTGTTTGCGCTTGCGAAGCTATATTCGCGGGAGTGCAAGGACTTGTGCTTGACTCTACGAGGCTAGTGCTCGTTATACGAAGCTAATGTTCGTTTTGATTAAGTTTTTAAACTTAAAGTTAGTAGACAGTTTGAGTTCATTTTCATGTTCCTTGATAGATTGTAATCATGCGGATAAATAGTAGGCAACAGCTGAACTAGAATAAAATAAGAGATTTTATTAGTTTTGGGACTGAGCTCGAGTAACTTCCGAGTTGCCTACGTATCCCACCGTATATAGGTTGGCTAGGAATCAAGTCCTCGTAGTTCGCTGCTAACTATTACAATGAGAATCCACGTAGAGGGACTCGTAATTCGTAAAAGAATAAGCGAATGAAGTACTGAAACTACGATCCTATTGTGCCACAAGGCCGTTAGAAAACTAGTGTTCTAACTATAAAACCTTCGTAAGTTCTTGACGTTCCAGGGGCGTGACAAAGTCCTTCCACCCAATTCTTGTAAGTAATAATATCCTTTTGAGCTTGCTTTCTCCACTCTGTAAGGTCCTTCCCAGTTCGGCTTCAATTTTCCAACATGCTTAGTAGCTTCAACCTTCCTGAGTACCAAGTCCCCCACTTGAAAGTTCCTGAAACGGACTTTGTTGTCATATGCTTTCGCCGTCATAGATTTGTACGCTTGAGTACGTTGGTATGCTGCTTCCCTAGTTGCTCCGATCAATTCCAAATCCATTTGTCTTGCCCTTAATGCTTGCTCCTCATCATAAGTAACAATTCGATAAGTTGGCATTCCAATCTCAGCGGGTATCACTGCTTCAGATCCATATGTCAATAAGTATGGAGTTTCTCCTGTAGAGGTACGAGGAGTTGTGCGATATGCCCATAATATCCCTGGTAACTCATCCGCCCAATTTCCTCCTTCTCCTTCCAGCCTTTTCTCCAAACTCTTCACTAAAGTATTATTAGTGGCCTCCACTTGTCCATTTGCTTCGGGGTGCGTAACAGATGTAAAACGTTGCTCAATCTTCATGTCTCTACACCAGTCTTGAATCTTAAAACCTTGGAATTGCCTTCCGTTGTCGGAAATTAAGACTCTTGGTATTCCAAATCGACAAACAATGTTCTTCCAAATGAATTGTTTCACATTAGCCTCCGTGATATTTACAAGTGCTTCAGCTTCAACCCACTTCGTATAGTACTCGACAGCCACCAATAACCATTTTCTACCTCCCGTAGCCTTAGGCATTGGTCCAACTATATCTATTCCCCATTGATCAAACGGACATCCATAACTCACTGTTGTCATAGGTTGTGCAGGTGTATGAATGATCTTCGCATGCAGTTGACAACTTCTACACTTCCTTGAGTAATCCATAGCATCTCTCATAACAGTTGGCCAGAAATATCCTTGTCGGAGTATTTTCTGGGCCAAAGACCGTCCTCCTGAATGATTTCCGCAACTCCCTTCATGAATTTCGTGCAAGACTTGTTTTGCCTGTGTGGGAGATAGGCATCTCAGGAGTGGTCCCTCGAATGACCGTTTGTACAGTTCGCCATTGAACATAGTAAATCTTGCAGATTTATACTTGAGCCTTCTGATCGCTTGAGGATCATTAGGTAAGTTCCCGTTCTGAAGATAATCGATAATCTCATCCTTCCAACACGCCTCTATTTCTACTGGCAGAACGTAGTCCAATGCTTGCGTTGGTTTTGACTCAACTACCTTGCCGATAGAGGGCTGTTCTGAAGCCAAAAGAGTTACCCGCCTTTCAACAAACACTTCGGCGGTACTAGCAAATCGTGACAAGGAGTCAGCGCGTTCATTCTCTGATCGAGGGATCTGCGAGATAGAGAAAGTATCGAAATTTGATGTCACTTCCTTCAGTTTTTCGAGATACTTTACTATTGCAGCCTCTCTCGCCTCATATCTTCCTTCAAATTGATTAGCGATCAACTGTGAATCCGTGAATGCCACAAGGTTCGTTATACCCAACGATTTTGCCATTTGTATGCCAGCAAGCATAGCCTCATACTCCGCTTGATTGTTGGTCACTTGAAAATTTAGCCTTATTGCATAGTCAAATTCTCTACCATCCGCCGATTTTAGGTAAATTCCTGCACCTCCAGCGTCATTTGTGGACGATCCATCCACATGCAGAGTCCAAGTTCCCTTTGTAACTATAGGTTTGTCACTTTTGACCTCTTCCGTCACCATTGCTACATCAAGCGCTTGCTCCGCCTCTGAGATAGTTTTAGCCACGAAGTCTGCTAGTCTTTGTGCTTTGATCGCTGTTTTTGGCATATACTCCAAGCCATATTCTCCTAACTCGATCGCCCATTTCACTAATCTCCCAGATGTCTCCGGTTTTGCCATAACTTGTTTCAGTGGTTGACTAGTTAAGACAGTAACCGGATGTGATTGAAAGTATGGTCTTAACTTTCGTGCAGTTATCACAAGTGCGTATGCTAACTTCTCGATCTCCAGGTAATTCACCTCTGCTCCATTCAGTACTTTGCTAACATAGTAGATAGGAAAATGTTTCTTGTCTTCCTCGCGCACCAATACTGTGCTTAATGAATTCTTCGTTATGGCCAAGTAGAGATATAGCATCTCATTGTCCTTGGGCTTAGATAGTAATGGTGGTGTCGTAAGGTACACCTTCAATTGGCGAAAAGCCTCTTCACAATCATCAGTCCAAACGAACTTAGGTGTCTTGCGTAACTTCTTGAAAAAAGGTAAACTCTTTTCAGCAGAATGCGATATGAATCGACTAAGTGCCGTAATCCTCCCCACCAATCGTTGCACCTCTCGAACGGATTTGGGGGATGGTAAATCCATTATAGCCTTAATTTTGTCAGGGTTAGCTTCGATTCCTCTCTCATTGACCATGAACCCCAGAAATTTTCCGGCCTTAACACCAAATGTGCACTTCTTAGGATTTAGCTTCATCCCATATTGTTTCATGATACCAAAAGCCTCTTCCAAATGTTTCACGTGATCTTCCGCCTTCAGGCTCTTGATGAGCATGTCGTCAATATAAACTTCCATTGTCTTGCCGATTTGATGATAAAACATCTTGGCAACTAACCTCTGAAAGGTTGCTCCTGCATTCTTTAGACCAAACGGCATCACTTTGTAACAGTATATCCCCCTGTCAGTGATGAAGGCCGTTTTATGTTGATCCTTTACTGCCATTAGTATTTGGTGGAAACCGCTCTGTGCATCACAAAGACTTAGCAACGCACAGCCTGCTGTGGAGTCAACTACGAGATCGATCCTGGGCAACGGGAAAGGATCTCGCGGGCAATGTTTGTTCAGATCGGTGTAGTCCACGCACATCCTCCATACGGTCGGCTTCTTTGGGACAAGCACAACGTTGCTTAGCCATTCAGAGTATCGAACTTCAAATATATGGCCTGCAGCAAGCTTTGTTTGTACTTCCAACTCCGCAGCCTTGTTCTTTTCATCGCTAAAGTGTCTCTTCTTTTGTCGGATGGGTTTAGCATTTGGGTTAACATTCAGGTGATGTACCGCGACTCGAGGATCTATTCCCTTCAAGTCCGAGTCCGTCCATGCGAATACATCAAAGTTTCTTCGCAAGCATTCCAATAATGCCTTCTCAACCTCCGAAGTCAACTCGCTACCAATTTTAATTATCTTGTCAGGCTCATCTTTTGACAAAATCACCTCCTTAAACTCTCCCGAAGGTTTCAGACGCTCCATTTCCATCTTCTTTTTGTAGCGCAATGTCGTCTTGTCTTCTTTTTCTTCATCCAGTTTCTTCAAAGTGTCCTCAATACTGGAAGGAGTATGATCCTCCTGCATCATCTCTTGGTCTACTTGCGCAGCAAGCACCATCTCAATATCAACTTGTTTCCCTATTTCAGGCGTCTCCTTTGGATGTATGTCAACTATCGCAACATTTGGATCCGTTTTTGCCTTGATAGGTTTAGTTGATGTAACATAACAATTCCACGAATCACGATAGTTTGTAGTGAGTTCAGCAATTCCACCAGGCGTTGGAAATTTGACCTTCTGATGAACCGTTGAGATGATCATAGCAAATGCCGTTATTCCAGGCCTTCCAATCAGTACGTTGTATGCGAATGGTATATCAACGATAAGATATTCCACGTTCAGTGTTCTCCTCTTCGGATTTACGCCAAAGGACGTGGGCAACAAGATCCTTCCAACGGGTTTTACTTCACTTCCACCAAATCCCACTAGTGGTGAGTTGACATCCGTGATCTCATATTGTCCAAGTTTCATTTGTTGCAAAGCATCCATGAAGATTATGTTGGACGAACATCCATTATCAATCATTATCCTCTTTACCCCGTGATTTGCAATCACCGCGGAAACCACCATAGGGCAATTCAAGTATTGCGCTTCCTTAGCTTGTGGAGACAAGCTGTCGAAATCGCTATCATCGAATGTGATTCTTGTATCCAACTTGTCCACCGCAAAGACAAGATCTATCTCAGGACGCTTCAGTCGTTCATTGTATATGTCTCGTGAGATGCGTTTTCTACTTTTGGCCGAGTCTGCGCCAGTAGGTCCGCCAGCAATCACATTAATTCCATTCTCGATATCATCATTCCCATTTCCCCGTTTACGCTTTGGCTCATCCTTCTTCTCATGTGGGGATCTATCTCGCTTGCGTCCAGCTGACGCCTTTTCTTCACGTGACTCTCTATTCTCAAGGATGTACTCGATGAGTTTCCCCCCTTGAATGAGTCGTTCGATCTCGTTCTTTAGAGCCTTGCATTCGTTGGTAAAATGCCCATTCTGCCTGTGGAACTTACAATACTTCTTCGATCCTTTAGTCTCTTCAGTCTCTCGGAACGGTTTTGGAGTTCTCAGCAACCCGCTATCTTTCTCTATGGCGTAAATTTCACCAATTTGTTTCTTGAGCGGTGTATAGTTCTCAAACTTCTTAAAGGGTTGTCGATTGCGATCTCGATCTTTTCCCCTTTGCTCCTTCCTCCAATCTCTATCTTTATTCTCTTTGCCCCCATGAATTCTTGGCGAGTCCATTAACCCTTGATTCATGGTTGCCTCCTCTACTTCAATGACCTTACTAGCTAGGTCCATTACTTGCTCAATGGAATCAGGAGTGTTCCATGTTATCACTTCTATAAGCTTTTTACTCCGGCAACGATGCTCCAATACAGATATGACCAGGTCGACAGTGGGAGCATTCACTCTACCGATCTCCAGATTCAAACGCTCGATATACCTCCCCAAAGGTTCATCAGGTCCTCTATAGATATTAAACAGCGTGCTCGGAGATTTCTTCTTTACGCGATAAGTAGCAAACTTCTTTACGAACATGGTCCTAAACTGTTCAGATGATTCGATTGATCCCGAACGCAAGTTTTTGAACCATTCCTTTGCTGGGCCTCTCAGACTGAGCGAAATAAGTTTCGCCCTCATATTCTCTCCATACCCCAAAACCTGCAAATCTCCATCTAATTCATCATAGTGTGCAACTGGATCAGTATTTCCATCATACTTCTTCAGAACAGGAAGATTAGTTCCTTCCTTCAACGTCAAGTTACTGATCGCCTCACAAAAGGGGTTTGACCTCTCCCTTAGTGGTATATGTTCTGCTACAACAGGTTCCAATCTTGGTGCGACTCTCTCAGGCAAGTCCCTATCTCTTCCGGCAGTTCGACTTGCTGCAGGTCGATGATCAGGAACTCTTTGCCTAGAATTCACCTCTCCATCCCTTCCTTCTCTATCTCGACCAGTTGCCCTACTGGGAGCTCGGTTAGCATTGGTCCTCACTGAACGAGGATTCCTCCTTTCAGGCGAGGGAGATGGATCCCTTGGCCTTGTCATCCTAGTTTGCGTATACTGCCTCGAATCACGACGCTGGGTCGGATGAGTCCTTCCTTGCTGCGGTGCCGCAGGCTGTGTTGCTGGTTGTTGTGCTATTGGAGCTTGAACATTCTGTAAAACAGAAGTGTTAGCCAATTGCTGCACAATCATTGGGACCATAGTCCTTTGGAATGCCGCCATGATTTGATCCAACTGAGCGGAATTCAATAGCTGTTGTTCCGTGGGAGGAACTTCAGGTTGATTCGCTGTGTGAGTTGGAGGATCAAGGGGAGTGCTAGGCGCTGCCACTGATGTTCGCTCGGAAGCATCATGTGCCCGATTATCATCCTCCCTCTGTGATCTAGTCCTTCCAGCCATTCCATTCTTCTCCGTTGCTCTCTGTTGAGCCATTGAGTGTCAGTATTTGTTACTAAGTGCGTATAAAGGTTCCCACAGACGGCGCCACTGATGTGGGGTATTTTCGTCTGGATACGTGTCCGCTCTCCAATACTCCACGTCAGACTGCTTTAGTTCCTGCTGGATGCTTAAACAGCTTTTGAGTTCGGAACCTGCACTCAACACCACACGTAAAATAAGCCGGTGCCTCCTCCGGCGAAGTCACTCCGACGCTCAAGTCAGATAGGTCGGAATTTGAGGTATTGTCGTCAGAGACAATAGCTCGAAATTATAGCTCGAAATAGGTCGAATATATAGGTCGAATTATATAGGTCGAATTATGCCCAAATAGGTCGAATTTGGGCTCAATAGGTCGAATTAGCACACCTCGAAATGGTATTGAGAACCGTGATGAGAAAACCCGAATAGATCGAATTACTCTCAAATAGCTCGAAATACACTCTATATAGATCGAACAAGAGCTATTGCAATATAGCTCGAATTATTGCTCTATAGCTCGAATTCGATGTATATAGCTCGAAATAAAATGCTAGAAAATAAAAACGTACCTTAGAATGAGGCATGGGACCCCCTTATATAGTAATAAGAGTCCTTATTCATCTAAAAGTGCAATCCAAGTAGAACTATGACTCAAAATAGGTCGAATTAGAGCTATTTTGAAATAGCTCGAATTGGGCCTTCAAATAGGTCGAATTAGGCCTCAAATAGGTCGAATTTGGGCCCATATAGCTCTTACTTGACTCCTGGGCCTCAAATAGATCGAATTTGGGCACATATAGCTCGAATTTGGCTTTGGGGCCTCAAATAGATCGAATTTGGGCACATATAGCTCGAATTTGGCTTTTGGGCCTCAAATAGATCGAATTTGGGCCCATATAGCTCGAATTTAGCTTTTGGGCCTCAAATAGATCGAATTTAGGCCCATATAGCTCGGATTGGGCTTGATACAGCTCGAATCGGGCCTTTTCGGGCCCAAATAGGTCTCGCTTGGGCTCAATTTGGGCCTACTTGGGCCGATTTCCGTGTTTTGCCTTGAATTGTAATTTTGCATTAAAAAATAATGGTGCTGACGTGGCATAATATGTCCCGAAATACGTTCGTGTACTGTATCGGATATTATGACGTGGCGGTACCGAAATATGGTACATCAAAGAGCATTAGAGAAATCATTTTATAAACTTTGTTATGACTTATTAGTGCACTAGACTAAGGTGTAGGTTAATGTATAAAGTGAGTCTTAAGCTTGATATGTTTCAAATGTTCTGTGGCAGCTTTTCTACTATCAGTATAACTTGGGATTGCTGTTGATGGAGAAAAAGGAATGAACTTCAAAACATGAAGAACACCAGGAATCACTTGTAGAAGCACAGGAGGTTCTCAAACGTGAAAAGACAGCTCATTACATGACGGTTACTCAAGTAGAGGAGCACGAAGCAAATCTGAGTAAAGCTCTGAAAATTAAGAGGCAGTGTGTGAGTGAGGTAATGTATTTCTCTCATGCTTTCCATCTTTGATGTTTGGATACCACGTGTCACGTGCTAAAACTTTACTCCCCGAAAGTTAGACGTGCGGCTTTACTAGCACCCCGTGTAGGCCTGTCGAGGGTAGGGTCTTACCCTTACCCTTACCCAAACCCTTTTAAGACCCTTATAATTTTGATTTGGAGGACCCTTACCCTGTTTGGACCCTTACCCTGACTAGACCCTTAAATTTAGACCCTTACCCTACTCGGACCCAAGGGTCGGGTCCAACAAGAACCTGTTCGTTTTTTTTTTTTTTTTGCAAATACCTTCCTTGCATGCTATGTGAATTTTTTTCAAAAAATAAATGATATCGTGAATTGTTTCATTAAGAAACTTAAAAAAAAAACAAAAAAATCAAAGGGTAAGGGTCTAGACCCTAACCCTATTTTCAAATTTTACAGGGTAAGGGTAAGGGTCTTGACCCTGAAGGGACCCTGTGGACAGGGTCTGGGTCTGGACCCTATCTTCAATTTCAAGGTAAGGGTCAGGGTAAGACCCTACCCTTGACAGGCCTAACCCCGTGTGCCTAGCAAGTCAGCCTTCGATTCACTCAACTAAAGGTTGCTAAAAGATAAAGAAAGCAGAGAGATAGTGGACAAAGTTTGTTTGTATTACTAAAAGCTCAAACTTGTTGTTTACAATGAGGCCAAAACCCCCTTTATATACATGTCCACTTCCTTAATGGACGGTGTTGATCGATTTGATCGGACGGCCATGATTTGCCTTCTACAAGGTTCCACACTACTCTAAACCGCCATAATGGGATCAAGGCCTTTCTAGGCTGTTCTAAAGAGTTCTAAACCGACCTTAAATCAGTACATAGTAGAGAAGTTTAGTAGACCAGTCAAATTGAGCGGAAGAGAAAACAGATTGCACTCACTCACAAACTAAATCATTTACAACTTCAAGTGAGCTACATATCTCAGCTGCGAGGTGTGCATAAATAACCCAACTAACACCTGTAACCGAATCAACCATTTACTTGTCATTGCTTGGAACAATGTTTCACTGCTTCCTTGTTTAAAAGAATCACTACTCTATTTCTACTTCGCGTTTGACTTTTTACGTTTTTCTGATCATTTTAGTAACTTTTCTTGCACTCACTGCACTATAACCAGCTGGTTGCAACAAAATATTAGTCAATATAAATGGAGATTTCTGCACTGAGATTGATAAAGCTTTATCTATGCTATCAATCAGTTTGAATACTTCATCTTCAGATAATCCATCTAATCCTTTGATATTTTTGGGTTTTCAAATCCAATGAAGTTCATATTTAGAGCTGTGTTTTTTATCAGACTTGCAACGTGTAGTCGTAATGTCTTGTTTCGAATTTACGCTATCCTTTAGTGTTGTTATAACAATCTATATATGCTATTAGGTTCTGACTATATGTTAATTGCTACTTTATTTGTTTAGCTTGAGAGGTCCCCACGTGAAATTCGTGAGGAGAATGACAAAATCAAGGTGACATCTGAAACGAAGCTGGCTGATGCAAATGCTATGGTTGATGGGGTTGAGGATAGGTCTTTGGAGGTGCAGCGGAAGTTGATTGCTGCAGATACAAAGCTTGCTGAGGCAAGTAGGAAGATTTTGGAATTGGAGAGAAGATTGCAGGAAGTCGAAACCCGGGAAAACGTTCTTAAGAGGGAGCGGATGTCCTTGAATTCTGAGTAGGATTCTAGCTCAGTGATTTTGATTACTCTTATTTAATAGTTTGTTCTGGTTAATGTAGTCATTTTTTATTTTCATATGTTATTAGGCGAGATGCTCATGAAGCAACATTTCTGAAGCATAAAGAAGACAAAGTGAACATATTTAAGTTAGGGAGCTGCTTATCTCACAGCCGGAAAAAATCTTACAGCCGGTCTTTGATTATAGGGAGAATTACACAAACCACCCCTGAACTATGGCCAAAATACAAACCACCCCTCATCTTTGAGAAATTACACAAACCACCCCTGGAGTTAACTTCTGTTAAAAAATCCTAACAGAATTTATGAAATTCCAGCAATACCCTTACAACAAAAATGTAAAAATAATAAAATTAAATTAAAAAAGAAAGGAAATTAAAAAAATAAAAAGAAAATAAGAAAATTGAAACCGACGCAGCACACCACCATCCCCATCGCCGCCGCCGCCGCCACCCATGCTCCGCCAGCTCATCTTCGATGTCGTCGAGACTAGACCAGGCACGACTTAGTCACGACAAGCTCCGGCCGCTGCCCGACCTCTTCAAATCGCCGGAATTCTTGCCGTGGAACATCTATGGTCGCACGACGCCTTCAGGACGGGTCCGTTGCGCACCAATTCCGGCGAGGCAATCGGGGAAGACGACTTCGTCTTCCCCGATTTAGGTTTTTTTTAATTTTAAAATACGAAATTAAAAAAAAAATATATTTCAAAAAAATTAAATAAGGTTAAATACTCTAGAGTAATAAATAAAAAAATATTATTATGTAAAATTTTATAATCAAAATGTTTCTTTTTTCTTTTTAAAATTAGAACTGGATATATATAATTTTTGAAATTAAAAGAATGTGTTATTTAAGGGTAATTTTGGAAGATTTTGTAAATTGATTGGTGATGTCATCTTTTTCTGTTAATCTTAACACCGTAAGGGGGTAATTGTAATGTCAAACTTAAAATAGGGGTGGTTTGTGTAATTTTCCAAAGATGAGGGGTGGTTTGTGTAATTTGTCCATAGTTCAGGGGTGGCTTGTGTAATTCTCCCTTGATTATATATGGCTATTAATTACTAGAGTAGTGCTTATCTCACAGTAGCTGTAAGATACAAGCTTTACAGCCGGTTACAGAGCAATTGTAATTCCACTTAAATTGAGATTTTCTTTTTATCAAGATAATCATAAATCCTAAATTATAATTATGAACCAATAGAGAAAAAAAAATCGAGAATTCTATCCTCTTAAGAGAGAAACGCCACACTCGTTTATACATTAGGAAACTTATTTGGGATATTTCAATTTCATCCTTCTAAAAGAAGGAAAACACAGAACAACATAAATTACTTTAAAGTTGAACAAGTTTTAATAAAGATTAAAGAGCTTGAACTCATGAAAGGTGGAGAAAGTTTTCAGAATGAATATGCAAAATCTATACATGGAGAGAAGTCTTTTAAATTTAGGATCTTAATTGTTTTCTTACAGATTTTATATCTTTTATATTTGGTCATTGCAAACTATAAATACATTTGTGATAATGGTCGAGAATTTACGACCGTAAAACCTGGAGTTACGATGTACGCTCCCCTCGAACCAGGCACGGGTCGAACGTAATAAGTCATCTTTGGGAATTTAGGGTCGTATAGCTTAAATACTACGATCGAACAACCACGTGAATGGCAGAGCATGGATAAGTGTCAGAGCTGACGGCGGGGGTCAGTCAGGCATTAAGTACGACCCAGGAGTCTGACAGGTCTGACGGAACTTCAATGATCACTAACTTCCATGGTCACGATCTTCAATGATCACTAACTTCCATGGCTACGATCTTCAATGATCACGCTCTTCAATTGGCATAAATTGAATACGATCCACGTGGTGTGTAAGTCTTAAATGACGTCCCTCGTGGATAGCATTAATACGAGCCGTGTCCGACGGCCAATCAGAAGACGCTACGCGTCAAGCTCGGCAGCCTATATATACTACGGCTGTACGGATCATTTCACCAAGGAAAAACACAACACATTTCTACATTTTCTAGAGAGAGGATTTCTGCAATACTTCGCCTAGTTCTAATCGAGGTACGCTTCGTACGAACACTCAGTTTGGGAACGGTGCGTTCTACCCATCGTAGTCTACGATCCAAATAGTTACTGTTCATTTCGTATACACACGTCACTTTTACCCCATTTACCTCACTCGATTGATATTACCCTTATCAATTTGCTTTACAGGAAAATGAATTTTCATTTTTAGGTCACGTAAGTTTGAGTATTTTTATAATGAATGAATTTTTTTTGTAAATTCTATTTTGAATTTTGGAGTTTTTATTATTCTCGGAATGAGTACTAGTTCTTTTACTAGAATTGAATGCCATAAATATTTAAAATAAACATATACGTTCATTACTTATTGTACTAAAAAGGTTAAAAATATATGCAGTAGTCCCACAAATTAATTTTTGCCATCACTAGAAATTATAAGTTTGAAATATATGTTAATTGTATTAAGAAGATTTAAATATATGCAATGGTCCCACAAATTATTTTTACCAATTTAGTAAAAGGTTGAAACTTGGGCAGTGCCATTTGTTTAGGGGTCAATATAATAACTAACAAAAGTTTTGGATCAAAGCAATAATTTTAAATGTTAAACAGATAAATTTAAGCATCACGTTTGTAGGGATTATCTTTAAATTACTGAATTATTTAAAAGTTGGAAACTTGTGTGTCCGGTTGCTGGTTTCAAAAAAAGGCTTTTCTTAGGCTGTAAGCATACAGCTCTGTGAGGAAAGCAAATGTATTATTGTTCTTAGCATGAAATTGAAGAAAAAAGAATACATCTGGTTATAGAAAATAAAATAGAAAATAAAATAGAAGAAGAATTTCCAAGCATCTCACAATATAAAATTGGGGAAAACTGTTGTTATAAAACTCAAAGGTAAAAAAATAATCTTTACGCAAGTGTATGAAACCTTTACTACCGGTTGCCCATTTAGCATTGGTGCGAAAAAGGATAGAAAACAGGGCTGTAAGCATACAGCCCTGTCAGGAAATCATTTTTCTTTAAGTTATTCTTAAATACGCAAATCTCCCAAAAATAAAAATAAGAATAAAAGTGTACAACTTTAAGTGTGTTATCATTTCACCTTCTATGCAAAATCGCATGAAATAAATATCAATATATTGCTTATTACAAACGTAGCAAGCCAGATCATGATTCGTTTAGTTATTCGAAGAATTAACTATCCTCTTGGTAATATGTATATTTTAATTACCATGAAAATATGTAGATTAGTATTTCTGTGTGATATTTTTTGCTTAAAATTGGTTATTTTAATATAAAATTATCACAGTCATCAATCATACTTATGCAACTTTAAACAATTCATTGAAAAACCAGAGAACCTAGTCGTTAGTGCATAAACTTTATTTGTAGAGTATTGTGAGATTATTCGTTGAAAAATTATAGAATCATCATTGATGAAAGTACTGTAACTATATTTGGTCTAACAACTATTAAAATGCTTGAAATGAATATCCAATAACTAATCTTTATAATCAGATTAGCCGGTCAGTGGGAGGGAGGCAAGCTAGTTCATCTCATCGCCGGAGAGTGAGGGAAGATGCTGGTGTGGGAAGTCCAGAAGCTATGAAATGTGTGTTGGGAAGTGGGAAAAATTTGGCGAGCTCTTCACGACCGGGACAACATAATTCGCCTCTTCTGCCAACTATAGGCCTGTCATCGGTCCCGTCTAAGCATGTGGAGGTTCAGCAGAGTGATATTTCTGCGTCAAATATTCATATAGACATTATGACTGACGTCCAGTTGCGGTATGCGAATCTCGCCAAGGCTATGCAAATTGTGGAGAGTCCGCCAATTCAGCAGGTTAGCTCAGATCCGGAAGGTGTAAACCTTATGGCTCGACGAAAAGGGAAAGCTGTGGTTACACATATGTCAGGGGATGAAACGAATACTTTGCCTGTTGAGGTTAATAGCACTGGAGGTGGTAATATGGCTTTGGTGGAAAGGAATGAGCCTGTTGTTTTAACAGAGAATTCTGGGCAGCATTCACAATCGTCCAAAAAGGGTAGAACAGTTACAATTAAGCGTGGACGGCACTCGACATATGGGAAAAGAGGGGGAAATACGCAGACTATTATAGGTAAGCAAAAAGAAGGTTTGGTGCATGAGTCCAGAGGTACTAAAAGGATTTGTGAGCGTAAAAGTTCGGCAATGGACACTGATGAATCAACAGAGGGACCTGCAAAGCAGGCCTGCCGAGAACAATGAATGTTCTAGTTTGGAACTGTCGAGGGTTGGGGTCCCTCTGGACAGTTTGAGAACTTGGGGAATTACTCCGGTGTGCTAACCCTAAAGTCATTTTCTTGTGTGAAACTAAATGTTCAGCGAAGAAGATTGATTTAATTAAAAGTAGGTTTAATGTTTTTGGTTTAGCTGTGGCGGCGAGAGGGAAATCGGGAGGGCTTGCTTTGTTGTGGCAGAAAGATATAGAGGTTTTGATTCAGAGCTACTCAAAATATCATATTGATGCTCATATTTTTTCGAGTGGTAGTCCGGAGTGGCGGTTTACGGGGTTCTATGGTGAGGCGGATGCATCTGTGCGGAAATATTCGTGGGATCTTCTGTGTTCATTGAGGCCGAAGTCTAATTTACCGTGGTTGTGTGCGGGTGATTTTAACGAGATTTTACTTCAATCGGAAAAAAAGGGTGGAGCCGAAAAACCAGGGTGGCTCATGCGAAACTTTCGGGAATCACTTTTGTCTTGTGATCTTAGTGATCTGGGATTTGAGGGAGCACGCTTTACTTGGTGTAATAATAGCCCAGCACCGAATACCATTTGGGCGAGGCTTGATTGGGGTTGTGTGAGTGAGAGTTGGAAGCACTTGATGCCGAACGCGGTGGTTAGGCATTTAAGTGTGCGACATTCTGATCATCTTGCATTAGTTGTGGATTGTAGTGGGAGACCGAATCTTCCTCAACAGGGGCGAAGGCGTAAATTTTTTAGATTTGAGGCTTCTTGGATATCGAGTGAAGAGTGCAGCCGTGTCACTAATGAAGAATGGAACCATGCGACTGGTCAAGTAGGGTTTGATAAGTTTATTGAACAGATTAGTAATTGTCGTAATGGTTTGTTGCAGTGGGTTAAAACAAGTGATGGGGGCTACAAAAAATGGGTGGAGGAATTACAGCAGAAAATTTCGGAACTTAGGAGCGGCATTATTACCGACGAGTCGAGGGGTCAGGTTAGAGTTTTGACTAAAGAGTTAGAGGAAATGAATGACAAAGAAGAGTTGTAATTCAAACAGAGAGGCAAGGTTCACTGGCTTAAAGAGGGAGATCGGAATACCAAGTTCTTTCATGCCTGAGCTTCAGAGAGGCGAAAAAAGAATAATATTCAGGGTTTGCTTGATAAACAAGGTGTTTGGCGTGAGGAGAAGTCAGAGATTCAGAAGATTGCAGTGGACCATTTTCGTGATATCTTTACATCCATTAAACCTCAAGAGACTGACCTTTGGCCGGCTTTGAATGCAATTGAGTCCCGCGTCACGCCCGAGATTAATCAAGCTCTACTGAGACCTTATACCGAAAATGAGGTAACTGATTCTCTTTTTGCCATGTTTCCTCTTAAATCTCTAGGACCTGACGGAATCCCGCGGTTTTTTACCAAAAATTTTGGCAGACAGTGCGCCATGATGTGATTAATCATTGTCTTTTATTTCTTAATGATCTTCAATTTTTACCAAAGCTCAATTATTCTCATATGGCGCTCATCCCTAAATGTAATGATCCACGTTCCATATCTCAGTTTTGACCTATTAGTTTAAGTAATGTTATTTATAAGATTGCCGCTAAAGCCATTACTAATCGCCTGAAACCTTGGAGGAATAATATTATTTCTGAATCTCAGTCTGCGTTTATTCCCGGGCGATTGATTACAGATAATGTGCTTATCGCTTTTGAGATTAATCACTTCCTTAAAAATAAGAAGAAAGGTCGAAAAGGATTTATGACGTTAAAGTTAGATGTGAGCACAGCATATGATAGGACCGAGTAGGATTTTCTTGAGAGAGCGTTGATTAGACTAGGGTTTGATGAGCGTTTTGTTTCTCTGATTCTTTTGTGTGTCCGTACCGTTTCTTATTCTGTTTTGGTTAATGGTGAACAATGTGGTCTTATTTATCCAGAGAGGGGTTTACGACAAGGGGATCCTCTTTCCCCGTTTCTTTTTCTCTTTTGTACTGAAGCATTGACAGGTTTACTTCACAAAGCGGAGGAGGCGGGCTTGATTTCGGGAATTAAAATCTGTCGGGAAGCGCCAAGTGTTTCTCACTTGCTTTTTGCTGATGATACATTGATTTGTTGTGAGGCTTCAGAGGCGGCGGAGAGGAACATTATGGATATTATGCGGGTTTATGAATATGCTTCGGGGAAAAAAATCAATGTTGAGAAATCCACAGTGGTTTTTAGTCCGAATTGTGGGGAGAGGCGTATTGAAGCAATTCAAGGCATTCTTAATATGGTGGTCCCGCAGCGACACGAGACTTATCTGGGTTTGCCAGCAATAATGGGAAAATCTAAAAAGGAGGTGTTTGCGTATCTTCGGGATCGCATCTGGGGTAAGTTGAGTGGTTTGAAGGAGCAATCACTCTCTAGTGATGGGAAAGAGATTTTGATTAAAGTTGTTCTACAAGCTATTCCGGCATATGCTATGGGTTGTTTCCGCTTCGCGAATAGTTTGATTGATGATCTAGAGAGTTCTATTCGCAATTTCTGGTGGGACGATAAAGGGCGCCATAGAATTCATTGGCTCAATTGGCGTTCGATGTGCGTTAGCAAGCGAGACGGGGGAGTGGGGTTCAGGGACTTGAAGGCGTTTAATGCTGCTCTTCATGCAAAACAAGCATGGAGAATTTTTATGAATCCGACCAGCTTGATTGCACGATTATACAAGGCGAGGTATTTCAAAAATTCAAATTTTCTTGATGCTAATGTTGGTGCGT
Organism: Misopates orontium; assembly: GCA_946800315.1. Classification (NCBI taxonomy): domain Eukaryota; kingdom Viridiplantae; phylum Streptophyta; class Magnoliopsida; order Lamiales; family Plantaginaceae; genus Misopates; species Misopates orontium. Next base: position 9,860,118 of record OX326949.1, read on the forward strand.
ATGCTTCTTATACATGGAAGTGTATTGCTGGTGTGCGTAATGTTTTAAAGGAAGGTTTGCGTTGGAGGATTGGCAATGGAAAGTCTGTGCAAATTTGGAGTGGTCGGTGGTTACTTAGGCCGCATAGTTTTCAGGTGTTAACGCCACCGCGGACTGATTTGGCTTTTACTAAGGTCTGTGATCTTATTAATGCAGAAACTAGTGTTTGGGATTGTGATCGGATTGCTGAAGTATTTTGGCCGGTGGACAAGGATGCTATTCTCCAGGTTCCTTTGGGTAGTTCGGAGAATGAGGATAGGGTGATATGGCACTACTCAAAAAATGGGATTTTCTCGGTTAGCAGTGCTTAATTTTTGATAATAAACAGATGTATTGGTTTGAAGAGAAAAGAAGTAGGGAGTAGCAGTTCTTCGACGTTAAATTGGAATGTTATTTGGCGGGTTGGTATGCCGAACAAAATCAAAGTGTTTCTGTGGTGTGCGTGTAGGCAACTTTTACCTGTTGGCAGCCAATTACTCGCTCGACATATGAGGGTGGATGTTGATTGTGATATTTGTTCTAGAGTGGTAGAGACGATTGAACATGTGCTGTTTTCGTGTCACTTTACTCGGGTTGTCTGGGCGTTATCAACGATTCCTCACCTTGTTATTTTTCGAGACGTTGATGACTTAGCTGTGCGTTTCTAGTTTATTTTGTCTCAATTGGATAAAGAGGACGCGGGAAGATTTGTTTGTATTTGTTGAGCGATTTGGTATGCGAGGAATAAGAGAGTGATTGAAGGTACCGTTAGCTGCCCGGAGGATGTGTTACAGTTTGCATGCAATTATCATCATCAATTCTTGCAGGCTATTTTTGAGAGGTTGTTTCATCGGATCATGTGGAGGTAGCTTGGTCTCCGCCTTTGGGTTCGACAATCAAGATTAATTTTGATGGCGCAGTATTTTCTAGAGACGGTGCGGTTGGAGCGGGGGTCATTACTAGAGACTCAACAGGGATGGTTTTGGCTTGGCGTCAGCAGAGGTTCCAAGGCCTTTTATCACCTACTTGTGTAGAGACGCTGGCTGCTAAGTTAGGGGTGCAGATGATCGGGATATGGGTTGGATGGACATTGTTTTGGAGGGGGATTGCGCACAAGTTATTCATGATCTGGAAAGGGACGCAAGCTCGATGGCGGAGCATGGCGTTCTTCTTGATGATATTCGTCGTATGTGTGCTGGTTTTTCGAGTTTTAAGGTGGGATGGGTCCGTAGGAATGCAAACGGGGACGCTCATAAATTAGCACAAGAGGCGACGGGGTTCATATCTTCGAGCTTGGTCTAGTTTTTTAGTTTTCTGTTTAGTCTTGATGTATGAACATTTGTTGGTTTGTTTTATATGATGATATTCTTCTCAAAAAAAAAATAAAATATATATATATATATATATATATATATATATATATATATATATATATATATATATATATATATATATATATATATATATATATATATCTTCTAGTTAGCAAAAGTGACGACTGGTTAATGAGAATGATATATCATAAACTTTGTGCAGATGACGAATTATCTAACTATACGAAGTAATAATTGCTCTACTTGAATGTCGGTATAACTAATTGAATCTAATAAACACAAAATAAACATAAGTAATTAAAAGGACTTTATACAACGTGCACAATTTTTTTTTAAAAAAAATATCTTTATTATGCAGAAGAGTTTGCATGAAAATTAATTTGAATACGAGTAAATTCAAGAACAAATGCGATGAGTACATAGATGATAAACAAATATTTTTCATCATTCCCTCCATCTATCACAAATATATAATCTTCATTTTTCAAGAGAAAGTGATATTTAAATAGTTGCATTTGGATTAAAAATTGCTAAAGCATATAAATCAACCAAAACCATTGGTATTGAGAGAAAAGTTGCTTCCTTTATAATAGTAATAGATAATAGAAATTGTTCATATTTTCTAATTTAGAAAAAATTAAGAATTGTGCTACCATTTTAAGTGAGATTCTCAACTCTTACTCCCCTAGAATTATGATTCGTGTGGAAGAACTCTCCAAACGTAATCAGAAATAGTTTAAGATCGCTAAAAAACAGAGAAAAGAAGTAATGAAATAGATAAGAGGAAGTTATCATGTGGAGATTCTCTTGCTTAAATAATGGAGAGCTGTCGAGATGGTTGGATTTCGAATTTCAAATTTTTATCCACATCTTTTTAAAGCATACGACTGGGGCTGGGCATGGGCGGTTAACCGAACCGAAAACCGAAATGAGTAATCCGAAAACCGAACCGAAAATTCGGTTTGGTTTTCGGTTTGCTCGGTTCGCTTGTCGGTTTGGCTCGGTTTAACCCGAAAAACCCGAGTTTTTTTTTAAAGAAAATTATAGCTAGACCCGTATAACCCGAAAAACCCCGAATTTTTGTGGTTTTTTTTTTTTTTTTTTTTTTTTTTTTTTTTTTTTAAATTCTTGAATTTGTAATAGCATGATTAGCATCCAAAAGGTATGAAACTTGTTGTCATGTTGATGATTCTTTTTATGGCTAATTGCATTTACACTTCTTGTTATTTCGTCTAATTATAGATGCATCTCTTATTATATAAATAATAACATGAACACCCCTTGGATAATTAAACGACATTATAAATAGGCTTATTAATAGTTGGAATACAACAAAGAAACCCTCTTAAAGTTTGTAAAAAAAAATGGACTTTTAATTTGTATGAACAAAGCAAAAAGTAGCAACAACATTCTCTTATATTCCTCTTTCCTTGTATGTACTCAATACAAAGCCAATTTTACGCATATATCTGAAGCCCACAAAACCAACCAATTGCTACATCACACATATAAAGCCAACAATTGCTACACACTAGAGATAATAAGCATATGAAAAGAAACTAATAAACAAAATGATACTCCATTCATCCATATGAAAGTTAGAATGAGCAAACATAGGCGAGTATTTCTTAAACAAAAGTGTAATTTTCAGAAGAACGACAACTAGTCCAAACTAAGACACTTGAACTAAACTTAACTTCAAAATGATATAGGAAACGAAATCTCTATAGAGAAATATCTTTACCTATTTTTTTTTTTTTATAAAAAAAAGTAACCACGGTTTTTCGGGTTAACCGCGGTTTATTCGGTTAAACTGTTAACCAAACCGAACACGTACACGGTTTGTGGTTTAAACCAAAAACCGAACGGGTTGGTGGAATTCGGGTTCGGTTTGAACCGAACTTGGGTTTTCGGTGCGGGTTTTCGGGTTAACCCGAATTCTGCACAGTCCTACATACGATTGTGAGTTGGGAGAGCGTGAAAGTATTTATATTAGTAATAAATTTATTCTCTTACTCTACATTAGTTGTCAATTTACTTTTTAAATGACTTTCTTTATACTTGTAATAAAAGTTGCGTATTTAGGACGGACTTCTTCTTCTTCTTCTTCTTCTTCTTTGTATATATATATATATTTTATTTAAAACGCGTAACTCAGGGACAAAAAAATGTGTCCCTAAAATTAGTGGAGCTATAGGGACGGAAAATTATGTTCCTAGTGTTTGTAGGGACAAAAATATTTGTCCCTATATCACCGCGTTATTTAGAGACATAAGTTTTTGTCCCTATAGTGTTTTTTTAAGCTTAGGGAAAGAAACTTTTGTCCCTAAATAGCGCGGTAATTTAGGGACAACATTTTATGTCCCTACAACGTTAGGAACAGAAATTTCTGTCCCTATAACTCTGCTTATTTTAGGGACACTTTTTTTCTGTCCCTGTTTCGTTGTTTTGTTGTAGTGCAAGACCTAAAAATAAATGCAATAAAGAATAAGACTAACTTCAAAATATCCCTTAAAGAGAGAAAGATATCATGCACGAGAAGCATTTATTTTATTTTTAATTTTGGAAAAAAAATCATGAATAAAAGTTTTTTATTTTATTTTTAGGCATGCACTAAAAGATAATCACGTTTTGTAATATGTGGGAATATTTCTATTTTATGGTGATTCAATGCAGGAGAGATTTAAGGAGTTAAACAAGAAGATAGATTAAATTGTGGAGGAAATGCAAAATATGCCCACTAAGTTTGGTTATTTGACACTTTTGCCCAATATCTTTTCGGGTCGGACTTTTACCCTGTAGGCATCGACTTTCGTCGCAAAATGTGCCCAATCGGGCTTTTTGCCTACGTGGGTGCCAAATGGGTAAAACGTCAATCCACGTGGGAAACACATTGCCATGCGTACTTTTTCACATTCAAAAACGTTTTTACCAAAAGTTATAGGGCATTTTTGCAATTTCGTTAAAATAAATTAAATAATTCAAAAAATTATTTTCAAAATTATTTTTTTAGGAAAGGATTTTTAAGATAATTTCAAGAGTGTTTTTCCTAAAATCTCAAAGACAATCATTATATTCTTAATATAGTGGATTTTATTTTTATAATGAAAATGAATAACTCACAGGTATTCTTTAGAAGGAATTAAATCTTAAATCTAATTTTATAAGCATGTTTTAATAATTTAGAATTAAGGTTGAATCAGTTGATTTAAAGTTTCTGTTGATTTGAGAAACAAACCAAAATAAAAAAGAGATTATGTCGTCTTCTTCACCCGCCACTGTTGTAACACCCCTAAAAATATTTTTATTTGGTAACTCAAAATGGTATTTGAGCTTATTTCAATTTAGTCCTTCAACTTTTAGAAATCTTACAATTGACCCCATGTATTTTCTTTTAGATCAATTGAGTCCTTAAAACTTTCAAAATGGTCCTTTATAATTTTTAAATATCCAAAAATACCTTTATAATGGTAAATATTCACATTTACTCCTAGATATTTATATCTTATAATAGTTAAAAGTAGAATAAGGTAAAAGTAATTTCTTGCTTTGTCTCCATTCATTCAATAATAGTAGATATTTCTTATGTTTAATATTATAAAATTCAAATCAGAGATAAGGGGTAAGATTTCTGGAAAATTCATCATAAATAGGGGTGGTCAAGTTAAAATAAAATAACATTTGGGTAGGGACTCAATTTAATTCCTTGTCTCCCATTTTCACCTATAAAAGGAGAGCTTCCTTCAACAATTTTTCTCACACCTCAAACGTCTGAATCTCTCTTCACTCTCTTCACGAAAAATCTTCCTCTCTCAGTCTTCTAGCTAAGAAAAATATTTCCAGAAATTGTCCAGTTCAAAATTTCCGAGAAAAATCCATAGTCCCGAAACTGCGCAGAAATTACAGTTTCAACCCGAAACTTGCAAGCCCCAAAATAAATATCAAACCTTCATCTTTTGAGCTAAATTTGGAACAGAGACTCTTGATCTAACAAAACCCCTCAATCAATTTCATATTTTAACCAGTTCTAGACGTTCGATTTAAGGTAACTCTCGGACTGCTACAGCTTTCAGCCCTAACTGTGCGCATTCATTTTGTTTCTTAAATTAATACTAAAATCCGGATGATAAATATCAATTTGATGATACATACGTGTTCCTAACATCCTAAGGAATGTTAAAAGTCATTTTTGTTAATTTTAATCTTGTGTTAGTTTCTGTTTTGAATTTAATAACGTATTAATAGTTTATGTAACACATTTTCATATTTACTTTCTTGCTTACTTTAGTTTCCTATAAGTTACTTTAGTCACTTAATGATCTAGTCATATAACTTGATTCTTATATTATACTTAAGTTGTACAATGATTTATTTTGATGATTTTAATAACCTTGTGACTTTTATGATTATATTAATCTTACGGACACTAATTTATAATTTATGATAACAATTAGAATATGTTATATGACAAAAGTGATACTTATATGTTAATTCCATATCTTCATGAAAACATTTGCTTGGTTAGTGAATTATGGTGATAATGTAAGAATTAGTTAATTATCTTAAAGATAATTTAGAGAAAAAAAAATATTTATTATTTGAAAGATTGTTAACACCTTTAAATTTATTTAGGAGACGGTCGACTTTTGCCAGAAAACCAAGGATTAGAAGGAGGTGAGATTCATGTGGTTTATTCCAGCCCTTTTGGCATTTGGCCCTGAGATTTTTGGACAGAACAATCGTGGTTATTTATTTCCAATCATGATCAACCTTTATCACGTTTCTCGTTTCACACCTGTTATCTCATTTCATAATTCACTTGCTAAAATACTGTTAAACTAAACATATTCTTAATCCATTATCACATTCTTATGAACATGTATTAACAATTCTGAGATTAAATAATTAATTCTTGAACTGTGCAACGAGCAACGAACTATGTTCGGCCTATGTAGCTCAAAAACGAGTAACGGATTTTATCCGGCTTACTAGCTCATCTGATATTTCTGTTTCACCCATTGGGACGCCTTTGGGAAGTTGGGCCCAGGGATTGAGATAATTTACTGCTGGGCAACACGGGTTGTCGGTTAGTAATTTAAATTAATACCCATTCTGTCTAAGCGCCGCTTGCAGTCAAGAGTTGGCTGTAACCCGCGTGTTAGACTGGCATGTACTCGAGCATGTCTTCTGTTCTGTTACGAGGTCACTCCTCGTAGGGAGGTATACGGTTAAATTTTCGGTGTTATGGTTGGATATGTTATAAGTAATTGCACAAGTTCATTATTCCATATTAATCCTGTTGTTATTGGTTCCTTTTGTTCTAATACCTTACTGATAACCTGAATAGATTTTCGTTGCAATAAATCTGTCATTATTGTTAAAAATCTCACTAAGTCCTCTAAGACTTACATCTCTCTTAATTTTCTGTCCATTCTCAGAACAAGAGTGATATTACCCGGCCGGATCGACTATCTTTGGATTACTGCGATTTTATTTAAAGCTTTATGGATTTTAATAAGCATATTTGGTCTCTCAAACCAAAATATGTCCGAAATATTGTTTGTTCGTGTGTTTGAATAATTATGTCTTAAGAATTGTGGTTTGTAATAATTAACTGCTATTGTAACTTTGAAATTTTTCCGCTGCAATAAATAAGTTTGTTTGGCTTTATTCGATTCCGTTCAGTGGGACCCTCTACGGTATTATTGAGGTTTGAAATCATACATCGATTTTGGACTTCAATAAGACTTTAGATTTTGGGGCCTCACAGTATGGTATCAGAGCCGGTTAATATTTCTGGAATTAACGCTATAAAGATAAAAATCGGTTTCCAAAAATAAAAATGTATATATTGTTTACAATTTTGAGTTTACTTATTTTAAAGTGTCTGGTCGCAGATGGCTTCTAACGGAAACCCCGGGCCTTTAGTTGTACGCAAGGACCAAACCTCACTCATATATTACCTTCCCGGACCAGGTCTTAATAGACATTACCCAGACTCAGCCGTCAGAAAATTAGAAGAGGACCGTGATCGAGTTATGCATGAAAGAGATGCAATTAATCACGCATTATCTAGTCTTGATCAGAAACATATAGAGGTTTCATTCCAGAATCGTGTGTTAAGTAGTGAGAACCGCAGTTTGAGACGAGAGATTAAACGATTAGGCGAAATTCATGCTCTTACATCTCAACTTGAACTGGAGAAAAATAAATTCATCCAACATTTAAAAACCATAAACCAATTCTTTCAAAATCAATTAGCAGTGGTTGGAGACAATTTGTTTGATATTCGAAACATGTTAGGCGCAGTACCATTGGCTACAGGCATAGGCATTCAAAATAAATTGAGTCAACAATTGAATTTCATCCAAGACATAATGAAACATGCCGAAGAAATGTATCTAGAAGGATTAGAGTCCTACCTTCCGCCAGAACCCCCTACGAACCCCGTTAATGCCGTACCATCGGGAGCTGAAGGTCCAAATAATGTAGAGCCGCAGGATGTAGGCACGGGGAATATTCCGATTGAGGAGGAAGAAGATCCGGAAGAAGACCCCGAGGAAGACCCCGAAGAAGACCCCGAAGAAGACCCTGACATTTGGATACTGGAGCAACCTGACGGGAATATATGATTTAGTATCATGCATTGATTTAAAAAAAAAAATACATGAATACTTGTGTTGTGTGAAGTTATAACTACTTGATTATGCTTGTGTGATGAATAAATTGTTATGTGTGCCTAGAAACTCTGGTGTGATTGTATTGTGAAAATAAATGTTCGAGTGATTGTATTATTATAAAAATAAATTATGTATATGTATATATATATTAATAATTCATGTTACTGTTTACTTGGTTCATTCTTTTATATGTCTCATTTTATCGTGTGTGCCCAATTTTCTTGTTATTGAAAGTATTGAAATTTATGTAGAATGACTACACCCATCAGAAGGAACCAAATGGACGTAGCGGGGAATCCAACACCCCAAAACAGCAACGACGAATTTTCTGACCCTGACAATGTCAATAATGGTCAAACAACGGGAACACCAACTCATATCGATAACAGCCAAACTGTTCCTCCCATATATGCTTTAATGCATAGCCAACTTATGCAATTTGCTCAAGCAAATGCTGAGAGGTCGATTACACATTCAGAGGATCAACTCTTTGAGAGGTTCCTTCGCCTCCAACCACCTAAATTCTTGGGAGAACCTGATGACCGCAAGGCGGAATCTTGGGTAGCCGAAATGGAAAAAATCTTCAGTGTCACCAATTACACTGAAGAAAAGAAGGTCAACTTTGCTGCATTCCGCCTTGAGGATGCTGCACGTCACTGGTGGCGTATATTGGACCAACGATGGAAAAATGATGGGACTCCACGAACCTGGGATAACTTTGTCAAGGAATTTTACAGTAAGTATATTCCCCAGGTGGTGCGAATTCGTCGAGAGAAAGAATTTCTGGAATTAATCCAAGGATCTATGTCAGTCTCTGAATACGAGTCTAAATTCACTCGTTTGATCCAATACGCGCCCCACTATTTGGAAGATGAAGAACGAAAAGTGCGAAAGTTTATCGAAGGGCTGAAATTAGACATTCGTTGGGCTGTAATCTCTATTGATCTAACCACCTATGAGGCGGCGGTGGAGAAAGCACTCCGTGTGGAAGCGGAGATTAAAGAACTTCTGAAAATCGAAGAAAGGGTGAAAAGAAACAGACCATCGGATGGAAAATCTCCAGGTGGAGGAAAACCTTCTCATGGGAACAAATACCCTCGGACCAACCAGACAAAAGCTGTCAATTCAACATCTCAAGTTCCTTCGATACAAGCAAAAGCAGCAGGCACAGGACCTTGTGGATTTTGTGGAAAAATGAACCACAATGAAACTACATGTTACAGAAAGCTTGGAAAATGTATGGCATGCGGTAGTGACCAACATCTTCTCAGAAACTGTCCAAAGAGATCAGCTCCAGCACAAACTACTTCAGCGCAAATGGGGAAACCCAAGATCCAAGCTCGGGCATACGCTCTTGAAGCAAGGAAAAATGATGCAAACCCAAACGCAGTGGTTGAAGGTAACATTCTGATACTTGATCAAATTGGGAAAGTTTTATATGACCCTGGAGCTACTCATTCCTTTATTGCCTCATCTTTTGCTAAGAACTTATCTATTCCAAATGAATGCTTACCTTATGAAATTGAAGTAAGCACTCCAGTAGGAAATAGTTTAGTAACTGATGTTGTGTACAGAGCCTGCCCAATCATGATAGATGGGGTTGAATACCCCATAGATCTAATACAATTTCCAATGCATGGGTATGATGTAATCCTAGGAATGGATTGGTTATACAAATACCAAGCTGAGTTAAATTGTTTTACCAAAGAAATAAAGCTTGGTAAAACAGTTATATTGGGAAGTAAGCTCAAGCCAGTTTTATGTACCACCATCTCGCTTGTTGAAGCTAGAAAATTCATTCGAGATGGAGCATGTGGATTCATAGCTTATCTAATCAATAAACCCAAGGATAAAGATAAGTTTGAAGAAGTACCAGTGGTCAAAGAATATCCAGAAGTGTTTCCTGAGGAATTAGAATCTCTCCCCCAGATCGAGAGATAGAGTTTGTGATAGAACTGCTACAGAATACCACACCAATCTCAAAAACACCATATCGTATGGCTCCTGCGGAATTAAAAGAACTAAAAATCCAGTTGCAGGATTTATTGGAACGAGGATTCATACGACCCAGCACATCACCATGGGGTGCACCAGTTTTGTTTGTGAAAAAGAAAGATGGAACACTAAGACTGTGTATTGACTACCGTGGTTTGAATAGTGTTACCATTAAAAACAAATATCCTTTACCCCATATCGATGAGTTGTTCGATTTGTTACAAGGATCACAAGTCTATTCAAAGTTAGATTTGAGGCAAGGATATTACCAACTGAAAATTCGAGAGGAGGACATACCCAAGACTGCATTCAATTCTAGATATGGTCACTTTGAGTTTGTCGTAATGCCCTTTGGACTTACGAATGCCCCTGCAGCTTTTATGGACATGATGCATAGAATTTTTCGACCATATTTTGATAAATTTGTGGGATCTTTATCGACGATATTTTGGTATTCTCAAAAACCAAGGAGGATCATGCACAGCATTTAAGAGTGGTTTTGCAAGTTTTAAAAGATAACAAGCTTTATGCAAAATTCAGTAAATGCGAATTTTGGTTGGAACGAGTAACGTTCTTGGGTCATGTGATTTCCAAAAAGGGGGTAGAAGTCGATCCTTCAAAAATCGAATCAATAACCGATTGGAAACAACCTGAAAATGTTACGAAAGTCCGTAGCTTTCTAGGGTTAGCAGGTTATTATCGCAGATTTGTCAAGGATTTCTCCAAGTTGGCTGCACCTCTCACACGACTAACCCAAAAGAATCAACCTTTTCGATGGGACGAGAAGTGCGAGGCAAGTTTTCAGGAATTGAAAAGGAGATTGACCTCTGCACGTCCTAGCACTGCCGGAAGGATCAAAAGGGTTTGTAATTTATACAGACGCATCAAAGGAAGGTTTAGGATGTGTTTTAATGCAAAATGGGAAGGTCATTGCATACGCGTCAAGAAAGTTGAAGCCAAGTGAGAAAAACTACCCCACGCATGATTTGGAATTGGGAGCAATTTTGTTTGCATTAGCAAAATGGAGACACTATTTGTATGGAACAACTTTTGAAGTCTATACAGACCATAAAAGTTTGAAATACATATTCACCCAAAAAGAATTAAATATGCGCCAACGACGATGGATGGAGTTTCTTGAAGATTATGATTGCTCTATTCTTTATCACCCTGGAAAAGCAAATGTAGTGGCAGATGCTTTGAGCAGAAAAGCTAAATTAGACCACTTAAGGGTGGGAAAAGAATATATTGAGATACAATCACAAGCATGCTTTGCAGGATTAACAATTCAGTCCGAGTTTCAAAAAGAAATTTTGAAAGCTCAACAAGAAGATGAAGAAACTCAGAAACAAAAGTCTTTGATAGAATCAAAGACAAACCCCAATTTTCACATTGGTTCGATGGGGTTATTGATGTATAAAAATCGCATATGTATACCGCAGAGACTACGAGCTGAACTTCTAGAAGAAGCTCACAAGTCAAGGTACACGATTCATCCGGGAGGCACTAAAATGTATCAAGACATAAAGAGATACTTTTGGTGGAATGGATTGAAACGAGATATTGCTGATTTTGTACAAAGATGCATGACATGTCAACTCGTAAAAGCGGAGCATCAACACCCTGCTGGAAAATTGCAACCCCTTCCCATACCCGATTGGAAGTGGGAGCAAATCACCATGGACTTTGTAACTGGTCTTCCAACGGTTAGAGGTGGATACGATAGCATTTGGGTTATTGTGGATAGACTCACAAAATCAGCTCATTTCTTACCCGTCGGTAACCACTATAAAGTTGAAACTTTGGCCTAGCTCTATAAAAAGGAGATTATCAGATTGCATGGGATTCCAATAAGCATTGTATCTGATAGGGACCCCAAGTTTACGTCAAGACTGTGGAAACAGTTACAAGAAAGCCTTGGAACTAAACTAAAGTTTAGTACCGCATCTCATCCTCAAACAGATGGACAGTCGGAACGGACAATTTGTTTCCTTGAAGATATGTTGAGGGCATGTGTACTTGATTTCGGAGGATCTTGGGATAAACATTTACCTTTGGTAGAATTTGCCTACAACAACAGCTATCAGGCTTCTATTCAAATGGCTCCATATGAAGCCCTGTATGGCAGAAAATGTAGGTCACCCATTCATTGGGACTTGGAAGAACGTCGAAACTTGTCTGACGGAATTGGTCGAGCGTTGAGACATGAAATTATTCAGGATGCTATAGAAAAGGTCCAGAAAATAAAACAACGCATCAAGGCATCTCAAGATCGACAGAAGAGCTATGCCGACAAGCGAAGGAGAGATCTCGAGTTCGAGGTTGGAGATAGAGTTTTTCTCAAAGTATCACCTCGAAAGGGGTTCAAAAGAATTGGCAAAGGTGGAAAACTAAGTCCACGCTATGTTGGACCTTTTGAGATCTCACAAAGGATTGGAAATTTGGCTTATCGGTTAATACTTCCTCCAAACATAACAGGAATCCACGATGTGTTCCACGTATCTCAATTGAAGAAGTACTATCCTGACGAGTCGCATATCATCACTTCCGATACTATTGAACTTGAGAGTGATTTATCCTACGTGGAAAAACCAGTCAAGATTCTTGATAGGAAGTTTCAAGAACTTAGAAATCGAAAGATTCCGATTGTGAAAGTTCTATGGAGAAACCATCAAACTGAAGAAGCTACTTGGGAACCTGAACAAGATATGCAGAAGCATTACCCGTACCTCTTTAACAATACAGGTTAGAAATCTGGGGACCAGATTCCTTTAAGGAGGGGGGATTGTAACACCCCTAAAAATATTTTTATTTGGTAACTCAAAATGGTATTTGAGCTTATTTCAATTTAGTCCTTCAACTTTTAGAAATCTTACAATTGACCCCATGTATTTTCTTTTAGATCAATTGAGTCCTTAAAACTTTCAAAATGGTCCTTTATAATTTTTAAATAGCCAAAAATACCTTTATAATGGTAAATATTCACATTTACTCCTAGATATTTATATCTTATAATAGTTAAAAGTAGAATAAGGTAAAAGTAATTTCTTGCTTTGTCTCCATTCATTCAATAATAGTAGATATTTCTTATGTTTAATATTATAAAATTCAAATCAGAGATAAGGGGTAAGATTTCTGGAAAATTCATCATAAATAGGGGTGGTCAAGTTAAAATAAAATAACATTTGGGTAGGGACTCAATTTAATTCCTTGTCTCTCATTTTCACCTATAAAAGGAGAGCTTCCTTCAACAATTTTTCTCACACCTCAAACGTCTGAATCTCTCTTCACTCTCTTCATGAAAAATCTTCCTCTCTCAGTCTTCTAGCTAAGAAAAATATTTCCAGAAATTGTCCAGTTCAAAATTTCCGAGAAAAATCCATAGTCCCGAAACTGCGCAGAAATTACAGTTTCAACCCGAAACTTGCAAGCCCCAAAATAAATATCAAACCTTCATCTTTTGAGCTAAATTTGGAACAGAGACTCTTGATCTAACAAAACCCCTCAATCAATTTCATATTTTAACCAGTTCTAGACGTTCGATTTAAGGTAACTCTCGGACTGCTACAGCTTTCAGCCCTAACTGTGCGCATTCATTTTGTTTCTTAAATTAATACTAAAATCCGGATGATAAATATCAATTTGATGATACATACGTGTTCCTAACATCCTAAGGAATGTTAAAAGTCATTTTTGTTAATTTTAATCTTGTGTTAGTTTCTGTTTTGAATTTAATAACGTATTAATAGTTTATGTAACACATTTTCATATTTACTTTCTTGCTTACTTTAGTTTCCTATAAGTTACTTTAGTCACTTAATGATCTAGTCATATAACTTGATTCTTATATTATACTTAAGTTGTACAATGATTTATTTTGATGATTTTAATAACCTTGTGACTTTTATGATTATATTAATCTTACGAACACTAATTTATAATTTATGATAACAATTAGAACATGTTATATGACAAAAGTGATACTTATATGTTAATTCCATATCTTCATGAAAACATTTGCTTGGTTAGTGAATTATGGTGATAATGTAAGAATTAGTTAATTATCTTAAAGATAATTTAGAGAAAAAAAAATATTTATTATTTGAAAGATTGTTAACACCTTTAAATTTATTTAGGAGACGGTCGACTTTTGCCAGAAAACCAAGGATTAGAAGGAGGTGAGATTCATGTGGTTTATTCCAGCCCTTTTGGCATTTGGCCCTGAGATTTTTGGACAGAACAATCGTGGTTATTTATTTCCAATCATGATCAACCTTTATCACGTTTCTCGTTTCACACCTGTTATCTCATTTCATAATTCACTTGCTAAAATACTGTTAAACTAAACATATTCTTAATCCATTATCACATTCTTATGAACATGTATTAACAATTCTGAGATTAAATAATTAATTCTTGAACTGTGCAACGAGCAACGAACTATGTTCGGCCTATGTAGCTCAAAAACAAGCAACGGATTTTATCCGGCTTACTAGCTCATCTGATATTTCTGTTTCACCCATTGGGACGCCTTTGGGAAGTTGGGCCCAGGGATTGAGATAATTTACTGCTGGGCAACACGGGTTGTCGGTTAGTAATTTAAATTAATACCCATTCTGTCTAAGCGCCGCTTGCAGTCAGGAGTTGGCTGTAACCCGCGTGTTAGACTGGCATGTACTCGAGCATGTCTTCTGTTCTGTTACGAGGTCACTCCTCGTAGGGAGGTATACGGTTAAATTTTCGGTGTTATGGTTGGATATGTTATAAGTAATTGCACAAGTTCATTATTCCATATTAATCCTGTTGTTATTGGTTCCTTTTGTTCTAATACCTTACTGATAACCTGAATAGATTTTCGTTGCAATAAATCTGTCATTATTGTTAAAAATCTCACTAAGTCCTCTAAGACTTACATCTCTCTTAATTTTCTGTCCATTCTCAGAACAAGAGTGATATTACCCGGCCGGATCGACTATCTTTGGATTACTGCGATTTTATTTAAAGCTTTATGGATTTTAATAAGCATATTTGGTCTCTCAAACCAAAATATGTCCGAAATATTGTTTGTTCGTGTGTTTGAATAATTATGTCTTAAGAATTGTGGTTTGTAATAATTAACTGCTATTGTAACTTTGAAATTTTTCCGCTGCAATAAATAAGTTTGTTTGGCTTTATTCGATTCCGTTCAGTGGGACCCTCTACGGTATTATTGAGGTTTGAAATCATACATCGATTTTGGACTTCAATAAGACTTTAGATTTTGGGGCCTCACAACTGTAATTCCCCAAACCACAACGCCTTCCACAGTTGCAGCTCCGAGATTCCCTCCGCCACAACAATGAAAGGAAGACTGACTGTTGGTGATGAAAGAGGAGGAGACGAGGAAGAATTCATATTTGAGTTTGGAGAGAGAAACAAATTAGTTATGGATTTGTGGTGGCGAAATTCGGTCGGTGAAAATTTCGGTGCCAGACGCACGCGGCTCACCACCGCCCACCTCTGCTCACACTTCTCGTTGCTAGCAACCCACCATCAGTACCACAGTTCAAACACCGAATTCAAATCCAACCACAGTTCATCTTCGCAAAAAAGGGTTTTTCTCAAAACACAATCAGATTCCAAATCGAAAACACAAAATTGAGGTGAGATTTGGAAAGAAATTTAACCTTGTCGCGCGATGCCGAGACATACCTCTGCCGACAACAAATTCATCGAGAAGACGACTTCCCAATTTTCTTTTTGTTTTGGCTGTTAATATTAATACATTAATATGAAAAACCTTTTAAGATACTTTCAATAAATTATAATAATCTTAAAATAATCTGAAATCGATAATTAAAAATATTAATTTGTTAAATTATATATTTTTTTAATTTTAATTTGTTAAATATAATTTGAAAATAATTTTTTTGAATTTATTTAAGTTATTTTAACAAAATTGCAAAAATGCCCTATAACTTTAAAAATGTTTTTGAATGTGAAAAAATACGCGTGACAATGCGTTTTTCCACGTGAATTGACGTTTTAGCCATTTGGCATCCACGTAGGCAAAAAGCCCGTTTAAATCCCGATTGGGCATATTTTGCAGGAAAGTCGAAACCTACAGAGTAAAAGTCCGGCTCGAAAAGATATTAGGCAAAAGTGCCAAATCGCCAAAGTTAGTGGGCATATTTTGCATTTCCTCCTTAAATTGTTGACTTGGAAAGGGTATTGTAGTAAACAATAAGAAATTGCACTGTAGTTCTTGTGAGGGGTGTAGTCCCCGAATTATTTTGGATCAATCTTATACAGGCTATATATTAAACTTCCACCAGAAAAGAAAATTAAATAAGAGTTTTTTAGGGCATAAAAATCAATTTCAAGTGAAACTTAGCAACAAAACTCTAAGTTATAAGGAATCATTTTTTCAATCACTCTCTTGTATTATTTGTAATGTCATATACTATGTGGTATTTATAACTTTTCGCTTTTGTTTGATTTTTGTTATTGTGTTATGTGCTCACTTCCATATTGATGTGGGGTATTTTCGTCTGGATACGTGTCCGCTCTCCAACACTCCACGTCAGACTGCTTTAGTTCCTGCTGGATGCTTAAGCAGCTTTTGAGTTCGGAACCTGCACTCAACACCACACGTAAACTAAGCCGGTGCCTCCTCCGGCGAAGGCACTCCGACGCTCAAGTCAGATAGGTCGGAATTTGAGGTATTGTCGTCAGAGACAATAGCTCGAATTTATAGCTCGAAATAGGTCGAATATATAGGTCGAAATAAGCCCAAATAGGTCGAATTTAGGCTCTATAGGTCGAATTAGCACACCTCGAAATGGTATTGAGAACCGTGATGAGAAAACCCGAATAGATCGAATTACTCTCAAATAGCTCGAAATACACTCTATATAGATCGAACAAGAGCTATTGCAATATAGCTCGAATTATTGCTCTATAGCTCGAATTCGATGTATATAGCTCGAAATTAAATGCTAGAAAATAAAAACGTACCTTAGAATGAGGGATGGGACCCCCTTATATAGTAATAAGAGTCTTTATTCGTCTAAAAGTGCAATCCAAGTAGAACTATAACTCAAAATAGGTCGAATTAGAGCTATTTTGAAATAGCTCGAATTGGGCCTTCAAATAGGTCGAATTGGGCCTCAAATAGGTCGAATTAGGGCCCATATAGCTCTTACTTGACTCCTGGGCCTCAAATAGATCGGATTTGAGCCCATATAGCTCGAATTTGGCTTTTGGGCCTCAAATAGATCGAATTTGAGCCCATATAGCTCGGATTGGGCTTGATATAGCTCGAATCGGGCCTTTTCGGGCCCAAATAGATCTCGCTTGGGCTCAATTTGGGCCTACTTGGGCCGATTTCCATGTTTTGCCTTGAATTGTAATTTTGCATTAAAAAATAATGGTGCTGACGGGGCATAATATGTCCCGAAATACGTTCGTGTACTGTATCGGATATTATGACGTGGCGGTACCGAAATATGGTGCATCATGGAGTCCCCCAGTTCGTAAGAGTAATGTGTACTAACATTGGTCATACGAACTATAAAGAAGTCACATAACCGAGAATCGTGCAACGAGATCGGCGTCATCATAAAAAACCAAAAATGTGACCAAAAATATCAAAATTCGAAAATAGGTCGAATTTCCTATTTTTGGTAACTCGAATTGGTATAGGTCGAATTTATCTTTGGAAAAGACAACTCAAAGTCCACAAATTTTTTTCCGTAAAATAGCTCGAATTTGTCAGAAAATAGCTCGAATTTGCATATTGGTCGAAATTACCCTCCACAAAGATACATCGAATTTGCCGGAAATTTTTTCTGAAAATAGGTCGAAATTAGAAATAGGTCGAATTTAGGGGCATTTTGGTAATTCCCGCATCATTTCTCCTATAAATACCCCACTCCCAGCTTCATTTCCTCATTTCGCACCTAAGAATCGCTCCAGAGCTCCCGAGAAATAGCTCGAAATAATAGCTCGAAATTACTATTTTTAGTAATTTCACGTGAATAGCTCGAAAAGTGTCCAAATTTAGCAAGTGTAGCAAAATAGCTCGAAAATACTCCTTATAGCTCGAAATTGACCGCAAATAGATCGAAATTGACCGAAATAGCTCGAAAAACTCTCCTGCTATTTATATCCTTGGGTGAGTTTCAGATAGCTCGAAAGTATAGCTCGAATTTCATGGGGAAATTCGAGCTATAGCACTTAGAAAAATTTTGAATTTTTTGAAAAATTCTGAAAAATTTTAAAAAATGCTAATACTCAAATCTTTTACGCAGATTCATTCACGACGGCGCGACTTCGACGTAACCGGTCTCCACGTCGTCCATCACCACCACGATCGCACCAACGAGCCTATTATAACGCACGCAATCCATCACGAGATTCGTCATATCGGCATCCTCGTGAATCAAACACACGACGTCCATCATCCCCAAATCGTCCTCGTCAGCCAGAACCTGCACGAATCCGATTACCGGGCGCTCCAAAACTCTTTGCACCCGCGCAGAGGTCCTACGAGCAAATTCACCCAAACGAAGAAGTTTCAGTAGATCTAGATCCTCGTGCCGGTAAACTCTCCACCTAACCCTCTTTATGACGCGAGTTATTGATCTTGAATCTTCCAGTAGTAGTAGTAAAGAAAATAGTAGTGAGTCGTCTATGGCATCTAAAGCTAGAGAGAATGCGTCAACTAGCGGTAGTAGTAACGACTCAAGTGACGAGAGCTCATCTAGTAATGAGAGAAACAGCAATGATAGGGTGTCTGATATGGAGGTAGACGTAGACATCCTAGGAGATGATGAGGCTGAGTCGAACCCTCTCCCCATAGTGCCTTATTTACCTCCTGCTGAGAATGTTCCCATTCCTGCCTCTAACTCTCCCGAACAACTTGCTCCGCCTAATTTGATCAATTTTGATCAGTTCCCTTCTTCTTTGCCTCACGACATAGCTTATTACCGTGATACGTATGACATTCCCGACACTTATGAAATTATCGTGCCTGGGCCAGATGATAGGATAAACAACCCACCAGAAGGGTGTCTTACTATATTTAGTGGTTACCTGCATTGTGGTTTACGTTTTCCTATTTTCCCAATTGTCTCAGAGATCATGTCCTCTCTCAATTCTTCTCCTTCACATTTTACCCCCAATGCATACACTCAGATGTATGCTTATGCGATGCTAACCCGCATCTTTGACCTGCCTTGCTCTGTGGCTGGTTTCTGGCAACTGTTCATAGTGAAATTCCGCAACAGAGGTGTAGACGCCGGGTTCTATTATTTGAGCTCGCGAAAGAAGCAATGCTTCCTATCTGATCTGCAGACGAGCTTCGGGGCTCACTGGAAGAAGCAGTGGTTTTATATCAAAGAATCCAAGCCGCAGGAATTTCGATTCAAGCGGCTTTGGACTGATGCCCGTCCTTCACCAAGACGCCCCGATCCTCCTGTCTACACCTTGGCGGTCGTAAAAAACTTGAAAGAACATGAATTTGATGCCTTTGAGTTGACCACTACCCCAGTGTTGCGGGCCGGCGGTTATACTTATCGTGCAGGCGTTGAGCCTTCTGTCTTTGGTATAATATTATGCATGTTTTTGTTCTTTTTATTCGTTGATTTTTATCTTCCTTTGTTGTCTTCTAACCTTTGCATTGTTTACGATTTTCAGAGCGAATCGTGATGGACAAGACGAAGAAGAGGCTGGCCGCGATGAAGCGTGGCGCCAACGCTCCTCAGTCCTCAGTGCCCATTCCTGAGAAGACCAGTCGTCGTGGTGCGAAGACGGCTGGTACCAGTTCAAGAAGCGGTAATACTCCTGCTACCGTCTCGACACGAGGATCGGGGCGTGGTAGAGGTACAGCTCCTGCCCCTGTTCCTGCTCCAGCTCCAGTGCCTGAGACTGTTCCTTCTCAGACGACCGCTGATACTGCTCCGGGTTCACCCCCTGGCGGTTCTGAGCCGATCCTTCCGGATCTTTCTCCTTCATCAGCACCTTCGTCTGGAAGAGTGCATCTTCCCTCCGTTGCTGAAGCGGCTCGTCGCTTCAATGAGGCCAACCCTGAGGCAGCAACGAGGAAGAGGTCTGCTGCTACTGCTGAGGAGATCCGACGGGGTAAGCGCGTCGCGCAGGACCGAGCATATGATGCTGACGATCTCGATATTGACGTGGAGGAGATCGTCCGAGCTTCAGTCGAATCGGGGCAGTTCACTCTGAAAGACACTACTGCCCTTCGACTAGTCAAAGGATTCATGCCGGACTTCGATCGTCAGGCCTATTACCAGGCGATGGGCCACGAAAAGCTAGTCAGTCGCACTGCTCTGTCTCTGTGTGAGGTTTGTGGATTTAGAGCTTTCCCTTATCTTTGTTTTATGTACATACTTGAATATCACTAACGTTTTCCTCTCTTGTAGTTCTTCGTCAATGTCCAGACCATGGCTGAGAACTTCAACATGGTGATGACGACTCAGGATCAGCAGAGGGCCCTAATGGATAGGCACCACTCTTCGGCCTTGCAGGCTCAACGGCTGGAGAAACAAGCCCAAGAGGCGAAGGCTGAAGTGGAGAAGCATCTCGTCGCTGCTGTTGACGAGCTGAAGGCAGTACAGGCGGAGCTTGAAGCCTTGAAGGCAGCGAAAGCTGCCGTTGACAGGGAGCTTGTCGAGGAAAGACGCCTATCCAGCCAGCTCACCACCGACTGCCAGCATGCCACTGCCCTTGTTGACGATCATGTTGACACCATCCGGACGATGAAGGATGCTGCTGCTGCTGCTGAGGCCGAACGTCTGAGACTTGAGGCTGAGCTGGCTGATGCACAAGCTCGCCTAGCGACTGCTGAGGAGGATGGCTACAACAGGGCCATGACTGAGGTATTCATATGATACTTGAGTTTATTTCTTTTTTCTTGAAATTTGCGTGTTACATACTTACATTTCCTCTACTTGCTTCGTAGGAGCTCCCCGATGAAGACAAGGTGATGGTGGCCATCGAATTCTTCCGCTCAGCCACCTGGGAGCAGATTGCTATGGAGCGGGGCGGTTTTGATACGACCAAGGGCTACAACATGGCCCTTGATGACATCATTGCCCGCGGTGCTCTTGCTCCTTGGTTTAAGAGGGAGGACTTCAATGTCCTCAATTGCCTGAATGAGGATGACACGGAAGTCGGCGAGTCCTCTAGTGCCGCTGCTGCGGATCCTTCTCTGGTCGATCCTCCTTCTGGCGAACCTGCTGCGACTGTGGTGGACGAAGAGCCAAAGCATGACCCCTTCACCTCCTTTTATCCTCTTCGGCAGGTATGGCTCTCCGACTTTGCCGACGAGCTTCCATCTACGTCTACTGCCGCTGCTGCTTCTGGTGCTGCTTTAGATGATCTTCCGGAGGAGGGTGAGATGGGTTTCGATCCACAGATCTTGGATCAGCCTGCTGATGGCGATCAGCCTATGCCTGACGCTCCTGTTGCCGCTGCTGCTCCTCGTCAGATTTCCCCTCTTGATGACACTGGGCCTCTGAACGAGTCTTTCGCCGATATCCAAGAGCAGAGCGAGGGTGCGGTGAAGGCTCTTGGGTTGAATTTGCTGCCCTGATCTTCCAGAGTGGCCTGCGTGCCTTTATCTTTGGCATTTGTGCCTTGTTTTTAATATTCTTGAACATCTTTACTTCCCGTATATACATTAGTCCTAGTACATTCTTTCCGTACAGTATATGTTGCTAACATTCGCGCGATTTTAGCGCTTTAACAATTGCTAGTACAGTTTTGACTTGAAAAATCTTTTGAATGTCTTTGTTTTGTCTCGTTACGTCTTCACTCATATGTGTCTACTTTTTAAGTTCAAATTTGGTACTTGTTAAAACACTTAAGTTTTATAAACAAGTGTCTATGAGAGTACGAGAACTTGTGCTCAATTCTACGAGGCTTGTGCTCGTTGTGCGAAGCTAATGTCCGCGCTTGCGAAACTATGTTCGCGGGAATACGAGAACTTGTGCTCGATTCCACGAGGCTTGCGCTCGTTGTGCAAAGCTATGTTTGCGCTTGCGAAGCTATGTTCGCGGGAGTGCAAGGACTTGTGCTTGACTCCACGAGGCTTGTGCTCGTTGTGCAAAGCTATGTTTGCGCTTGCGAAGCTATGTTCGCGGGAGTGCAAGGACTTGTGCTTGACTCCACGAGGCTAGTGCTCGTTATACGAAGCTAATGTTCGTTTTGATTAAGTTTAAACTTAAATTTTGTAGACAGTTTGAGTTCATCTTCATGTTTCTTGATAGATTGTAATCATGCGGATAAATAGTAGGCAACAGCTGAACTAGAATAAAATAAGAGATTTTATTAGTTTTGGGACTGAGCTCGAGTAACTTCCGAGTTGCCTACGTATCCCGCCGTATATAGGTTGGCTAGGAATCAAGTCCTCGTAGTTCGCTGCTAACTATTACAATGAGAATCCACGTAGAGGGACTCGTAATTCGTAAAAGAATAAGCGAATGAAGTATTGAAACTACGATCCTATTGTGCCACAAGGCCATTAGAAAACTAGTGTTCTAACTATAAAACCTTCGTAAGTTCTTGACGTTCCAGGGGCGTGACAAAGTCCTTCCACCCAATTCTTGTAAGTAATAATATCCTTTTGAGCTTGCTTTCTCCACTCTGTAAGGTCCTTCCCAGTTCGGCTTCAATTTTCCAACATGCTTAGTAGCTTCAACTTTCCTGAGTACCAAGTCCCCCACTTGAAAGTTCCTGAAACGGACTTTGTTGTCATATGCTTTCGCCATCATAGATTTGTACGCTTGAGTACGTTGGTATGCTGCTTCCCTAGTTGCTCCGATCAATTCCAAATCCATTTGTCTTGCCCTTAATGCTTGCTCCTCATCATAAGTAACAATACGATAGGTTGGCATTCCAATCTCAGCGGGTATCACTGCTTCAGATCCATATGTTAATAAGTATGGAGTTTCTCCTGTAGAGGTACGAGGAGTTGTGCGATATGCCCATAATATCCCTGGTAACTCATCCGCCCAATTTCCTCCTTCTCCCTCCAGCCTTTTCTCCAAACTCTTCACTAATGTATTGTTAGTGCTCCACTTGTCCATTTGCTTCGGGATGCGTAACAGATGTAAAACGTTGCTCAATTTTCATGTCTCTACACCAGTCTTGAATCTTAAAACCTTGGAATTGCCTTCCATTGTCGGAAATTAAGACTCTTGGTATTCCAAATCGACAAACGATGTTCTTCCAAATGAATTGTTTCACATTAGCCTCCGTAATGTTTACAAGTGCTTCAGCTTCAACCCATTTCGTATAGTACTCGACAGCCACCAATAACCATTTTCTACCTCCCGTAGCCTTAGGCATTGGTCCAACTATATCTATTCCCCATTGATCAAATGGACATCCATAACTCACTGTTGTCATAGGTTGTGCCGGTGTATGAATGATCTTCGCATGCAGTTGACAACTTCTACAATTCCTTGAGTAATCCATAGCAGTGTTCTAACAGTTGGCCAGAAATATCCTTGTCGGAGTATTTTCTGGGCCAAAGACCGTCCTCCTGAATGATTTCCGCAACTCCCTTCATGAATTTCGCGTAAGACTTGTTTTGCCTGTGTGGGAGATAGGCATCTCAGGAGTGGTCCCTCGAATGACCGTTTGTAAAGTTCGCCATTGAACATTGTAAATCTTGCAGATTTATACTTGAGCCTTCTGATCGCTTGAGGATCATTAGGTAAGTTCCCGTTCTGAAGATAATCGATAATCTCATCCTTCCAACACGCCTCTATTTCTACTGGCAGAACGTAGTCCAATGCTTGCGTTGGTTTTGACTCAACTACCTTGCCGATAGAGGGCTGTTCTGAAGCCAAAAGAGTTACCCGCCTTTCAACAAACACTTCGGCGGTACTAGCAAATCGTGACAAGGAGTCAGCGCGTTCATTCTCTGATCGAGGGATCTGCGAGATAGAGAAAGTATCGAAATTTGATGTCACTTCTTTCAGTTTTTCAAGATACTTTACTATTGCAGCCTCTTTCGCCTCATATCTTCCTTCAAATTGATTAGCGATCAACTGTAAATCCGTGAATGCTACAAGGTTCGTTATACCCAACGATTTTGCCATTTGTATGCCAGCAAGCATAGCCTCATACTCCGCTTGATTGTTGGTCACTTGAATATTTAGCCTTATTGCATAGTCAAATTCTCTACCATCCGCCGATTTTAGGTAAATTCCTGCACCTCCAGCGTCGTTCGTGGACGATCCATCCACATGCAGAGTCCAAGTTCCCCTTGCAACTATAGGTTTGTCCCTTTTGTCCTCTTCCGTCACCATTGCTACATCAAGCGCTTGCTCTGCCTCTGAGATAGTTTCAGCCACGAAGTCCGCTAATCTTTGTGCTTTGATCGCTGTTTTTGGCATATACTCCAAGCCATATTCTCCTAACTCTATTGCCCACTTTACTAATCTCCCAGACGTCTCCGGTTTTTCCATGACTTGTTTCAGTGGTTGGCTAGTTAAGACAGTAACCGGATGTGATTGAAAGTATGGTCTTAACTTTCGTGCAGTTATTACAAGTGCGTATGCTAACTTCTCGATCTCCAGGTAATTCACCTCTGCCCCATTCAGCACTTTGCTAACATAGTAGATAGGTAAATGTTTCTTGTCTTCCTCGCGCACCAATACTGTGCTTAATGAATTCTTCGTTATGGCCAAGTAAAGATATAGCATCTCATTGTCCTTGGGCTTAGATAGTAATGGTGGTGTCGTAAGGTACACCTTCAATTGGCGAAAAGCCTCTTCACAATCATCAGTCCAGACGAACTTAGGTGTCTTGCGTAACTTCTTGAAAAAAGGTAAACTCTTTTCAGCAGAATGCCATATGAATCGACTAAGTGCCGTTATCCTCCCCACCAATCGTTGCACCTCTCGAACGGATTTGGGGGATGGTAAATCCATTATAGCTTTAATTTTATCAGGGTTAGCTTCGATTCCTCTCTCATTGACCATGAACCCCAGAAATTTTCCGGCCTTAACACCAAAAGTGCACTTCTTAGGATTTAGCTTCATCCCATATTGTTTCATGATACCAAAAGCCTCTTCCAAATGTTTCACGTGATCTTCCGCCTTCAGGCTCTTGATGAGCATGTCATCAATGTAAACTTCCATTGTCTTGCCGATTTGATGATAAAACATCTTGGCAACTAACCTCTGAAAGGTTGCTCCTGCATTCTTTAGACCAAACGGCATCACTTTGTAACAGTATATCCCTCTGTCAGTGATAAAGGCCGTTTTATGTTGATCCTTTACTGCCATTAATATTTGGTGGAAACCGCTATGTGCATCACAAAGACTCAGCAACGCACACCCTGCTGTAGAGTCAACTACGAGATCGATCCTGGGCAACGGGAAAGGATCTCGTGGGCAATGTTTGTTCAGGTCGGTGTAGTCCACGCACATCCTCCATACGGTCGGCTTCTTTGGGACAAGTACAACGTTGCTTAGCCATTCAGAGTATCGAACTTCAAATATATGGCCTGCAGCAAGCTTTGTTTGTACTTCCAACTCCGCAGCCTTGTTCTTTTCATCGCTAAAGTGTCTCTTCTTTTGTCGGATGGGTTTAGCATTTGGGTTAACATTCAGGTGATGTACCGCAACTCGAGGATCTATCCCCTTCAAGTCCGAGTCCGTCCATGCGAATACATCAAAGTTTCTTCGTAAGCATTCCAACAATGCCTTCTCAACCTCCGAAGTCAACTCGCTACCAATTTTAATTATCTTGTCAGGCTCATCTTTTGACAAAATCACCTCCTTAAACTCTCCCGAAGGTTTCAGACGCTCCATTTCCATCTTCTTTTTATAGCGCAATGTCGTTTTGTCTTCTTTTTCTTCTTCTAATTTCTTCAAGGAGTCCTCAATACTGGAAGGGGTATGATCCTCCTGCAACATCTCTTGGTCCACTTGCGCCGCAAGCACCATCTCTGTATCAACTTGTTTCCCTATTTCAGGCGTCTCCCCTGGATGTATGTCAACTATCGCGACATTCGGATCCATTTTTGCCTTGATAGGTTTAGTTGATGTAACATAACAACTCCACGAATCACGATAGTTTGTAGTGAGTTCAGCAATTCCACCAGGCGTTGGAAATTTGACCTTCTGATGCACCGTAGAGATGATCATAGCAAATGCCGTTATTCCTGGCCTTCCAATCAGTACGTTGTATGCAAATGGTATGTCAACGATAAGATATTCCACGTTCAGTGTTCTCCTCTTCGGATTCACGCCAAAGGACGTTGGCAACAAGATCCTTCCAATGGGTTTTACTTCACTTCCACCAAATCCCACTAGTGGTGAGTTAACATCCGTGATCTCGTATTGTCCAAGTTTCATTTGTTGTAAACCATCCATGAAGATTATGTTGGACGAACATCCATTATCAATCATTATCCTCTTTACCCCGTGATTTGCAATCACCGCGGAAACCACCATAGGGCAATTCAAGTATTGCGCTTCCTTAGCTTGTGGAGACAAGCTGTCGAAATCGCTATCATCGAATGTGATTCTTGTATCCAAATTGTCCACCGCAAAGACAAGATCTATCTCAGGACGCTTTAGTCGTTCATTGTATATGTCTCGTGAGATGCGTTTTCTACTTTTGGCCGAGTCTGCGCCAGTAGGTCCGCCAGCAATCACATTGATTCCATTCTCGATATCATCATTCCCATTTCCCCGTTTACGCTTTGGTTCTTCCTTCTTCTCGTGTGGGGATCTATCTCGCTTGCGTCCAGATGACGCCTTCTCTTCACGTGACTCTCTATTCTCAAGGATGTACTCGATGAGTTTCCCCCCTTGAATGAGTCGTTCGATCTCGTTCTTTAGAGCCTTGCATTCGTTAGTAAAATGCCCATTCTGCCTGTGGAACTTACAATATTTCTTCGATCCCTTAGTCTCCTCAGTCTCTCGGAACGGTTTAGGAGTTCTCAGCAACCCGCTATCTTTCTCTATGGCGTAGATTTCACCAATTTGTTTCCTCAGCGGAGTATAGTTGTCAAATTTCTTAAAGGGTTGTCGATTGCGATCTCGATCTTTTCCCCTTTGCTCCTTCCTCCAATCTCTATCTTTATTCTCTTTGCCCCCATGAATTCTCGGCGAGTCCATCAACCCTTGATTCATGGTTGCCTCCTCTACTTCAATGACCTTACTAGCTAAGTCCATTACTTGTTCAATGGAATCAGGTGTGTTCCATGTTATCACTTCTATAAGCTTTTTACTCCGGCAACGATGCTCCAATACATATATGACCAGGTCGACATTGGGAGCATTCACTCTACCAATCTCCAGATTCAAACGCTCGATATACCTCCCCAAAGGTTCATCAGGTCCTCTATAGATATTAAACAGCGTGCTTGGAGATTTTTTCTTTACGCGATAAGTAGCAAACTTCTTTACGAACATGGTCCTAAACTGTTCAGATGATTCGATTGATCCCGAACGCAAGTTTTTGAACCATTCTTTTGCTGGACCTCTCAGACTGAGCGAAATAAGTTTCGCCCTCATATTCTCTGCATACCCCAAAACCTGCAAATCTCCATCTAATTCATCATAATGTGCAACTGGATCAGTATTTCCATCATACTTCTTCAGAACAGGAAGATTAGTTCCTTCCTTCAACGTCAAGTTACTGATCGCCTCACAAAAGGGGTTTGACCTCTCCCTTAGTGGAATATGTTCTGCTACAACAGGTTCCAATCTTGGTGCGACTCTCTCAGGCAAGTCCCTATCTCTTCCGGCAGTTCGACTTGCTGCAGGTCGATGATCAGGAACTCTTTGCCTAGAATTCACCTCTCCATCCCTTCCTTCTCTATCTCGACCAATTGCCCGACTGGGAGCTCGGTTAGCATTGGTCCTCACTGAACGAGGATTCCTCCTTTCAGGCGAGGGAGATGGATCCCTTGGCCTTGTCATCCTAGTTTGCGTATACTGCCTCGAATCACGACGCTGGGTCGGATGAGTCCTTCCTTGCTGCGGTGCCGCAGGCTGTGTTGCTGGTTGTTGTGCTATTGGAGCTTGAACATTCTGTAAAACAGAAGTGTTAGCCAATTGCTGCACAATCATTGGGACCATAGTCCTTTGGAATGCCGCCATGATTTGATCCAACTGAGTGGAATTCAATAGCTGTTGTTCCGTGGGAGGAACTTCAGGTTGATTCGCTGTGTGAGTTGGAGGATCAAGGGGAGTGCTGGGCGCTGCCACCGATGTTCGCTCAGAAGCATCATGTGCCCGATTATCATCCTCCCTCTGTGATCTAGTCCTTCCTGCCATTCCATTCTTCTCCGTTGCTCTCCGTTGAGCCATTGAGTGTCAGTGTTTGTTACTAAGTGCGTTTAGAGGTTCCCACAGACGGCGCCACCGATGTGGGGTATTTTCGTCTGGATACGTGTCCGCTCTCCAACACTCCACGTCAGACTGCTTTAGTTCCTGCTGGATGCTTAAGCAGCTTTTGAGTTCGGAACCTGCACTCAACACCACACGTAAACTAAGCCGGTGCCTCCTCCGGCGAAGGCACTCCGACGCTCAAGTCAGATAGGTCGGAATTTGAGGTATTGTCGTCAGAGACAATAGCTCGAAATAGGTCGAATATATAGGTTGAAATAAGCCCAAATAGGTCGAATTTAGGCTCTATAGGTCGAATTAGTACACCTCGAAATGGTATTGAGAACCGTGATGAGAAAACCCGAATAGATCGAATTACTCTCAAATAGCTCGAAATACACTCTATATAGATCGAACAAGAGCTATTGCAATATAGCTCGAATTATTGCTCTATAGCTCGAATTCGATGTATATAGCTCGAAATTAAATGCTAGAAAATAAAAACGTACCTTAGAATGAGGCATGGGACCCCCTTATATAGTAATAAGAGTCCTTATTCGTCTAAAAGTGCAATCCAAGTAGAACTATAACTCAAAATAGGTCGAATTAGAGCTATTTTGAAATAGCTCGAATTGGGTTTTCAAATAGGTCGAATTGGGCCTCAAATAGGTCGAATTAGGGCCCATATAGCTCTTACTTGACTCCTGGGCCTCAAATAGATCGGATTTGAGCCCATATAGCTCGAATTTGGCTTTTGGGCCTCAAATAGATCGAATTTGAGCCCATATAGCTCGGATTGGGCTTGATATAGCTCGAATCGGGCCTTTTCGGGCCCAAATAGATCTCGCTTGGGCTCAATTTGGGCCTACTTGGGCCGATTTCCATGTTTTGCCTTGAATTGTAATTTTGCATTAAAAAATAATGGTGCTGACGTGGCATAATATGTCCCGAAATACGTTCGTGTACTGTATCGGATATTATGACGTGGCGGTACCGAAATATGGTACATCACATATTATCATGTATTACTTGTTTTATCAAAAAATACTTTTTCTCCTTATATTGTTGATATTTATTCAATTTTTTTCTTTTATTATTTAACATAAGTATTCATTAGAGTAGCGCCTTTTTCTTCTTATATTGTTGATATGTATCAATTTTTTTTCATTTATTATTAACTTAAAGTATTCATGAGATTAGTCCAGTGCAAACTAAATTCTTGAATACGCTTCGTGGGCTTAGATTTTGTGGACATAATTATTTCCAAGTAAATGAGACATAATTAGTTCCAAGTAAATGAAAAACACAATGCCATCTGTTTCATCAACACGTTAATCAGATTTTGAAGGCGTTAATTTGTACGCCTCTGAACCAATTCCAAGGGCTCACTAAAGTTATGATTTCAGAGATATATGAATTGTTCTTTTAATAATAAAAAAAAAAAAAAAAGAAGAGAGAAATATGAATGGATTACTCAAATGAAAAGAATGGACTTGGCCCAACATTAAAACTGTGGCACTCAAAATGGGCTGCAAGAAATGGAGAATGGGGAAAATGGAGCAGTAGAGCCCAAAACCAAACTATCAATATAAGCCCAAAAGGAGGTTTTAGATTGTGAAAAAGAAATGAGCTTATAACCCATCTCCGAACTCAAGCATAAAAAATGGCCCAAAAGAAGAGAATAAATCAGAAAATTCTAGTGAAGGAAAAAAAAAAAAAAAAAGAAGCTGAAACTGAGGTAAAAATCAGAACCACCCATGGAAATGTAAAAAGGCACAAACCAAAAAACAAAGCATCAAATATGCTACGTAACGTAATAAGCATCAAATAAGAGGGTAAAGAAAGATGACGGCACCGGTGTATGAGTTAGGAGGAGAAAATAGGTAGTTAAAATTGTGATATTAAGCCAAAGCACCAAAATATGCTACGTAATAAATGAAAATATTATATATGATCAGACCAACACGTACAAAACAGCAACGATCGATCCGTAGAGCAAATACACAAACTTTATACACATTAAATAAATACTTCTTTTTCCCCAATATAGAAGTCAACTTATGATACGAATATATAGAACTCTGCAGAAAGAAATGTTACTGCACTATCCTACGATATTTATTATATTAACTGAGTCGTGACAATATTCGATATAAAAAGCTCGAAAGCACAGATTGAACAAAACTTAAAAACACTATAATGAATGAATTAACATTCGGCAAACACTGTTTATTCTTAAACAAACAAAAAAATAATAATTGTTCGTAAATGCTGATTATTCTGGGCCTTCGTCTGATTTGTTTCTAAAAATGAACTGAGATTCAATTTAATTATACCCTCTTTCAGGAAAAAATATTAAAATTCTGAATTTAGAAAAGTAAGTACTTACATTCAAAATTGAAGTATATAAAATAAATAAATTATACCATCCACCTTGCCTAAAGTCATAAAAGAAATAAACCCCTCATTGCAAAAAGGTGAATTCGTCCGTCACATTACCCAAAAATGTACAATGAGTACGTAAACTTATTTTTTCATAAAAAAAAATTGCTAACATCATTGAATCCCGAGTAGCATTTACTTATTGGACTATTTCATTAATCTTACAGGAGGTCTTCATAATTCCTCAACTCACTTTTTCTATATAATTTGGTGAAGCTAGCCTCAACAAATCTAGATGGTATTAATCTAAAATAAGAGCCAACGGTACAAACACCGGTTATCGAAAATTGTCAATACTTGTAAAGCACCCAACTTCTTATATTAGTTCAATGTTAAATTTTGTACTATATGCAAACGCAGATGACACAAACAAGAAAAGTGCTCATATTGAAGTTAACTACCACAATTTGTGGAAATCGAAAAAGCAACTAAATCCTTTTTGTGTCCAAGGAACTGGCCCATACGAAGAACCATAAAAAGGCTGCTAGTCCACACGATTTGCTCAAATTACATATATAGCCTTATGTTTTGAAAGATACAAATAGTGCTCTCAATATAACTCGCAAAGAAGATAGACTAATTGGTATAATATGAGCAAGGAATTAGACTCAAAGCAATCAAAATTCATTATATATAGCTTGGTAAGAGTTTAGATTAAAGAGGCCGGGTAATTTTGAGAATTTATAATTAATTCTATCACCGGTTCCACGAAGAACTCATTACCTCATTATTATATAATAAGTGTGCATCACATATGCCATAAAACGATAAAATAAGAGAGTCTATATATGACGGTAAACTAGACTAGATCACTGAAGTTGTAGGTATAAATGTTCCTGTATAGCTAGAACTAAGGTAAAACAGAAAATCTGCCATGGCATGTTCATTATATAAAATACAAGTCTACCAGTTCACTAATTAGTAATTAGTTACTCACTTAAAACTCCATACAATGTAATTAATTAACTAAAAAACGATTTTTGTGTAATATTGGTCTACCTTATTATTTAATAATTGAAAAATTTTACGGACCAGTACCTCTTTATTTTTAGAAATTCTGTTTGTCTTCCTTTTGTCAGTCAATTTCACTAAAATTGGTGAAATGTCAATTAGAAAAAGAATCAGTTAACGTCACTACAAAATAAAAGGTAGGGAGAATTATACAAACCACCCCTGAACTATGGGCAAATTACACAAACCACCCCTCATCTTTGAGAAATTACACAAACCACCCCTATTTTAAGTTTGACATACACTTGCCCCCTTACGGTGTTAAAATTAACAGAAAAAGATGACATCACCAAACAATTTACAAAATCTTCCAAAATTACCCTTCAATAACACATTCTTTTAATTTCAAAAATTATATATATCCAATTATAATTTTAAAAAGAAAAAAAAACATTTTAATTTAAAATTTTACATAATAATATTTATTTATTTATTACTCTAGAGTATTTAACCTTATTTAATTTTTTAAAAATATTTTTATTTTTTTATTTTCGTATTTTAAAATTAGCAGGAAAAAAAAACCTAAACCGATTCACGCGCGCCTCACCGGAATTGGTGCGCAACAGCCCGTCCTGAAGGCGTCGTGCGACCATAGATGGTGGTTCGCCGCCAGTGACCCACCAATTTTAAGTTGGTGCTGCACCACAGCGATTTTCGCCACAAGAATTCCGGCCGCACGCGATCTGAAGAGGTCGGGCAGCGGCCGGAGCTTGTCGTGACTAGGTTGTGCCTGGTCTGGTCTCGACGACATCGAAGATGAGCTGCTGGAGCATGGGTGGCGGCGGCGGCGACGGTGGGGATGGTGGTGTGCTGTGTCGCGGGTTTCAGTTTTCTTATTTTCTTTTTATTTTTTTAATTTCCTTTCTTTTTTAATTTAATTAAATATTTTACACATTTTTGTTGTAAGGGTATTGCTGGAATTTCATATATTCTGTTAGGGTTTTTTAACAGAAGTTAACTCCAGGGGTGGTTTGTGTAATTTCCCAAAGATGAGGGGTGGTTTGTGTAATTTGCCCATAGTTCAGGGGTGGTTTGTGTAATTCTCCCTAAAAGGTATTTCCCTTTTTTTTGTAGTTTACCTGCATTTCTAAATGCAGGAAATTTAGGTGCCTTCACTTGTGAAAATGCAGGATGAGTGCAGGCACAGCCAGTGTCGGCAAAAAGTCACCTGCATTTTACGCAAGTGCTGTAGAATATGTATTTGCCTGCATTTTACAAAAGTGCAGGTATACGAGACAAAGAATGCAGGTGATTGCAAGCATTTAATTTTCTTCTTTCCCTGCATTTTCACAAAACACAGGGATAAAGATGAATGCCGCAGGCTAAAATAATTTAAAAAATATACTCCATTTGTTACGTAAATATTACTGCTACGGTCAATCCTAATATTGTTAATCTTATTCAACATCAAACCATAACATCTGAGAAATAAGAATGCCAATATTATGAAATTAATAACTGTTTATTCAAACAATATTGAGCCAAAATAACATGGCATCAATAGTTACAGATCTCAACATGTGAATGAGAACTCAAGAAAATTACATGTTCCATTACTAAGAAAATTACCATCATTGCTTCCCTTGTATTAATTTCTGTTCAAAACTTTTAATCTCCGTGACTTTCTTTGTTGTTGAAGATTGTCGATACTTGAAAAGGATGACACACACCTATTTGAATAGTCACGTTATAAAAAAGCTGAGGAAAGACGAATTAGAACAACAATTCTCAACACACAAAGACCACACAATAAACAATAGTACTCCATATAAGGACACATTTCATATGCAAGTATCTATGAGTGTAATCCAGACTAAAATAATTCTCAAGAACATATCATACAACATAGCATATTATGAATTGAAAAAGAAATAATTACTTTCAGCAAGTGAAGCATCTCGAGTCGCAGTCCCATTAGCGCCCAAGTGTTTTCATCTAGTACGGTACAGATTAGATTATCAGCAACAAAGACAAAAGAAGGGTATAAATTCAAAAGTAAAGACGGCAGATGAAAAAATAGAGGATCGTCATAAGTTGCCTTCTAAAATTTCCGACCTCTTTTATTATGTCCAGAAGAAGCTTGAGTTTCAGCATTTAATCTTATATGACGACGAGGATTTTTTAGAAACTTTTAAACTCTGTCATTAACAAGGGATTGACAATTTCAGAGAAATCAAAATCGTGGGATTCGTTCGAAGAAACATTCTAGAGTAGGTTTAAAGACAATCATGTACTTCAAAGTGTAGACTTCAAGTAAGTACGTAAGGTGCTATGTGATTTTCTTTTAATTTCGCATTGTCTAAACTGTAACCTCCGAAAACAAAATTCTTATTCTCAATATGTTCTAATTGTCATGCTTATATCATCATACAATGACATTCAGACTCAAGAACTAAAAGAGCAGAGGAGTTATCGTAGAACTGGCTCTCGTATCCTAGTTCCAAGTAATCAGTTTTCATTGCTCTATAACTGCCATCTTTTCATAAGAACTAACCTGATTCTCAGAACTGGCTCTCGTATCCTAGTTCCAAGTAATCAGTTTTCATTGCTCTATAACTGCCATCTTTTCATAAGAACTAACCTGATTCTCTTAGTGGGAGAACTAGAGCTGCTAAGTTATCTGTACTTCCTCCCTCGAAAGCAGCTTGCACTATGCAATCAGCTGGCGAGTATGAACATGAGGAACTAAGTTCTCGTGACATATCACAGATATCTTGGGGGCTAAGTTTATCAAAAACACCATCAGTTGCAGCAATCACATAGCTATCATTGGCTGTTAAATGTTGCCAATCTGTCACCGATGTTACACCATAAATGTAAGCATTTAATATCAAATTACAAGGCAGTTTTCAACTATTCTTCAAGAAATCAGATAGTTCCAGTCCAAAAGAAATGTTGGTCCTTCATTAACGACTTGAGGAATGCATGTTTTAGAGCCTAATCGAATGGATTTGCCCAAAATACGACACAACTCTTGGAAGCTTATAAGAAAGATTATCAATAACACAAAAAGGACAAACATTCGTTGATATTCACAAAATCATACAATGCCTGTTTTGGAGCCTAAACGAATGGATTTGCCCAAAATATGACACAACTCTTGAAATATTATAGGAAAGATTGTGAATAACACAAAATGAACCAACATTCGTTGATTCACCAAAAATAAACAATGCATGTTTAGAGCCTAAACGAATGGATTTTCCCAAAATACGACACAACTCTTGGAAGCTTATAGGAAAGATTGTGAATAACACAAAAAGGACCAACATTCGTTGATTCACCAAAAATACCAATAACGAGCAATGCATGTTTTAGAGCCTAAACGAATGGATTTGCCCAAAATACGACACAACTTTTGGAAGTTTATAGGAAATATGGTGAATAACACAAAAAGGACAAACATTCGTCGATTTACCGAAAACATACAATGCACGTTTTAGAGCCTAAACGAATGAATTTACCCAAAATACGACACAACTTTTGGCAGTTTATAAGAAAGATTGTGAATAACACAAAAAGGACCGACATTCGTTGATTCACCAAAAACATACCATGCATGTTTTATAGGCTAAACGAATGGATTTGAACAAAATACGACACAACTCTTGCAAGCTTATAGGAAAGATTGTGAATAACACAAAAAGGACCAACATTCATTGAATCACCAAAAACACCAATAACGTGCAATGCATGTTTTAGAGCCTAAACGAATGGATTTGCCCAAAATACTACACAACTCTTGGAAGCTAATAGGAAAGATTATCAATAACACAAAAAAAAAAAAACATTCGTTGATTCACAAAATCATAAAATGCCTGTTTTGGAGCCTAAACGAATGAATTTGCCCAAAATACGAACAACTCTTGGAATATTATAAGAAATATTGTAAATAACACAAAATGAACCAACATTCGTTGATTCACCAAAAACAAACAATGCATGTTTAGAGCCTAAACGAATGGATTTGCTCAAAATACTACACAACTCTTGGAAGCTAATAGGAAAGATTGTGAATAACACAAAAACGATCAACATTCGTTGATTCACCAAAAACACCAATAACGTGCAATGCATGTTTTAGAGCCTAAACGAATGGATTTGCCCAAAATACGACACAACTCTTGGAAGCTTATAGGGAATATGGTGAATAACACAAAAAGGACAAACATTCGTCGATTTACCGAAAACATACAATGCACGTTTTAGAGCCTAAACGAATGAATTTACCCAAAATACGACACAACTTTTGGCAGTTTATAAGAAAGATTGTGAATAACACAAAAAGGACCGACATTCGTTGATTCACCAAAAACATACCATGCATGTTTTATAGGCTAAACGAATGGATTTGAACAAAATACGACACAACTCTTGCAAGCTTATAGGAAAGATTGTGAATAACACAAAAAGGACCAACATTCGTTGAATCACCAAAAACACCAATAACGTGCAATGCATGTTTTAGAGCCTAAACGAATGGATTTGCCCAAAATACTACACAACTCTTGGAAGCTAATAGGAAAGATTATCAATAACACAAAAAAAAAAAACATTCGTTGATTCACAAAATCATACAATGCCTGTTTTGGAGCCTAAACGAATGAATTTGCCCAAAATACGAACAACTCTTGGAATATTATAAGAAAGATTGTAAATAACACAAAATGAACCAACATTCGTTGATTCACCAAAAACAAACAATGCATGTTTAGAGCCTAAACGAATGGATTTGCTCAAAATACTACACAACTCTTGGAAGCTAATAGGAAAGATTGTGAATAACACAAAAACGATCAACATTCGTTGATTCACCAAAAACACCAATAACGTGCAATGCATGTTTTAGAGCCTAAACGAATGGATTTGCCCAAAATACGACACAACTCTTGGAAGCTTATAGGGAATATGGTGAATAACACAAAAAGGACAAACATTCGTCGATTTACCGAAAACATACAATGCACGTTTTAGAGCCTAAACGAATGAATTTACCCAAAATACGACACAACTTTTGGCAGTTTATAAGAAAGATTGTGAATAACACAAAAAGGACCGACATTCGTTGATTCACCAAAAACATACCACGCATGTTTTATAGGCTAAACAAATGGATTTGAACAAAATACGACACAACTCTTGCAAACTTATAGGAAAGATTGTGAATAACACAAAAAGGACCAACATTCGTTGATTCACAAAAATACCAATAACGTGCAATGCATGTTTTAGAGCCTAAACGAATGGATTTGCCCAAAATACTACACAACTCTTGGAAGCTAATAGGAAAGATTATCAATAACACAAAAAAAACAAACATTCGTTGATTCACAAAATCATACAATGCCTGTTTTGGAGCCTAAACGAATGGATTTGCCCAAAATATGACACAACTCTTGGAATATTATAGGAAAGATTGTGAATAGTACAAAATGAACCAACATTCGTTGATTCACCAAAAACAAACAATGCATGTTTAGAGCCTAAATGAATGGATTTGCTCAAAATACTACACAACTCTTGGAAGCTAATAAGAAAGATTGTGAATAACACAAAAAGGATCAACATTCGTTGATTCACCAAAAAACACCAATAACGTGCAATGCATGTTTTAGAGCCTAAACGAATGGATTTTCCCAAAATACGACACAACTCTTGGAAGGTTATAGGGAATATGGTGAATAACACAAAAAGAACAAACATTCGTTGATTTACCGAAAACATACAATGCACGTTTTAGAGACTAAATGAATGAATTTACCCAAAATACGACACAACTCTTGGCAGTTTATAAGAAAGATTGTGAATAACACAAAAAGGACCGACATTCGTTGATTCACCAAAAACATACCATGCATGTTTTATAGCCTAAACGAATGGATTTGACCAAAATACGACACAACTCTTGGAAGCTTATAGGAAAGATTGTGAATAACACAAAAAGGACCAACATTCGTTGATTCACATAAAACACCAATAACGTGCAATGCATGTTTTAGAGCCTAAACGAATGGATTTGCCCAAAATACGAGACAACTCTTGGAAACTAATAGGAAAGATTGTGAATAACACAAAAAGGATCAACATTCGTTGATTCATCAAAAACACCAATAACGTGCAATACATGTTTTAGAGCCAAAACGAATGGATTTGCCCAAAATACGACACAACTCTAGGTAGCTTATGAGAAAGATTATGAATTACACAAAAAGGACAAACATTCGTTGATTGACCAAATACATACAATGCATGTTTTAGAGCCTAAACGAATGGATTATCCCAAAATACGACACAACTCTTAGAAGCTTATTGGGAAGATCGTGAATAACACAAAAAGGACCAACGGTCGTTTTTTCACAAAAAATATACAATGCATGTTTTAGAGCCTAAAGGAATGGATTTGCCCAAAATACGACATAACACTTGGAAGCTTATAGGAAAGATTGTGAATAACACAAAAAGGAGCAATATTCGTTGATTCAAAAAAAACACCAATAACGTGCAATGCATGTTTTAGAGTCTAAACGAATGGATTTACCTAAAATACGATACAACTCTTGGAAGCTTAGAGGAAAGACTGTGAATAACACAAAAAGGACCAATATTCGTTGATTCACAAAAAAACACAAAACACCTACAATGCATGTTTAGAACCTAAACGAATGACTTTCCCTAAAGTACGACACAACTCTTGTAAGCTTATAGGAAAGATTGTGAATAATACAAAAAGGACCAGCATTCGTCGATTCACCAAAAACACCAATAACATACAATGCATGTTTTAGAGCCTAAACGAATGGATTTGCCAAAAATACGACACAACTCTTGGAAGCTTCTAAGGAAGATTGTGAATAACACAAAAAGGATAAACATTCGTTGATTCACTAAAATCATACAATGCATGTTGTGGAGCCTAAACGAATGGATTTGCCGAAAATACGACACAACTCTTGGAAGATTATAGGAAAGATTGTGAATAACACAAAATGGACCAACATTCGTTGATTCACCAAAAACAAACAATGCATGTTTAGAGTCTAAACGAATGGATTTGCCTAAAATACGACACAACCCTTGGAATCTTATAGGAAAGATTGTGAATAACACAAAAAGTACCAACATTCGTTGATTCACAAAAAACACCAATAACGTGCAATGCATGTTTTAGAACCTAAACGAATTGATTTACCTAAAATACGGCACAACTGTTGGAATCTTAGAGGAAAGACTGTGAATAACACAAAAAGGATCAATATTCGTTGATTCACCAAAAACATCGAACACGTACAATGCATGTTTTAGAGCATAAACGAATGGATTTCCCCAAAATACGACACAACTCTTGTAAGCTTATAGGAGAGATTGTGAATAACACAAAAAGGACCAACATTCGTTGATTCACCAAAAACACCAATAACGTACAATGCATGTTTTAGAGCCTACACGAATGGATTTGCCCAAAATACGACACAACCTTTTGGAAGCTTATAGAAAGATTATGAATAACACAAAAAGGACAAACATTCGCTGATTCACGAAATCATACAATGCCTGTTTTGGAGCCTAAACGAATGGATTTGCCCAAAATACGACACAACTCATGGAATATTATAGGAAAGATTGTGAATAACACAAAATGGACCAACATTCGTTGATTCACCAAAAACAAACAATGCATGTTTAGAGCCTAAACGAATGGATTTGCCCAAAATACGACACAACTCTTGGAAGCTTATAGGAAAGATTGTGAATAACACAAAAAGGACCAACATTTGTTGATTCACCAAAAACACCAATAACGTGCAATGCATGTTTTAGAGCCTAAACAAATGGATTTGCCCAAAATACAACACAACTCTTGGAAGCTTATAGGAAATATGGTGAATAACACAAAAAGGACAAACATTCGTTGATTCACCAAAAACATACAATGCACGTTTTAGAGCCTAAACGAATGAATTTACCAAAAATACGACACAACTCTTGGCAGTTTATAGGAAAGATTGTGAATAACACAAAAAAGATCGACATTCGTTGATTCACCAAAAACATACCATGCATGTTTTAGAGCCTAAACGAATGGATTTGACCAAAATACGACACAACTCTTGGAAGCTTATAGGAAAGATTGTGAATAACACAAAAAGGACCAACATTCGTTGATTTACCAAAAGCACCAATA
The DNA here is from genome assembly GCA_946800315.1 of Misopates orontium. NCBI lineage: Eukaryota > Viridiplantae > Streptophyta > Magnoliopsida > Lamiales > Plantaginaceae > Misopates > Misopates orontium. The sequence goes on from OX326949.1 coordinate 9,900,136, forward strand.
ACGTGTAATGCATGTTTTAGAGCCTAAATGAATGGATTTGTCCAAAATACAACACAACTCTTGTAATCTTAAAGTAAAGATTGTGAATAACACTAAAAGGGCCAACATTCGTTGATTCACCAAAAACACCAAAAACATACAATGTATGTTTTAGAGTCTAAACGAATGAAGTTACCCAAAATAAGACACAACTCTTGGTAGCTTATAGGAAAGATTAATAATAACACAAAAAGAACCAACATTCGTTGTTTCACCAAAAACATACAATGCATGTTTTAGAGCCTAAACGAATGGATATGCCCAAAATACGACACCACACTTGGAAACTTATAGGAAAGATTGTGAATAACACAAAAAGGACCAACATTCGTTGATTCACCAAAAACGCCGTGCAATGCATGTTTTAGAGCCTATATGAATGGATTTGCCCTAAATACGACACAACTATTGGTAGCTTATAAGAAAGATTGTGAATAACCCAAAAAGGACAAACATTCGTTGATTCACCAAAAATATACAATCCATGTTTTAGAGCCTAAACGAATGGATTTGCCAAAAGTACGACACAACTCTTGGAACCTTATAAGAAATATTGTGAACAACACAAAAAGGACCAACATTCGCTGATTCACCAAAATCAAACTATGCATGTTTAGAGCCTAAACGAATAGATTTGTCCAAAATACGACACAACTCTTGGAAGCTTATAGGAAATATTATGAATAACACAAAAAGGATTAACATTCGTTGATTCACCAAAAACACCAATAACATGCAATGCATGTTTAAGAGCCTAAACGAATGGATTTGCCCAAAATACAACACAACTTTTGGAAGCTTATAAAAAGATTGTGAATAACACAAAAAGGACCAACATTCGTTGATTCACCAAAAACAAACAATGCATGTTTTAGATCTTAAACGAATGGATTTGTCAAAAATACGACAAAACTCTTGGAAGCTTATAGGAATGATTGTGAATAACACAAAAAGAACCAACATTTGATTCACCAAAACATTCAATGCATGTTTTAGAGCATAAACGAATGGATTTGCCCAAAATACGACAGAACTCTCTGAAGCTTATAGTAAAGATTGTGAATAACAAAAAAAGGACCAACATTCGTCGATTTACCAAAAACACCAATAACGTGCAATGCACGTTTTAGAGTCTAAACGAATGGATTTGCCCAAAATACGACACAAGTCTTGGAAGCTTAGAGGAAAGATTGTGAATAACACTAAAAGGACCACTCGTTGATTCACCCAAAACATACAATGCATGTTTTAGAGCCTAAACGAATGAATTTACACAAAATACGACACAACTCTTGGTAGCTTATAGGGGAGATTGTGAATAACACAAAAGGACCAACATTCGTTGATTCACCAAAAACATACAATGCATGTTTAAGAACCTAAACGAATGGAATTGCCCAAAATACGACATAACTTTTGGAAGATTAGAGGAAAGATTGTGAATAATACAAAAAGGACCAACATTCGTTGATTTACTAAAAACACCAAACACGTACAATGCATGTTTTAGAGCCTAAACGAATGAATTTGCCAAAAATACGACACAACTCTTGGAAACTTATAAGAAAGATTGTGAATAACACAAGAAGAACCAACATTCGTTGATTCACCAAAAACAAACAATGCATGGTTTAGAGCCTAGACAAATGGATTTGCCCAAAATACGACACAACTCTTGGAAGCATATAGGAAAGATTGTGAATAACACAAAAATGACCAACATTCGTTGATTCACAAAACACACTAATAACGTGCAATGCATGTTTTATACCCTAAACGAATTGATTTGCGCAAAATACTACACAACTCCTGGTAGCTTATAAGAAAGATTGTGAACAACAGAAAAAGAACAAACATTCGTTGATTCACCATAAAGATACAATGCATGTTTTGGAGCTTAAACGAATGGATTTGCCCAAACTACGACACAACTTTTGGAAGCTTATATGAAAGATTGTTAATAACACAAAAAAGGTCAAACATTTGTTGATTCACCAAAACCACCAATAACGTGCAATGCATGTTTTAGAGCCTAAATATGGATTCGTCCAAAATACGACACAACTTCTGGAAGATTATAGGAAAGATTGTCAATAACACAAAAGAACCAACATTCATTGATTCACCAAAAACATTGAATGCATGATTAGAGCCTAAACGAATGGATTTCCTTAAAATATGAAACACTCTTGGAAGCTTATAGGAAAGATTGTGAATAACACAAAAAGGACCAACATTCGTTGATTCACCAAAAACACCAAAAATATAAAATGCAAGTTGTAGAGCCTAAACGAATGAATTTACCCAAAATACGACACAACTCTTGGTAGCTTATAGGAATGATTGTGAATAACACAAAAAGGACCAACATTCGCTGATTCACCAAAATCAAACAATGCATGTTTAGAGCCTAAACGAATAGATTTTTCCAAAATACGACACAACTCTTGGAAGCTTATAGGAAATATTATGAATAACACAAAAAGGACCAACATTCGTTGATTCACCAAAAACACCAATAACGTGCAATGCATGTTTTAGAGCCTAAACGAATGGATTTGCCCAAAATACGACACAACTTTTGGAAGCTTATATAAAGAGAGTGAATAACACAAAAAGGACCAACATTCGTTGATTCACCAAAAACAAACAATGCATGTTTTAGAGCTTAAACGAATGGATTTGTCAAAAATACGACAAAACTCTTGGAAGCTTATAACAATGATTGTGAATAACACAAAAGAACCAACATTTGATTCACCAAAACATTCAATGCATGTTTTAGTGCCTAAACGAATGGATTTGCCCAAAATACGACAGAACTCTCTGAAGCTTATAGTAAAGATTGTGAATAACAAAAAAAGGACCAACATTCGTTGATTCACCAAAAACACCAATAACGTGCAATGCACGTTTTAGAGTCTAAACGAATGGATTTGCACAAAATACGACACAAGTCTTGGAAGCTTAGAGGAAAGATTGTGAATAACACTAAAAGGACCACTCGTTGATTCACCCAAAACATACAATGCATGTTTTAGAGCCTAAACGAATGAATTTACCCAAAATACGACACAACTCTTGGTAGCTTAATAGGGAAGATTGTGAATAACACAAAAGGACCAACATTCGTTGATTCACCAAAAACATACAATGCATGTTTAAGAACCTAAACGAATGGATTTGCCCAAAATACGACATAACTCTTGGAAGCTTAGAAGAAAGATTGTGAATAATACAAAAAGGACCCACATTCGTTGATTTACTAAAAACACCAAACACGTACAATGCATGTTTTAGAGCCTAAACGAATGGATTTGCCCAAAATACGACACAACTCTTGAAAACTTATAAGAAAGATTATGAATAACACAAGAAGAACCAACATTCATTGATTCACCAAAAACAAACAATGCATGGTTTAGAGCCTAAACGAATAGATTTGCCCAAAATACGACACAACTTTTGGAAGCTTATATGAAAGATTGTTAATAACACAAAAAAGGTCAAACATTTGTTGATTCACCAAAAACACCAATAACGTGCAATGCATGTTTTAAGGCCTAAATATGGTTTCGTCCAAAATACGACACAACTTCTGGAAGATTATAGGAAAGATTGTCAATAACACAAAAGAACCAACATTCGTTCATTCACCAAAAACATTGAATGCATGATTAGAGCCTAAACGATTGGATTTCCTTAAAATACGAAACACTCTTGGAAGCATATAGGAAAGATTGTGAATAACACAAAAAGGACCAACATTCGTTGATTCACCAAAAACACCAAAAATATAAAATGCATGTTTTAGAGCCTAAACGAATGAATTTACCCAAAATACGACACAACTCTTGGTAGCTTATAGGAATTATTGTGAATAACACAAAAAGGACCGACATTCGTTGATTAACCAAAAACATACAATGCATGGTTTAAAGCCTAAACGAATAGATTTGCCCAAAATACGACACAAATCTTGGAAGCTTATAGGAAATATTATGAATAACACAAAAAGGACCAACATTCGTTGATTCACCAAAAACACAAATAACGTGCAATGCATGTTTTAGAGCCTAAACTAATGGATTTGCCTAAAATACGACACAACTCTTGGAAGCTTAGAGGAAATATTGTGAATAACACAAAAAGGACCAACATTCGTTTATTCACCAAAAACACCAAACACGTACAATGCATGTTTTAGAGCCTAAACGAATGGATTTCTCCAAAATACGAAAAACTCTTGGAAGCTTATAGGAAAGATTGTGAATAACACAAAAAGGACCAACATTCGTTGATTCACCAAAAACACCAATAACGTGCAATGCATGTTTTAGAGCCTAAACGAATGGATTTGCCCAAAATACGAGACAAGTGTTTGAAGTTTATAGGAAAAGATTGTGAATAACACTAAAAGGACCAACATTCGTTGATTCACCAAAAACATACAATGCATGTTTTAGAGCCTAAACGAATGGATTTTCTCAAAATACGAAACACTCTTGGAAGCTTATAGGAAAGATTGTGAATAACACAAAAAGGACCAACATTCGTTGATTCATCAAAAACATACAATGCATGTTTTAGAGCCTAAACGAATGGATTTCCTCAAAATACGAAACACTCTTGGAAGCTTATAGGAAAGATTGTGAATAACACAAAAAGGACCAACATTCGTTGATTCACCAAAAACACCAATAACGTGCAATGCATATTTTAGAGCCTAAACGAATGGATTTGCCCAAAATACGAGACAACTCTTTGAAGTTTATAGGAAAGATTGTGAATAACAATAAAAGAACCAACATTCGTTGATTCACCAAAAACATACAATGCATGTTTTAGAGTTTAAACAAATAAGTTTACACAAAATACGACACAACTCTTGGTAGTTTATAGGAAAGATTGTGAATAACGCAAAAAGGACCAACATTCGTTTATTCATGGAAAACATACAATGCATGTTTAAGAACCTGAACGAATGGATTTGCACAAAATACGACACAACTCTTGGAAACTTAGAGGAAAGATTGTGAATAACACAAAAAGGACCAACATTCATCGATTCACAAAAAACACCAAACACGTACAATGTATGTTTTAGAGCCTAGACGAATGAATTTGCCCAAAATACGACACAACTCTTGGAAGCTTATAAGAAGGATTGTGAATAGCACAAGAAGGACCAACATTCATTGATTCACCAAAAACAATCAATGCATGTTTTAGAGCCTAAACGAATGGATTTGCCCAAAATACGACACAACTCTTGGAAGCCTATAGGAAAGATTATGAATAACACAGAAAGGACCAACATTCGTTAATTCACCAAAAACACCAATAACTTGCAATGCATGTTTTAGAGCCTAAACGAATGGATTTGCCCAAATACGACATAACTCTTGGTAGCTTATATGAAAGATTGTGAATAACACAAAAAGGACAAACATTCGTTGATTCACCAAAAAGATAGAATGCATGTTTTAGAGCCTAAACGAATGGATTTGCCAAAAGTACGACACAACTCTTGTAACCTTATAAGAAATATTGTGAACAACACAAAAAGGACCAACATTCGCTGATTCACCAAAATCAAACTATGCATGTTTAGAGCCTAAACGAATAGATTTGTCCAAAATACGACACAACTCTTGGAAGCTTATAGGAAATATTATGAATAACACAAAAAGGATTAACATGCGTTGATTCACCAATAACGTGCAATGCATGTTTTAGAGCCTAAACGAATGGATTTGCCAAAAATACGACACAACTCTTGGAAGCTTAGAGGAAAGATTGTGAATAACACAAAAAGGGCCAACATTCGTTTATTCACCAAAAACACCAAACACGTACAATGCATGTTTTAGAGTCTAAATGAATGGATTTCCCCAAATTACGACAAAACTCTTGGAAGTTTATAGGAAAGATTGTGAATTACACAGAAAGGACCAACATTCGTTGATTCACCAAAAACATTACATAATTTAACACCGTCATGCTTCCCTATTTTAGGTTAGAAACTCTTTCTCCTTTGATATTTAAACTAAACATGGAAAATAGTGGTCAATGAACGTTTTCTTAAACTCTTCCGAGGGTAAAGGATTAGTTGAGTCATCATATACAGTCTTAATAGATTCCCACCAATATTTGAAATTCCCTACTAGTAGTAGTAAGGTGACGTTGAGTCTCACTCCCACAAGGTATATGTAGCATTAAAAGTTTCTTTAATATTATTAATCCACTTCTCAACTTCTAGAGGTTCAGTGCTAACTTCAAATGCCAAAAATTTGTCTCCGAAAGCGTTCAAACTAGGAGATGTCGAGGTTGATTGTCGTTGAGTCTCTTGTTGTTGCTGTTGCAACAAGTTGGCCACTACTTGACAAGTCCCGGCAATATCAGCTTGAGTGGCTGGTGCAGTTCAATATGGTACGACTTATGAATTATGGTGATTATTGCATTATAAAATCATTGCATTAGAATTTGCTTGGTTTCATTATCTTTGGATTTATTTGAAAATGAATAATTGAAGTTAATTTGAAAGACCAACACAATTCTTTTGAAAAACATGGATCAAGCATGTAAAATACTCTGAGTTGTTGTTAGAGGTGTACACGACCCGCCCGACCCGGTCCCTTGGGTTTTTCTCTTTTTAAAACTATAGAGCAGTTATTGTTTTGGTAGCCCGCCTAAAAACTAGCGGGTGGCAGGTTGACCCGCTTACTTGCCCGCTACCTGCCCACCCGCTACTGAAATCATCCGTCCCCTCCCCATCTCAATCACTTCACATAAAAGACCTACTCAAATCGCGCAGCCAATGCCTTTCCCCTCCTCATTCGACTATCTTGCCAGCAGCGGTGCATTAGAAGTAGTGGTGGCGCATCTCCCCTTAACAGCAGTGGTGCTTCTTCACTTAGATTTTAGCTGCGATTTCGACATCAAGCTTCTTCACTTCAACGCGATTTTTCCATGAGTCTCTTCTTCTTCTTCAGCGGGTTTACTCTCTTCAATGCAGAGTTTTTTCGTTGTGAATGAGCGCTTCATGCAAGACATTACCCCTTTTTTTGTCAGTTTCATCTTAAGCCCAAATGATTGTTGATTGTTCTTTTATCCGAATGTGATTTATCAAGAACATCGGCTGCACTCTCTCAAAATTTGCACCCATTTGTTTCTCAAATCCAGTTCTCTTCTCTTTATTTTTCTACCTCAACGAAGAAAAGAATTAACAGTAAACATCATTTTAGTCCCTGAATCTTTAACCCAAAAACACCAGTTCTCTCCCCAAACGGCCTCACAAGTTTCCTCAGTTTTATCTCTGGGTCAATAGCGATCACTCCCTATCGTTTTGGGTATTTTTCAAATTGCCCCCTAACGTTTCAAAAAGAGCACTTTGGCCCCCTAACGTTTGTAATTTACTCCCCTGAGTCCTTGATCTACCGTTCATTTTCTCCACATGGCTATATTTTCATCCATTAGATTTGGCATCATTGGCAAATTGCATATTTTTACAAACATTAGGGAGAAAAGTGCTCTTTTGAAACGTTAGATGGCACTTCGAAAAACACCCCAAACGTTAAGGGGCAAAAAGCAACTGGCCCTTTATCTCTTGTCATAAACTCTCAAAAATCTGATTCCACTAGTTATTCTCAAAGAAAATGGCTTTTCAAAATCCAACGATGTGCAAAGGTGGTTGTTTAATGTAGTTGTTTGTTTTTTTGATGTAGCAAACCTGGGGTTGTTTACTTTTTAATGGAGTTGTTTTAATTCAACTTATTGTGTTCGTTTATTTTTTAATATAGCGAACCTGAGGTAGCTACTAGACATTGTCACATCGATTGCATTTAGAGTAATTCAACTGCAGAAATTGTTGCATTTTTCTCATAAATTAAACCTCAAATTCGCCCGCAACCCGTATAATTTTATTATTAACCTTACCCGCCCGATTGAAAATTTGAGAACCCCCTAACTGGATATGGTCATTTTTTGGACGACAATCCTCCCAAACCCGCCCTTGTGTGTTGTATATAAAGAAGAGAAATATTTGTTTCGAATATTGATAATTTTCTTTGCTTGTAAGCTCTTAGAATAGACATGCGTTTGTTTTGGGCTGTCTACAGACTAATAGTTGTAATATTTTTGGGTTGCCAACTTATAGTTGATTTGCATTTGTTGCGGGTTGCCTACGAGCTTATCTTGTATGGATATTTATTTTGTTGATGGCCCATGTCACGGGTTAAAATAGTGGTTGTAGCGTTAGTCTATGAGCTTAACATTTATTTTGAAAACATGATTTGATAAATTGACATTTTTCTCATGCATCAATATTTAATATCCTTTTCGAATTGTAAGCATCATAGTTTGTATTTATAAAATCTCATGCCAAATCATGAATTGCGAGTTTTGCGGCTCACCCCTTGCATCATTGAGAGATTATTAGGTGCATCGACTATATGATGAGGTGGTGCAGCAAGTCGGTTATTAGTGTAAATGCATAATTGGGATGAAGTGTGGAGAAGTTAATGCCCTATAATGTAGGAATTATCTTTATTCTCCACCACATGCTATACCACGTCATCATGCAGCGGCTGCACCTAATAATTGTTCCGCATCGTTGCCATCTTTTTAGAGAATTAGTTGCCCTTTTAGAGATAAGTTCGGACAAACCGTAGTATATGAAGATCGAGTTTAGAGTTTTATTATTCGCATTTTTCGAATTTGATCCATTTATTTTGTCTTTGAGGATCATTTCTTGGATTATTATTGAGGACTTTAGATGCTTTGTACTGAAAGTATTTTAATACATTTTCTTTAAACCTTGAAGTTGATTATTTTGGACCAAGTTTTTTTTTGTACGTTTCCGCAAAATATTGAGGCTCATTTTCTCAACTGTTTTGAAGGACACAATGCTTATTTATCTATGGTACAGAGGGCAAGTTACAAGAAAAAAAAAAAAAGCAAAGGAAAAAAAGGGTATAATACAAGAGATTTGACGCTTTTATGATTTTTAAATACTACACGAGTTTAGCTATCACTGTATTAATTTTACAATTTTTATGTTAATAGTTGCTTTTTTAATGTATCCGCTTTTTCATGATAACTTATAATTTTTGGAAAAAAAATATTAGTATTAAAAAAAATGGGTTTTTGGCAATTTACCCTCTTGTGTTATGATAAATTAACAAATTACCTCCTTGTGAAAAATAAAATGGCAAATTACCTCCCTTTGATTTTAAGAACTGGTACACCACCTCCCTGTAAAAATTTTAGTGTATTTTTTATATTTAATGACCAAAATACCATTGCTGTTTTTAATAATTTATTTTCTATAATTTCAAATTTAATTCTAACCTTTCTTTAAAAAATTATAAGTAAAAATATAAAAAATATTATAAAACATACATATTATGAAATCATAACTTATACTTAAATTTTAGTTTTTGTTTTTGCATCTTTTTTAATAAAGTAAAGTATTAAATCAAAGATATACATATTAGTTGAGAAAAAATGATATAAATGTATTTTTTTTCGCCAGAAAAACTATCCCCACTCTCAAGTTTGAGTTGAGAAAAAAGGATATAAATGTATTTTTTTCCAGTGCAAATCCAAATTCTTAATGCAAAGGAGTGCTATATGCTCTCCCAATTCGGTTAACACGTCATTTGTTGTTCTACGCTATGAAAATTATGACAATCTATTAATTGGCTAAGGAAAACATGTTGGAATGACAATTCCCTAGATAAAATCATTAGATCTTGCATTATAATTGTTACTTCTTATATTAAACAAAGAATACAATGCTAACCACGAGTTGTGCCCACAATGTCTACAAGAAGCTTAGGCCAAATAAGAATCTTATGTTTTCCTACAAACAGAATTGTAAAAGACTAACATTGCCATGTGTTCAGGTAGTAAAAAAATACATTTAAATAATCCGTCACATTTTTCTGTGAAAACTCTATCCTGTTTAATAAAGAAAACAAAAATGGCACATCTGGAAAGAGAAGCTACAAGTTACCTTTCGTTGTGCCCTTTTCCTCTTCCTTTTCTCTTCTTCGACTTACCACTATGAGGTGTTGCTTTGTCTTTTGATGAGTTAGGAGGTGGATTCCTTTTCTTTCTTTGCTGTTTGGGGGCGGCTGCTGGTGCTTCTGACTCGCTATCTGCTCCCTCTAAAATATCACCAACCAAACTTTCTTCATCAGAGCTGAGGATGAAGTCCTCAATGATATCTTCATCGCCATCTGCCTCTTCAGAGGGTTTGCTCGCCTTCTTTCTAACTTCTTTTCGTGGATTATCCCTAGTGATCGAAAAATTTAAATAGAACATAATGTGTGAACATGCAAACATGTGATTCACCATACACAGACATATCAAATATAGACATAAATATACATGTGAATACATAAATACACACACACACACAGAGAGGGGGAATGTGTACTTTGTTTTATGGCCAAGCGATGAAAAATCAGCAGCACTTTCTTCATTATCAGAATCATCATAATCATCATCATCATCATCATCTGCAATCTTATTTCCAAATGTCGACGAACGATCTCCAATAAGAACACTGGTAAAAAAGAACCCACTGTTATATATCTTCACTGGAAACATATAGTTTAATTAAACTAAACAAGAAAACATCTGGTCAACCTGGAACCCATCAAAGCACCATTTCTTTCCTGTGCTCTCTGACGTAGGGTGATAACATACTTGGACAAGGGGCTCGTTCCCAATTTTTTCTCGTCCTATTATGAGATGAAAATTCAATAGGACCGAATAAATAAAACAATAAACATTTTAGACAGATATTCCAAGCTATGTATTCCTTTTCAAGCAATCTAAAAATCCCAATAGCCAGAAATCGAGCTATTAGTAGTGCAAGTAGTAGTATATAAATGTATTTTATTACTGTAAATGTCAAATTGAATTCTCAGCATGTTCATGAGCAATGTGTATGTTTTCAAAAAAACAATGTACCTTACAAGGCTAGATTTTCTTCGGTATTGCAATAAAGAAAAAGAGACTACACAGACAACACACATCCAACAACAACTAATGAACACATAATTAAGAGGTTGATAGCTAGTTGCAACCTGACGGGCTAAATAGAGAGTTGATTAGGCCACTGTTGCAATAAAACTCTGCAGTTTATCTCTACAACGGTAAATTTAATGGAAGAGGCTACTATCACAGAATAAACAGTATGTCATATTTCTGCTAATCAAAAGACAAACAACTGAATTAAACAAGCTCTCGGTACTCAATATCAATATCTTTCCTCAAATAGTCGCAGATCAGAAAGCGGAAATAAAGAAAAAGGCAAACAAGTTTCCTCCTTTCCAATGAAATTCGCAACATTTTATCTTTCCAATGTACGATACCCTCAAAATGCCTAAAAAATTTTAAAAATTGATTTACTCATTACATTGTGCACAAGAGCAACCTAGAAAACAAAGCAAGTATTATACAGAGAACCAGATTCTTATGTCTAGTATTTTGAACTTAAAGTACAAATTTTGTTTTACAAACAGGTAATATTATCCACAAGAAAGCTGGTTTCATCAATGATATGAAATTAAGAGATCCAGAGCAAGTCAATAAACAATGTACAAACAAATTCACATTCAGCAGAGCGGAGACACTATGCAATCTTCAATTAATTGCTTAAAAATGTCTAGATAAGGATAACACCATCCACATTCAGACCTCGAGAAAAGATGCAGCAGCTGGGTCATTTGGCAGGAATGTAATTGTTGTTCGCTTTCTATTTATAAACTCAGAGTTCGCCTCAATCTATGACATTCAAATGGAAAACACGTTAGTGTAAAACACATACCTGAACAAGATTGATAGATCATATTATTTCTAGTCGAAAGATAATAAGATAATGGAATTTTGGAAGTTTACCTCAGTTGTGAGGATAAAATTTCGAATTAAACAGAACTTAAGATTGAGTCCGCAATATGACTATTGGAGATTGTAGTACAAACCTGACGTATAAGATGTCTCATTTCTCGCCGAAACCTGTCCACCTTGGTGGATTTACAGAAGTTGCGCAACCGAACACTAGGAACAAAAGATAATTCCATAAAGGCAATAGAATAACTCCACTGAACAAGATGTTCAGTGAGCTCTTCGACCACAGAAAAAACACATGCCTCCTGAAATGCTCGAGTTTTTAAGACAGATTTGCTCACCTACAGCAAAAACCAATGTAATTAATGCCAGAGGAATAAATAATCCCAAAAAGTGGATGGGTGTAATTTGAAGTACCTTGAGGGTAGAAAACAAATCAACTGCTTTGCCTACTCCTCCTGTGGGGGGTTTACGCAATTCCTTCATATCTAGCATGTCTAGGAGAAGCAGTGAAACAGGAATGAAAGTACCAGTTGAGGCACTGATCCGGTTAAGCATCCTCACACAACGTAATCTGAGGGGAACATAACAAGCAGAGGGAAGTAACCGAGCTACCCCAGTGATAATCTGAGTCAATGTATAAGCAAGGGGGCTTAGATCAGGTTCTGAGCTATATGTGCAGATAACTCCAGTCCAGAGCTCCAAGCAATTTATGTACTTCCACTGAAAAACCTTTCTAAATGTCTCCTGTAAGGGAGAGAGAAAGATAAAACTGAGTCCCAAAAGAAAAGGTCAATGGCATGCATGGCAATGAAGAGCCAGGTGTTCTGACATACATTCAACATACATAAAATACCGCCACAATATAAAGTCTAAGATAAGTCACAAGTTTCTTTGCATATGCTGAAGAAAGCTAAATAGCAAAAAATGATGAAAAGTTCCATAAACACAAATAAGCTCGAATTAAGAAAGAAATCTAGAAACATAAATACCAACTAGTATAAAGACTACGAAAATAAAGAAGAAATATTCTCAGAAAGTATGACCACACCTTCTTAGCCGTGGAACCTGAAGGTGCTTCCTTCCCCTTCTTTTTTACAGAACTGGAAGGTGCGTCCTCCTTTTTAGTTTTCTTTTTTGTGGAACCTGAAAGTGCCTCCTTCAAAATCATTGCTAATTGGCGAATGTAAACAAAGGCCTGCTGATATGCAGATGGGATGTCCACTCGAAGAAGTTCAATGAAACAATTACTGAGGAACTGTATATGCTGCAACTTTGTAGCGTTGATGAAGTGGCAATTCAAGACATAAGCTTTATACATTCCTTTGATGCAATCATCCAAGCAGTCAGAACCCAGTCGTATGCATGAGTCTCTTAAGAATAAAAAAGAGGCAACTGGTAGTGCACCACTCCCTGTACCCCAGAAATGGAGAGCAACCTGACATACATAGATATGATAGTCTCTACATAAAACTTGATATTAATAACGCTCAGAAGAGCCGCTCAATCTGCATTATCGACTACACCAGCAAGTTGTGGTAGGTAAAACAATCACATGCCTTTTTTGTTTACTCCTAAATGCACTCTTTTAATCCAGATTTGGGGCTACATTAGATATTGTCATCAACCCAAGAAACAAAAATCATTGATCAGCTAATCTTACAAGAAATTAAACATGAACTCTAACTGTGCCCATTAAGCAACCGCAAGCTCTATACGGCACAAGATATTTGATCATGCACATAAAAATCTCTTCAGCAAATTTACATAGCCGTTTTTTCGTCAGGCTGATACTTATAGTAAAACACAACATAAAATCACACATACAAAGATGCATATAATGGATATTTAAAGAAACTAAATTTCATGAGGTTTGCTCAGCTCCCTAAAACCAATGCTCTTTTCTGGTGACCTTAAGCCAAGGAATTTAGAATAACAATTTCAACGCAAATCAGCAAGCATTCCGACTTTGATATGTTTCACTCTCCCCCCCTTACTCTCTGATGTTTCCTTCTAAGAGATATCATGTCCCCTCAGCTTTTGTGGTTTCAGGAAATTTGTCCAGTTAATATGAAAACATTTCAGTAAGCACTACATAGGTAAGAGTACAAGTACTTTGTTCATTAAGACGTACCTTGACATATTTCCTCAAGAGAGCAGGAAAAGCAGCCAAGAAAATGGATGAGTATCTTAGGCGCCTTAACATGAATGCTATCATTTCGTTGTCAGTCATTTGATTTAGAATATGCAGAGAATTTCCAAGATATGACTTCACTAAATGATTGTAGTTTTTCCATCGTCTTGTAGTCATCAGATCCATAACCATCTCTTTTCTCCCCCCAGAAGGAGGTAGTTTCATTAATCCTCGAAGAATTTCATCCATTTTAGTTAGCACAACCGACATTATTTTGTTGAAAACACTGCTAGACATAGAACTAAACTTTGTCGTTGGGTCATCATCATTGTCATCACCATAGTGGCAAGCAGCGCGAAAAGCTCTCAAAAGAGAGCGAATCGCTCCGATTTTTGCCCCATTAGAAATGTCATTACACCAGGAATCAACCATCGCACTAGTTATCACATTTCTAGAAGGTTCGTCTTCCTTCTCACCTTCACCTTCTGAGTGATCAACATTATCGACCTCGGTTTCTTCTGCCTCTGCATCAGTTTCAACATCCTGAAACAATTTAAAGAGAGTGTTAATGATTTTCAATTGCAATAACATAATACTATTATGCAGGATCAATGGACTCACGTCAACATCCTCTTCATCGAACTCCAAAAGCTCCTGATCATGTTCTTTCAAGAATTCATAGAACTCTGGATCCTGCAGACAAACAATAACATAAAACATCATATATGCCACAAACATAATATATAATACTTTTGTAGTATATCAACCAAAACTCAAAAGTTGAGAAACGGCAAATAATCCATAAACTACCACCCAAAAAAGAATATATGCAGTGCACTATAAAGGCATTGATAAAATACTAATATCCACATGGAAAAGGAAAATGAAAATAACACCCATATGATGAATAAAATGAAGTGAATGTACTTAAAGAATCCTTGAATGTGTCTAAAGAAATACAATCCATAATTTCTTATGTACGTCAACAAGTCCTCTTCAAACTGCACCAAAGATACATGATACAATGTGCAACTTATGGGCACAAGTATTCCATTTTTATTATATTCTTTTGTGAATTTTTATGGTCTGATTGACGAATACAAAAGTCAGCGTCTTGGTTTATTCCTTCACCCATGGAATACGTTCCCACATTCAGCCCATTACAGCAAAAGACTAATTCATCTATTCACGAAGATAACTACATTCTAGAGAACGAACCGTGACATCTTATACAAGATATCCCACAATAACACTTTCATTATTATCGTTTCGATCAATAGCTTATTAATCTCAAAAATATCTCTAACAAAATCTATAGATAAACCCATATTTCCAATATTTACAGACGAAGCTTCCCATGTCACGCTCTCGCCATCGCTCCCACGCCATCGAAACAAATCATTCACCCACATTCAAACATCCACACAATAACTAACAAAAATTCGTAAAAAGCTAAAAGCTCATAATTTACGAAATAAAAAACACCACACAATCAACAAAACGAAAAATAAATAACAAAAAAGATGAATGAAGAGAGAGAGAGACCTTCTCTTGAAGCTTCCGCAGTGTTCCAATATGTTCACTAGCTTCTTTTTTCTCCATGGGCGTCTCTATTTTCTGCTTCTTCACTGCTCGCAAAACGAAAAATTCAGCGATTAATCGGTGATGATTGATCAGAAAGAATTGAACACAAAACGAATATACGAACCTTTGCTTTTGGAACCCATTGAATTGAGCTGCCGCTTAAACCCTAATGTCAAATTTTGGGGGTTTTAGTTTGTGCACTTCCGGGTCGGGTCTGGGGTTTCAGTTGGGTCACAGCAAATTTGAAGTTGTTCATAAAGTGGACTCAATATCAAAGCGATTTTCTTTTTTTCTTTTTTTTTTTGTTGGAACAAGATTAAAGCGATTTGACTAAAACTATGTTGCAAATATATCTTCAAGTATTAATTCTTAAGAACTAGATTTTACTAATGTTTGGATCTTCTATCAAAATAACACGAGTTTTTCGTTGTTAAAAGATTTGCATACGGTTAACATACTATATACACCAGCATCCTTTAATTAATTGTTAACTCAAATAGAAAAAAAAAATTACATATTCGTTAGTTTAATTTTATGATAAATTATCAATTTGTTAAATTATTCTATATTTACCAATAGAGACGAACCCATTCAACTAGAAATTTATGGTTCTTAATATAACATAGTGGGGCTGCTGAGAATCACGAAACCTTTAAGGTAATAACTTTGTTTAAAGTACCGTGCAAGAACGGATCCTTAACATGCAACTATTGTATAGGCCAAGACTTGAAGCCATACTGAGACCAAAACGGTGGCCGGTTTGACCACAAGACTAAAAGTCTTATGACAATTCACGCCAAACTGTTGAAACCTGTCATTATCATCAATAAGACGGAGTTTATGTCTCTTAAAAGAAACGTAACAGTTAGTTTTATGACAAAAAAATTACATATAACAAATAACACTAACATGGGAGTGAGAAACCAATTTCCGTGTCTTGCTTTTAACAAGGTCCATTGCGATCACCCCTAACGTATGGGGTGTTTTACGAAGTACCTCTAACGTTTCAAAAAGAACACTTTGCTCCCTAACATTTGAAAAAAATGTGCAGTTTTTTCCCTTTAGTCCTTGATCTACCATTCATTTTTGCAATTGTCTATCTTTTCATCCATTATATTGGGCATCAGGGGACAAATAGCACATTTAACAAAGGTTAGGGGGCAAAGTGCTCTTTCTCAAATGTCAGGGAACACTTCGCAAAATATGTCAAATGTTAAGGGACAAATAACACATTTAACAAAGTTTAGGGGGCAAAGTGCTCTTTCTCAAATGTCAGGGGACACTTCACAAAATATGTCAAACGTTAAGGGACAAATTGCAATTGGTCCTTTTTAATAAGAGAATTATATTCATCCACCATTGCTACTTATCTATTTGGCCACACAATGTCTATAGGGGAACGAGGGAGGGGACAAGACAATAGATGCATGAAAATTGAACAGATGTTGGAGTTTAGCGTTCCCATGTCGTCTATGGGTGGTCATTTGAAGAGACAGAGGTGGTGGAGCTGGTTAGGCTGATGGTGGTAGGGAGGGGAGGATCGAGTGATATATAGGTTTAAGAAGACACCAGCACAGTACCGAGGTAGCCAGGGGTTGGGCCAAGGTGCTAGGGCGCAAGAGTCAAGGCTGGGGTTAAGTGCGTGTGAGTCAGAGCAGGAGCAAAGGCGTTGGAGCGGGGGCCAGTGAAAGAGGGCTCCCAATAAGCTGGTGATCACAAGAGGAGAAGGATCAATGCTCATGTTGCGCCCCGAGCAATTCGTGTAGCCAGACTTGTTTCGTTCAGACGGGAGCATGGAATGAGCCTTCGAAAACGAATGAAGATGATCACTCTATTGAATTACAATAGCAACACCTCTATACGTGTTACTAAGACTTGCGACAAGTTGAAGAACCAAATGTTAATTGGAGACATGAGCATGAATATTGGCCAGGTAATCCGCAAGCATCTTTAGTTTCTGACCGCAAGCACCAACATTCGGAAAATTATCTAGAGAGGTATGAGAAAACTAACTTTCAACATGAATAGCATCGAAATTTTTATTATCCTAAAAGAGATCTGCTAGGCGATTCCAAGTAGCCCTGGCCATGGAATCAGACTCCTAGATTTTGCGAAAAAGATCATTACAAATATTACCATAAATTCGTTCTAAGACAATGGAGACATCTCGAAAATAAGTATCAGAGAAGCCACCGACCTTCTTCAAGAGGAGTATATGATCAATAACTCGATAAGCACGAACATAGATTTTGAATAGCTCGGCCCAAGAGGAGAATTTGTCGGTTTCCATGGTCATGGAAGGGTAGAATTTAGGAGAAGCAGACATGGTTGGTAGCGATGAGGCGGCGGTTGCAGTGGTAGAAGAACTATAGTTTCTAGACATTATGGAGGAAGGGTTGATACCAGAAAATGTAATAATCAACTTGTGTATTCTATTGAGATTGGGAAAACATATTCAAGGTACGTTGGAGAATAGGACAACTCAGGAAAATATAAACAAAGAATATTTACCTAACCTTTATTAAAAGTTAAAGTACTAATTTCAAAATGTAGTCATATAAACAATTACATATTTTATTACTAGAGAAAAAATCCTCGTTGTATATTGAGAAATTATATAGATTAAGAATAATAAAGGTTGCAGGGATGTTAGAACAGTAGTAGGAAAGCTTTTGAATGAAATTTTAATTTTGCTTCATTTTATAATTCTTTGTAAAAGAAAATTAACATCTGATAAAGTTACTTTGCATATTCAAACATTTCTGGAAGTGTTCTCATATTCGTTTAGTGTTATTCTATTTTCATCTTAAAAAAGTATTGAAATAGTTATATGCTAAACAAAACATGATTGGTAGAGTTTAAGTTAATAATACAAGTATTCTCGAAAAGGTTGAACTTATGATAACACAAATATCATTTAAAATTATGTATGTATGTATGTGTATGTATGTATGTATGTATGTATGTATGTATGTATGTATGTACACGTTAGGTAAAGGTCCATTTTGGAGATCAATAAGGAAAAAAGAATCACATTTTTAGTGTACGAATCAAGCTACATGTGATAAATGATAACGTGCAAGTGCAATCTACTTTGGTTGTTTTCTTTTGCGGCTGAAGTGAAAGCTGCAAATAATACCTGGAAAACTAATATTTTGCAATATAAGCCGGTGGAAAACTCACCTTTCTGATATGGTATATGTTAGGACTGTGAGTCCGTTAGTTTTGATTTACAAGTTTTGATATGTTATTTTAAGGAAAATTGCATGTATTTACTTGTTTTTGATTATCATATAATTCCTTGAGTTTGCATGGGAATATAATTCTATAAGGAAAGAAATTTTTGGTAAGTTGTGATAGAATAGGATTAGATTTAGTAATATCTTGAATATCTAGGAAAGTAAATCTATATCTTTTATCTATCTATATCCAGTCTAATAGCTTCCTATTGGAAGTGTTTATTGTTTCCTTGTGTGCACATAATGAAGATCTCAAGATCTTATCAAAAGGAAGGAATCCGAATATTTTAGGAAGATACGAGTCCCGACTGGAGTAGGAGACTTCAAGCTCAAGACTTATCTTCTAAGGAGAGCTATCCTATAAATAGTAGAAAATCTAGGTTTAGAACTTAGAACACTCGTGTATAACAATATTAATCTTTAGGTGTTCATTGTGCTTTTATTCCTTAGTTTTCATACTTGGTTTTAATCAAGAACGTGACAAGTCGAACAAGAGTTGAAGAGAGTTCAACGGGAAATGATTGCACCAGCTAGAGGGAGTCTATACGTACATGCATTGCCGCTTGGAAGCTTGGTCATAAGAAGATCTACAGGAGTTGATCTTACAGGTTCAAACGGAGTAGCGATAAAAGTATTCTATTAGTTTCCGACATTAGAGGAAGTCTAAGTGTTAAAGTAAAGCAACCAGTAGTTGTAACAACTTTTGATCAGTGAAAGAGGTTTGAATTCTTGGGCAAAAGCCTCGCGGAGTAGGACGAAGTCCGCACCACGTTAAACTCTGCAGTCTTATTTTTACTGTCTATTTACCTGTCTACACTAGGTAACACGACTTATTGATTTAATGTAAAAATAACTGACATAAAGATCTAACAGTATAGACTAGTTACATGCACGTACTAATAAATAAAAAAACTAAACAAGGAACAAGTAAAAGGTGCATGATTGTTGGTACGTCATGGCATTCGAAGTAATTAATGTGAGAAGGAAATAATTATAAGGACACCTATGTAAATAAACAAGAATTTTATATCTAAATGGTTCATATAGGAAGCTCTTGAGTATAAACTTACAGTTCATATTTGCATAGTTATAGATAAAGTTATATAATCGAATCAAGTCTATTCTATTTGCAACTTGACAATTTAAAACAGACTTTTCAAGTAATTAAATATTATTTAATGGATGAAAATGAGAAAATTTATAACCCCGATCCATCCAGTACCATTATTTTCAATTTGAATTGGTATTTTCTCCATCTCAAATATTGTCAAGAAACATCTACAATAATGAGTCAAAGTCAGTATCTGTTCGTCTACCGTGAGAGGGGCTGATTCGGTTTGTTTAAGCAATTCACGTAATCGTTGACCTCTTGCCAATTGATTCTGAGTAGCTTTATCAAGATCTAAAGAAAATTGTGCAAAGGCTTCTAATTCTGTAAATTGCGCCAGTTATTACATGGATCATATTTTGCAATTTATTTATATAAAATGTCTTAATTGCTATACTTTTAGAATAATAATTTGCTTGTTTCTGGGCGATTTTAATTTGTCTTGTATTAGTTTGCCCATTTGTAAGTATATGAAGTCTTCTAACAAAAAAAGAACCGATTTTTACTAGGAATAATAAAAAAAATGTGAAAGAATTCCGAAAAGATCTAACTATCATAAGGTAGATGAGAGAATTTGGAGCCTAACTCAAAAAAAGGATTGCAATTTGGACAAGCACACAAGAAGTTAGAGCCAAAATAGTTAAACTTCACCACAAGCGTTACCAACGTCCTTTTAGCGTAAACAATGCCCAGGAAGTTTAGCTTTATAAACGTCATCATCGACGCCATGGACAAGCAACATTTCCAACGCCACCACAGGTGTTGACAACACCGAAGACAGATAACATGGAGAGCTCCACTCACTACGTTACCAAAGCTACCCCCTGCAGCAGACCAATCCTAGCCGCGTTGGACTTAAAGATACTGCCAGTCCAGCTTCGCCAATTCTATGAAAATTGCCAAAATCAGGCAGAATATTTGATAAGTGTCTAATATATACATTTTTAGCACACTCATTTACTTGTTTTATTGCTTTGTTCTTATGTATTTTGAGTTTATTTAATTGATTTCCTTTACTTTTGTGTTTAGGAGTCTTATTGACAAAAATAAGCAAGAACGAATCAAAACAGCGCCACGTTGCGGAATTTACAGTGAAAGGCCCTAATCTTTACCAAGTTAGTTTTTTTCCTTTTGTTCCTATATGTGTATGTGTGTATTGTTGGTGACTCTGATCCCCACATATATGCAATTGGTGAACCAGAAACCTCGATTTGCATGTGAATATGACCCTTATGTATTCAGAAAACCATGAAAGAGTCAGCAAAGTTATTGAACAATAAGTGTACTATATACGAAATAAAAGAGACATTTTGTTATGCTCAAACATTGTGCAACATAAATTAACACCAAAAGAGATAACGACAAGGGGCACACAAATGACAATTAAAGAAATAATGACATAAAAAATGACGGAAACAAATATGTTTCTTTCGGTATCAAAATATATTTATCATCATCCTTGGACAAAAACAATTTCAAACATAGTCTAACGATTATCGATGAAGAGACACAATTAAAAAATAACAAAAATTCCTTATACTTAACAAAGGAATTAAATATGATATAAATCTTAAAATGCTCCATGTTCTTAATACTGTAATCTAATTCTACAAAAGAAGCTAAGCCAACTATGAAAATAGATAACGTTCAGCTATGTTACATGCACAAGCATGCGGAAACACACACATGCAGACACACAAGACTCACATACATGCATAAATACAAATATTTCAAGAGCTTTAAAACTCAGAATTATCTAAAATGTGAATTAAGTGATACCTGAATTTTGCGTCTTCGAATCCGTCTATTTATCGAAAACAATTGTTATTTGAGAAAATTTGTTAAGTCACATTAATAATAATGAATTTCAACACAATTTTGGTGTTATTCTTACTTGATAACTCTAAAGTTTATCATAAAATTGTGAAGAGTTTAGGGAGTTTTAAGAAATTCCAAAAATAGACTAAGTTGTTAAATTTTTTGAGTACAACCATGTTTTGTCATTGATCGTTATATTATGCTATTGAACACTTGAAACCAACAATAATTATCCAACCCAATTTACATTTAACTATGCAACTAATCCTCTTATTCTTGTCACTATATTCTAGACTCACTGAGATTATAAAATGTCAATTTTCTACTTTACTAAAGTAGACTAACACTACAAGAATAACAACATCCCTGTGCGCTTTTCGTAACTATACCAACGCTTTTGGGCGCCTCGGTTGATGGGGTACTCATGAAAAGATACAAATAAACTCTGTGCTGTAGAATATTTATAAAAGGGACGCATTCGGCTCACAAGAAATTCGCTCCACTTCTGTGTTGCATTTAAACGTTATATATTGAGAAAAAATTGAAAAAAACGCTCTACTTTATTCAATAAAGATTTAATCGCACTTTTCCAAGTGACTCCAACAATTCACTGGTTTCATCAACTTCACAACACTTTTTTCAGCAGTTTTGCGACTCTTTCTTCGGTACAAATGCGACGCTTTCTTTAACACTCTCTGAAATGCTTTCTTCAAAGACATGACACTTTCTTCAAGATTTTTGGACACTTTATTCAAGATTTGATGGAGCTTCCTTCACAACAAAAACATCATGAGCTGAAACATCTCCGAGCAGAGAGTAAATGTACTGTCATGCACGTCCGAACTTTCTGGGTGTAACCATTACGCGTCACCTCACTCGACCACCTAATTTTGCTAACGTAAATAGTGGGTCTTCTAAAAGAAATCCTCTGATTTTGAAGGGTCCTTTGTAATTAAAAGAAGAGAAATTTGATGCGGCAATTATTTTGAGAAGAGGGGAGTACTAAACCAAAATAGCATTAGTATGCACCCGTAATTTTCAATTACAATTGCTAGTGGTCTATGAATGACACCACGATGACATCATCAATTGGATTTCTTAGAATTCAAATGCACGTATCCTATGCTGACCTTATTTTGACACCAAAGCACCGGCATTTTACTGAAATTACAATTTGACCCCAAAAGATTTACCTTTTCAAGAGGAAGAGAATTGAAAGTTTCAAAATTTGATGAAAGACCACCCAAAGTCTCAAGAATTGTGCAAAGACACCCCGAAATTCCAAAAATTGCACAGGATCACAAAAGTTTCAAAAAGTGCACAAATATTAGGTAAGGTTCAAAACTTTCATGAAGGCCCGAAAAAGTACATAAATCACAAGTTGACCACTAAAGATTTCAAAAATTGCATGAAGATATGAAGAAAGTTTAAAAGTTGCAAGAGGACCATTAAAGCTTCAAAAACCGAACGAGGAACTTGAAAACTTCAAAAACTTCACAAGTACATCAAAATATTTTAGAAATTACACGACGATCCCTAGGAAGTTCAACAATGTCCTGATGCCAAATTAAAGTTTAAGAAATTGCACGAAGACCTCAAAAACATAAGAAACTTCACAAGTACTTCCAATAATTTAACAAATTGCATGATGACCCCCGGGTTGTAATTCTTACTTCCCTATATAATTTGCAACTCTTGCACATGCGAAAGTTACATTGCTAGTTTTCAACGTTATCAAAACCCATAGACTACATGTACTATCCGAGCCTATTGCATGGTCTATGGTTGCATGATAGATTTAGGTTCAAAAAGATCGTATACTAGTTACTTAAATAAAATCCCAACGAAAGTCATAGAAGAGCTAGCGTGCACCATGGTTAGTAAGATCCACTAAGTAATAAAGAGTTTTGGTGACTTGACTATCTGATCTGAAACTGATTTTGAAACCACATGCATTAATTAGTAACTCAAGACTTCTTATCAATTATATAAAGGTGATAAGCAATACTTGTCTAGGAGTAAAAATCACATCTCCAATGAAACTTATTCCCTGAGCAATAACGTATTTATCTTGTTTATTTGTTATTTAGCTACTGCTCAAGTTATTATTGAAATTATGGAAAAAAATCCGTTAATACTGTTTGGAACTTAAACTTAAAGTAGTTAATGGAACTAACTCTGATTGGTTGCGCTTTCTCGTGGGTACAATACTGGCGACCATAATTCATACTTTTTTGTATTACTGTTCGATTCGTCCACCTATGAAAGTTTTGAAATTATACCAACAAGTTGCTTGTTTGGCTAACATTAGGGTATGGATGATTTTATGAGGAATGAGTCATTAGCAAGTTGCTTCTGGAGTGGCGATTGCCTAACTACTAGTTTTCTTTTCTTTTCCTTACACTAGTCGCACGTACGACGCACTCCATTTTTGCTCTTTTTGCTCAATTTTGCCAAGTTTGACCTCTAATCTCTAGAAACAAGAAACATAAAAAGAACTATAAAAGCTGCAAGGAAATAATTATGAGAGCATATAATTAGGTATGCTAACTATGTACAAATATATTCTTCACATTACACACAGGCAGTCCGTTGATAAAGAGTCAGGCCACAATCAATGAGCATTAATTTTGACTTGATGGTTGAGGTATTACCAATGGGTAGTCTTTTTGTAAACATTACAAAGGGACAATACATTTATAAAAGTCTGACGTAGGTCTATTTTTTTATTTTTTGGATTTTTCTAACCAACTTATACAATTGTCTATCCCTAGTTTTACCAATCCATACTTTGATGGTTATGAGCGAAAACATCTTACCAACTTATTGCATGTGAGTCACCAACAACTGTTTTAGGAAGGAAGTATGTCCATCTATACTGCTACATCTTTAATGAGTGAAATTTGTTTTGGTGATTCTACAACCAAATTTTTATTTACTAAAATACAAAGTTTAGGTCATTATAATAATTAGCTGTAGCACAATAGTATCACACCATTGAAGATTATGGTAAGCAGTTCAATTTCATTTATTTTCTCCAAAGAATTTTAATCATTGCTTATAAGTTGTGCATACATGCACCCACAGTATCAGGGTATGGAGCAATCTTTGGGATTCAATGATACAGTTTAAGTCGTATCTAAGTAGTTAGAGAAATAGTATTACACCCTTGAAAATTATGGTAAATAGTTCAATTTCATTTATTTTCCCCAAGGTCATTTTAATCATTGCTTATAAATTGTGCATACAGGCCCAAGCAAGAATATCAGGGTATGGAGCAATCTTTGGGCTTAAAGGATACAGTCTTTTCATTTAAGTCGTATCCGATCAAGAAATTTGTTTGTTGCAAGTTACCAAAAATCGGAATATGATCCGTTGGTTTAAAAGCCAAACACAAGACATTGGTACCTGTCCTAATAAAAGTACTCTTTGTTCCCAACTTCACGTCTGCCCCCCTAAAGTGAAAAGTGATGTCCGGAAATTCTATGTTTTCTTCAGTAAAATAGCACAATTTCAATACGCGCGCCGGGTCTCTAACTCGCCTCAAGTAAATTCGATTTTTTGTCACCTCATAGAGTCTATCATACAAAATGTAAGGAAGTGATGTCACTGTAGATCCAGAATCGATTATGATGTTACCTTCTCGATGATGCTTTGAAGAATCAAACCTTTCATTCTCGATACTAATTCCATCCAAGGTCAAGTAATAGAATGTTGATGGATACTTAGGAACTAAGGGAGTTGACACCACTCCTGGACCTGAAACCACTGCATTTGAACCAAAATTCAACTTACTTGTGGTCAGTGATGATAAATAAGACACCAAACAGTAAGAGAATTTGCCTCCTATTCTATTGCTTAATTGTCCTATAAGCGAATTCTTTCCTCCCCCAAGACCAACGATTCCTGATTCAACACCAAGGAATACGCCATGGTTGTTAGTAGCACACCCAAAAATAATGTCTGGTAATGGAAGGCTTCCGCCCTCAGTTGAGTCTAAAGTTAGGGTTTCCGTAGCAATGAATCCCTTTGTGTACGATTTATCTTTGTATGACTCTGAGTACAAGCATGTTCTTCCCAGGTCTCCACAAACTGAATTTGATGCTCTCAAACAAGCGCGGGAGATACATGAGACCTTCTTGAAAGTAGAAGAACTACTAGGTTCAAAGATTGGTGTTTCTTGCTTAAAGCATTGGACACATGGCTGACACTGCGTCCATATAAGATCACTGCCAGTGTCAGCATCAGCGAATGATGGGAGGGGTGGTGTGCCAATGGAGTACCTAATGAAATATATTCCACTGTGACTGATTATTTCAGCAACGGGTGTTTGTTTAGAGTATATTAACTTAAAGTGCTCAGCGCGATTGGATGTTCTTTGTAATGTGTTGACCAAACGTTGCAACGAAGTTAAGGAAGAATTGAAGCTGGGAGATTGTGGGGAGTCTCTGTGGATTAATTCAACAGTAAAACCGATTGTAGAACTTGTGTGTATGGTTACAAGTGAATTAAGCATGGAAAAAATGAAGAACAATGCCATACAAGCAGATGCATTTGTTTTAAGCATCATGGTTTCTGCTACTAAGATAACACCAGTTCAAACTTAACAAACATGCAACAAGCTAGTTTTGAAATTTTTAATGTACTATAGTGCACCTAGAGGTGTGAGTCAACTTGTAAAGGGCGGGTCTTGGGTTAAAATGACACATCCATTAACAACTCGTATATAACGGGTTAGGTCATATATGTTTTAGGTAACCTATCAACTCGCAAAATTTTTACTCACCTAGCACCTAGTGTACCCCATCCAACTTCACTTCTAAACCACCTCAAAAACATAAACTACACCTATTGAACCTAATTAATAAATATTACACCTAACCACCTAAACAAATAACCAAACACAAACTACGGTTAAAATAATGACACCTAAATCACCTAAAAACAAAACAGTGCACCTAAGTCACCTTAAAATGTAAACACTCCACCTAACCACCTAAACAAACAGTCTAATACACAATACACTGAATTACCCCACTACATAAACTTCATCTCAAACACCTAAGAGAAGTGTACAATACATCTAAAACACACACACTTCACCCAAATCACCCTAAAAAAACACACACTACATCTAAATCACCTAAAATAGCAACACATTAACACTGGAGTCATCTGCAAAGGCATATACTACACCTAAATTACTTAAAAAGCACATGCAACACATATAACATACATACACCTAAAATACGAAGAAAAAAGAAACACATTTTAGCTTATCTAGGTGGCATAGGTGTTTCACATGTGATTTTGGTGTCGTGTATGGTTTTTAGGTGTAAGTGTATTTTCTAGTTGAACTGTTTAATCGTGATGTAACATGTTCTACTAGGTGATATAGGTTTTCTGCGAACTTTTAGGGTGTGAGTTATCTGAGTTATTTTGGTGTCATGTGTGTTGGTTTTAGGAGTGGTGTGCATTTTAGGTTTTTTAGTTGTCGTGTGTGTTTTTGAAGTGTATTGGTTTTAAGTGATTTAGGTGCATTTCTATTTTTTTTAGGTGTCCATGGCATAATTTATATTTTTTATATGCAGTGTGTGTTTCAAATACATGATTGTTCTCGGTTTCTATCAATTTAAGGAATACCAAAGCTGAAGTTTTCCGTATTTAGTAAAATTCTATTTCCTAAATTGGCACTCCACGATTATAACAATTCGTTTTGCTATCTTATTCGTAAGTTGAATTTTTCTTTGTTATTATTTTAAATGAATAGATAACTAATGTTCTTGACTACTATCAAAGAAAAATAAAAAATCTCTTTAAATTTCGTTTTTTAGTCTCCATCATCACCATCAAATTCATCACAACCCTTACCTTGCATTATATTCATAGTTTTTTTTTATGAAAAGTAATTAGGCAATGTCTCGGTTCTTTTCCTCCATATTCTTTGTAGTCTTTTGAAGATTGTTGGATAACTTACATTCGCAGTCAACTTCTTTGAAGTACTTAACTTTTCAACTATGTATTTGGTGTTTTTGTGATGATCATTAGTTGATCGAATTGCAATGACTATATGACATTTAGAAGAGAAGATGATGATCGTGTTAGATGCTGATCCATGAAGATGATTATTCTTGATGTAATAAAATGTCATCTATCGTTAAAATTCAAAATTCTCCTACTTTTAGTCCAGTATCATTGTAATTCTTTAATAGTTTAAACTTTTCTATGTTAAAATATAAGAATGAAACCATTCACAATGTATTTATATGATTATCGTCATAAAATATATAACCCAGTATAACATTCTTTATTATTACTCCCTAAACCATATAACTCGCACGATATGGTTGAACTGCAAACTAGGAGCTTGGGTATGGTGGGACCTTTTAAGGCAACATAAGTTTTCTTAAGTTGCAACTTAATGAAAGACTTAAGAACATGTGAATCCCGATCTAATAATTCTTAGTTTACTTCTACACCTAAAAGATCTTAACTGTCCACTTAAGAATGCATTAGAGTTCTTACTTTAGAAAACAAAAATGGTCTACCAATCACTTAAAATCAGTACGCGGTTAAAGATCTTTACTCAAAACAACAAAATAAAAATAAAAATTCACCAGCTTAGAATTAGATATAGAAGTTTATATAGTTATTCCATCTTGCTTTCTTTTTTATGCACCTTAAATTTGGATATGATTTTGATGTGATCGATCATAATGTCCTTACAATGTTTATTTGTGGTCGAGTATAGACGAGTGACATATAATAACAATTTTTCGTGAATGATGAGTCTTTTTCATTTTATTAACTGTGGGCACGATTGAGAAATACCCTTCTTATACGCAAATATTAAGAGGTCGGTGGTGTGCAACTTTTTAAAATGTCATATGGGTAATTTATCTGTTTTTATTACATGGTGTATCGTGCCATATTTTGACATATATAACCCGGTGAATATATAATTTATAATATGTGTTGTATGAAGTGCCTTTTGCTCTTAAAAAAACACAAAGAAAAAATACCAGTACTATTTAAGAAACTTAAAGTATGCATCATTCCTTCATCATGTGCCAATCATTCTTCCTTCGCAATGAACTCTTATTAGACCCACCACTTCCTTCCCTAAAGTATTTCAATATTGCGCATCCGCACCTAAAAAATAGATTTATTCACACCGGTTTCACCTAACCTCATTCCTGTATGATCCACCCACATTTCTCAGCGAACTACAACATTTTGTCATTTGAAGAATTAACTAATCTTCTCCATCAATGGAACCTCTCTATATCTACAATAACTTACCCTAAACCGCTAGTAGTCACAATTTCCTTACATTAACCAATTGGAATGGTGAGGTTTTCTAAGGCACATTTGATACTTAATTAATCAACGGTGAATCTTCTTCCAAGAAAATTGCACACTCGGATTCGGTTCCAATAGTTTAACCACAAGCAATGATTCAATTGAGGCCTTGAAGTGGGCTGCTTCAAAGAATACTCATTGAACATTGATTCAAAACTGAATGCGTCTTCTAGAAACGTCAGATGCGAGTTGGTTGCTGTAAGAAAATGATTACTGCTCTTGGTGGCGGGTCAGTTTCCACTGCTTATTATGGATAGTCTTAGTGATTAGGATTTTATCTTTGTATATATATATCTCTTGCGATTTGTATTGATCTGTATATATCCCTTTCCTTTTTAGATAGACTTTATACTTGGTAAATTTTGTGTATATGTATCTCCAGAGGATGAATGAATCGTATTACTTCTTTCCGTCATATTCATCTTCATTATATGGTATCATAAGGCCGTCTGTCTTACGACGAACATCGATCCAATGGCCCCTAACACCAATTCCGGCGATCAACCTTCGGATACCAGGAATTCTGCCACTCCTTCTCTCCCTGAAGTCCCTCTTGTTGCCATTAATGCTCATTCACTGCTTCCCATCCTTCTCACCGCCACCAATTTTCCGTCTTGGAATCTGCTGGTCACATCGCTTCTTAGTGGCTATGATCTCTTTGGCTATCTAGATGGCACGACCGTGGCTCCCCCTCCGACTGCTGACGGCAAACATTCTACCGTTTACCGTCATTGGTTTCGCTAGGAAAAATTAATCCTTGCAGCAATTCTCGGTTCTCTGTCGCCGGATGTTATCCCACTTGTTGCTTCCGCCAAGACCTCTTGTGATGCTTACTCTTGCTAGTGTCGTTGCTTCTCCAGTTCTTCTCGAACACGAGTTACGACAATTAAGGAGACTTTCTCTATAATCACCCTCAACAGTCAATCCGTCTCGGTATTTCTTCAGGATATCAAGTCTCACGCCGATGAACTTGCAAGAATCGGCAAACCTCTCTCGGATGATGACATACCTCTTTATGTCTTCAATGGCTTGGGTCCGAACTATCGGGATATCGTTGTTGCTGTTCGTGCTCGAGAGACGGCTGTTCCGTTTTACACGTTACACGACATGCTTGTTGCACATGAAGCTTATGTGAAAAGCCAGGAACTTGCGTTCTCCAATTTGATTGATACAACCAACCCGGCATCGCACCATCGTGGCAACTCTACTCCTCCCGGACCACAACATGGTGGCTCCAACACTCCTCGTCATCACCGGCGGTGGTTCTTCGAACAACCGTAATTGTGGACGACACAATGGCTATGACGGTTTTAACATGCAACAATGGTCACAAATCAACTCTCAACCGGGTATTCTTGGTCGCCAACCTATTGTTTGTCAATTTTGCAACCGTGAAGGCCACACTGCTTCCACTTGTAATAAAATTCAGGTCCAAGCATATGCTGCCCTCCGCCTTCATCAACTCCGGTCGGCTCCTCGCAATGGCTTATGGATTCTGGTGCCTCTCATTCCTTGACATCGGATCTCTCCAATCTCTCCATTCACTCGGAATATGACGGTCCGGATGTGGTGCGCATTGCCGATGGTTCAGGTTTACCCATTTCTCACGTTGGAAGTTCTATTATTTCAAATTCTTCTCGCCCTTTACGTCTCTCTAATGTTTTGTGTGTGCCTTAGAGTCATCGAAATATTCTTTCGGTGCATCAGTTTGCGAAAGCAAATAATGTTATTATTGAATTTCATCCGTTCCACTTTTTTGTTAAGGACCAGGGCACGAGAGCGAGACTTCTACAAGGCAAATGTGAGCATGGCGTCTACACGTTGAATTTAACGCGCAATTCCTTTTCATCACCGTCGACAAATCTTGGCATCTGGACTTCAAGTGATTGTTGGCACAACCGGCTTGGTCATCCTCGTTTAGACTTATGTTCTTTTATGATTAATAAATTTAAGCTGCCATTGTCTTCGGCACGTTGCACTTTTTTGAATTCTTGTACTCCTTGCGATATGAGTAAAAGCCAACAATTACCGTTTCATGAAACATCATTGTTGAGTACTTGTATTTTGGATTTTATTTATGTCGATGTCTAGGGTCCTACTTGTTTTCCCTCTCTTGATGGTCATCGTTACTACTTGGTTCTTGTTGATCATTTTACCAAATACGTGAGGCTTTATCCGTTGAAGGCTAAGTCCAAAGTGCTTACTCTATTCCCTGTGTTTAAGGCTTTGGTTGAGAACAGGTTTAACTCTCGGATTTGTCATTTCTACTCGGACAATGGTGGTGAATTTCTTGCTCCCCGGCATTACTTGGCTGAAAATGGTATTTCCTGGCTTACCTCGGCACCGCACACTCCCCAACAAAATGGCACTGTCGAATGTCGGCATCGTCATCTTGTAACCATTGGCCAAACGCTCCTCCAACATGCGTCACTTCCACCTTTGTTTTGAGCTCATGCTTTGGAAACTGCCGCTTATCTTTAAACCCGACTTCCATCAACTGCTCTTCGATTCAAGTCCATTTGAGGTTACTTTCGGCCATTCTCCTAACTATGAAAAACTTTGAGTGCTGTCAATGTTTTCCGTGGCTTAAGCCTTACTCGGCTCCCAAGTTAGTGCCGCCCTCACGATCGTGTATTTTCATCGAGTACTCTCTCTCTCAAAGCGCATATAAGTGCTTTGATCCGGCATCGGGTCGCGTCTATCTCTCGCGTCATGTGAAATTCAATGAGTTGGTTTTTCTGGGATATTCACCACCGTCCTCTTTACCTACTTCCGCACGTTCTCCATGCACTTCTATCCTATATATAATGCCACCACCTCCTGTGGTTTTATCTCACCCGCCACCTGCTTTACCGGTGGCTGTTTTGCCTGATTTGCAACCGTTTGAAGTCACGGTTTCTACGACACCTCCCTTGCCATCTGCTTCTTGTAACGCCCCTGAATTTGGAAGAAAATAAAAGTATTTCTGAATTTTCATTTTAGTCCTTGAACTTTTGAAAAATATGATTTTGACTCCAAAAGATTTGAAACAGTTACAATTTAGTCCTTCACCTTTTGAAAAATTTATAATTGATCAAAAATATTTTCTTTAAGACCAAATGAGTTATCAAAACTTTCAAAGTGGTCCCTTGTAGTTTCAAAATATCCAAGCATTCATTTACAATGGTAAATCTTCACATATTTACAATTACATTTGAGAAAAGGTAACTTTACTTTGTCTTTTATGGTAGATATTTCTAAAATTTATTATTATAAAATTATATCAGATAAGGCCTGGGAAAATCTTCCTAATTAGGGTAGCCTAGCTTGGATTAAAATAAAAATGAGTAGGGTATGGTAATTAATTCTTTGTCTCCCATTTTCACCTATGAAAGGGAGCTCTCTTTAACATTTTTTCATACACCTCTCTTCTCCGAATTCTCTCTTCTTTTCTTCTTCAAAGTTCTTTCTATTGATGTTTAGATTTCTATAAAAATTGTTTCAGTCCCTTAGACCTTCTGTATAGTCCTTAAAAATCCTCAAAACCGAGTTCTGTCAAAACTGCCAGTTTTGGTACAGAAACTTTGGAAGTCCGAAAACCATACAAAACTTTGAATATTTCTCTGAACTTTTTACCACATACTGGTGATTCTGTAAGCTAACTTGCATGTGCATAAAGTTTTTTCAACCAAAGTTGTTTGAGGGATCTAAAGTTGAGAAATACGTACCATTGTCCAGAAAATCCGAAAACAGCTCATAGCTTTCATAATTTATTTAAAATACCAAACCTTGTCCTCTTGATCTGATTTTGAAGCCACATACCCTCCATGATGTTTAAAATTGAACCCTCTAACCAATTTCAGAACATCATATCATTTGAAAGTCCGATTGAAGGTAAATCTAAGATTACTACAGTTTTCAGCATCAGATTTGTATAAACCTTTTGTTTAACCAAATTATGTTGCAAAAGCTATCTAAATCATGAAATTGATCATTGATATGGACTCATTACATACTAATAATGATGTTGGATCAGTTGATCATAATTTTGAATCGTTTTTAATATATTTCATGGATTTTGCAACATTTAGATGACATGCAGTTTGTTTTAGGGTTGATCTTTCAATTTCTTTAACTTTCAGTGAAGTTTTGTGTTTATCTTGTGATCTAACCTTCTAATCTAGTTTACTAGAATGAAAAGTATTCTGGAAATTTTATTAGATCTACATGTTTACAAGTTATTTTAATTGTTATTAGTGATATATGCAATATTATGTTATTTAATGCTAATGACTATGAGGAAAATAGTTTTTACCAAAGTTATATATGTGATATAATTTTATTCAAGGGCTCACTGAAGTATTTGTTCAATGTTAAGATCATGGTAAATTTTTTGGATTGAGATTATTATTTAATAAGTAATTTACAATAATTTTGTCAAGCAATATTATTTTAAAAAGGGTTTAAATATGCATTGATGCATATGTATATATTAATATCAAATATGTTGTTAATAAATTAGAAATTGGGATTTTAATAATAATTTCGTAACTGATTTAGTCTTCAACTTGTTACATTGAAATGGTAAATCTCATTATTTATATTTTACGTCACAGTTAGAGTTAAAATAGGTAAATGTTGAATTTATCCAAAATTAACAAGAATTAGATATTTAATTGAACTTCTTTAAATATGATAAATATTAAAAATATATGTTTATTGTTGTAAATTTGTGAGCAAACAAATGATTATATCTTTTTGATTTATTTAAGGTTCGACAATTATCGATGTTAATCAAGAATTTCCCATACGGAAAAAGGTGAGGTTTGATTTCTGATTTGTTCAAGCCCCGTTTGGCACCTGGCCCTGAGAAACATGGACATAATAATTGTATACTTTATTTCGAATCACGAGCAACATTTTATCGCCATTTCAATGCTTTCATATTCATATTCGTTAACTCTTTAGATAATCAGTTTTCTCACATATTGCTAAATTAAACCTACCATTTAATTCATAAACACACATTTCTTCGTAATCATAATTATCCAGGTATCATGATCACCTTATCGATTATTGAATTGTGCAACGAGCAATGAACTATGTTCGGCCTATGTAGCTCAAAAACGAGCAACGGATATTTTCCGGCTTACTAGCTCATTTGATAATTTTGTTTCACACATTGGGACGCCTTTGGGAAGTTGGGCCCAGGGATTGAGAAGATTCACTGCTAGGCAGCAAAGGGCTGTCAG
Source organism: Misopates orontium (assembly GCA_946800315.1). Lineage (NCBI taxonomy): Eukaryota > Viridiplantae > Streptophyta > Magnoliopsida > Lamiales > Plantaginaceae > Misopates > Misopates orontium. The sequence goes on from OX326949.1 coordinate 9,934,513, forward strand.
TTTAAGTATTTCAACTTAATACACATTCTTTCTAAGCGCCACTTGCAGCCAGGAGTTGGTTGTGACCCGCGTGTTAGATTGACATATACTCGAGCATGTCTTCTTATCTGTTGCGAGGTAGCTCCTCGTAGGGAGGTATACAGTTGAATTTGTAGAGTTATGGTTGGATCTGTTATAAGTAATTGCACAAGTTCATTTTCTCGTTCTTCTGAATATTCCAGTATTATCGTTAAAATCGATAATTTCAGTTCAATGATGCAGATGTAACTATTCTGGTCATTCTTGTTTGTTTTTTGACTTACTGTTTGATTATTGTCATGTTCTAAGAATCTCACTAAGTTATTAAAGACTTACTCCTCTTTTGTCTTATCTGTTCCTTTCTCAGAACAAGATTGGTATAGCAGCATGGATGGAATGAACGAGTGTCAAGTTCTCATTTTGAAAACTTTGCAAAAATTGTTAAGTGTTTGATTTTATATAAGTCATTTTGAAATTGTAAATTTTATTTGTATTCAAAGACTTCTGATGTATTTAAAGTAAAGATATTTTATAATGCTATGGTTTTTGATCCTGGTGTGAGACCCCTTCCTATGAGCTACGATTCGGTCTGAGTTGAGTTTGTTAGGTGACCAACACCGGACCAACTCGCATCAGATTGTGACTCGTGGGGCGCGGTCCTCACACTTCTCCTCGCCGATCCATGGTCACGCTGTCTATGAACAATATCTTTAAGCCCAAGCGGACTTACTCGGCTTCCAAACATCCACTTCCGGAGTTGCTTGAACCGACTTGTGTGAGCATCGCGTTGCAAGATCCGAATTGGCCCACCGCTATGTCGGAAGAATTCAATGTAGCCACCGGGCTTTGTCGAACTGTCTTGTCCGTCTCATGTCTGTCAGCTCAAAAAGACTATCTACGGGTTGAAGCAGGCGCCTCGTGAGTGGTATCGTGTGCTTCGTGGCGCACTTCTCTCGCTCGGCTTCATTACTTCTTTGTCTGATGCCTCACTTTTCATTCTTCATCGATGTTCTATACATATTTTTGCTCTTGTGTACGTTGATGATATCGTTATTATGGGCAACAATCCTTCATTAACTTACAGCTTTATTCAACAGTTGAGTTCATCCTTTGCGTTTAAGGACTTGGGTTCTCTTTCATATTTCCTCGGCATTGAGGTGTTGTCGTGCAAGGAAGGATTATTGATGTCCCGACAAAAATATATTCAGGACTTGCTTGAGCGACACTCGATGGAAGGAGCTAAGCCGATCACCACACCAATGTCTCTCGCTTTGCCTTCTTCTATCTCTTCTTCTCTGTGTGATTCTACTATTTATCGTCAAGCTATTGGTGAACTTCAATACTTGGCTCTCACATGGCCTGACATCGCATTTCCGGTCAATAGATTGGCCCAATGTGTCTCTCAAACAACTGATGAAAATTGGAATTCTGTCAAACGCGTGCTTCAATATTTAAAGGGTATGATTGCTCACGGCTTACTGCTGCGTCGTACGTCCTATTCTACTCTTCGGGTATTTTCTGACGCTGATTGGAGCGGTCATCCAGCTAATCGCTCTTCAAAATCAGCATTCGTCATCTTTCTTGGCCATAATCTGATATCTTGGAGCTCTCGCAAGCAACGTGTTGTTGCTCGTTCCTCCACAGAAGCTGAGTATCGGGCACTAGCTTCAGCCACCTCCAAAATTCGTTGGATACAGAATCTCTTTCATGAGCTTCTTATTCCTCTTTCACACAAACCAATTCTTTTTTGCGACAATATTAGCTCCACGCACTTGTCTCTTCATCCGGTTCTTCATTCGCGAATGAAGCATATTTCTTTAGACATTCACTTTGTGCGCGACATTGTTGCGAAAGGTCTTCTTGATGTGTCTCACATTAGCACCAAAGATCAACTTGCGGACTTGCTCACTAAGCCTCTCTATCAGACCCGCTTTCAGCTCCTTCGTTCCAAAATTGCCATTGTCGATGGCACGCCACTTTTGAGGGGGCATATTATGGATAGTCTTGGTGATTAGGATTTTATCTTTGTATATATATCTCTTGCGATTTGGATTGATCTGTATATATCCCTTTCCTTTTTAGATAGACTTTATACTTGGTAAATATTGTGTATATGTATCTCCAGAGTATGAATGAATCGTATTACTTCTTTCTCTCATCTTCATCTTCGTTATACTGCTATGCTTAGGATCCATAATGGTGAACATTAATGGCGTTAATCAAGTATAATTCTTCAAGGAGTAAATCAGACCTTGACAAATTCATTTGTTAGTATATTTGAGTTGAATTGAGAATAAAAAAGTAATGGTGAGTGATATTGTGGTATTTTATAGTGAAATAGAAGTCGGCGAGGAAGCTACAAAAGGTTCTAGAAATGTGGTAGTGTAGTTGTATAGTGAATGTCTTAGTCTGTGGGTTTATGGGATATTGTATAATTGGGTAAATATAATAATTATTATTGGGATATTTAATAGCTAATTGAGGAAAATAGTTAATTTTTCTTTAGATTTTTGGAAGAGTTCTATCTTTGAAATAAAGATTATAATTTGAAAATACTGAATTACAAACTTTCACAACTGTGATTATTAGTACTACTTTCAAGGGCGAATCAAGGATTTACTTGCCCCGGGCTAATCTACAAAGTAATAAATTAACTCCTTAACAAAACTATTTAGTTACTAAACATAAGATAGAAATATGATACGCAAAAGTATCTCTTACTCGACAAAAAAAAAAAAAAAAAAAAGAAAAGAAAAAACTAATATTAAAGATTCAAAAGTAACACTGTTTTTCTCCTCGTCTCCTTAAATAAAAAAGTTGTACCAATATTAATTTAATTATTCTCACTCAATAAAACAAATAAAAGTTTGGAATGATTAATTTGTATAAAAAAATAATTTTACGCTAAAGCTTTTTTATGTATGAAACTTAGAGTTACTAAAAGTTATATAATACAATATAAGAAATATCAATCTCCAACGAGATTTCATAAGAATCTTCTTCATATGATTCCTAGAAACTGTTACGCAACAATTATGATGTTAAGAAACATACACACAAAAAACGATAAAAATGACAAAATATTTTGCCCAGTTCGTCAAAAGACTACCTTTGGGGGCTCTGCCAAGACATGATTTTTCTGCTATTTTTTTTTATGAGTCTTGTGACAAGCGCAATAATACAATTACATATTACTGGATATTTATAATAAGCACTACAACAAATCATTCAAATAGCAAGTATATTTTAGCAAGACAACCATTTTTACTTGTTATATAATGAAAATAGCAAGTAATTTTGCAAACAAACATTTGTTACAAAATTAGCAATAGGAAAGAAAATTTGGCAAGCAAAATATGCTTGCAATAATTTAGCAAGTAGAACTATGTTCCCTATCTGTTTTTTCGAATTAATTAGTAAGCAAATGTGGGCTTGATAAAAAAGTGGAACCCAACTGTCTGGTGAGAGAGAATTGACAAGTAAATAGTTACTTGCTAAAATTTTTGGGACCCAACTGACACCATTTAACAAGCAAGTACTTGCTTGCCAACTTTAGCAAACAAATTATTGCTTGCCAAATCAGCTTTTCAGTAAGTGACTTTTTGCTTGTAAAATTTGTGAGGTCAAATTCATCCCTCAATTTAGTAAGCTACTTTATGCTTGCTAAAGTTTCCATCATTCTATAAAAACAAATACACAATCATTCACATTTTCACCAATGTCATACTTTTTCTTCTTCTTCGTCTTCTTCCATCGTGTTTTTTTTCTTCATTCATGCTTCTTATTATGCTTTTAAGTTATATATATATATATATATATATATATATATGTGTGTGTGTGTGTGTGTGTGTGTGTGTATAGTTTAGCTATTTTTGATTTCTTCATTCATATCTGATAACGCCCCTGGATCGCCGTGCCCGTCACCGAGGCTGTCCGCACGCCGGTCCCGACCTAAGATGACCCTAAATCCGGCAAGCTCCTTGGGGATGGAGCGCTGAGGGGCTCGTTGGGGCCAGGCCTTCTGCTGCAACTATCCACGACCCTTAGGGGTTTGGGCTCCGTTCGCACGATCTCCCTTCAAACTATTGTTGTCGCTGGGGCTCGGACTCCTCCGACATTGCTCGCTTGCTCACACTTGCTCTTTCTTTCTCTAGGTGGGGCTCTTATAACTGTATACTTGCTTGGATTTGAGAACTGAGCCTGGGAGGGCATAGATGTAACTTTACCAGGGGCACGCGTCGGCATGCATGTTGGTTTCGAGGGTAGTAGAGTATTTGCGTGTCCCCGTAGAGTAGGGTACGTGGAGCTTCTGAGTCTTGAGGAAATAGGCACGTGATGCCTGAAGTAGGCTTCGTAGATTAGGACACGTGGTGCCTGCATGTTACCCTCGGTGCATGCTCCGTTTACACTCTATAACCCCCAAGCCCTCGCTCTTTATTGGGGAAGTAGGGCGGTCGAGCCCTGTAAGGGCGACAACGCATTCGGAAAGTGGGAGATGACGCCGAGGCTGACGTTAGATGCCCCCCTACGGTTGGCCAGAGGGGGCGGTTGCCTTTGCTTAGCCATTAAGGATGCTATACCTGCACGTGTAAAACACGACCCCCCCCTCGTTGGTACAACGAGGGGTTGGCGAGGTAAATAATATATTATAATAGTTAACAGGGTTGGGAATCCGAGAGAGTGCTTACCAGGGTCGGAGAATCTGAGAGAGGGGGTCGTGAGACAGGCTGAGATCATGGGATTAGGCCACGTGAACGGGTACGATCCCAGGAGGGAGAGTATGCGCCATCATAAGTCCCTCAGTCTCTATCACAGTTTGTAGAACGTGGCAGAGTGTAAAACTTCTAGGGGCCTAATCATCTGATCGCGCGTCTGTCTCACTCCCTGATTTCTCGGGATTCCTAAAACTTCCCTCGTACGCTGAGTGGTACGTGGCATCCATCTGTCGTTCCTCGGGTAATGAGCAGGAATTATACCGCCCTTTTGCTCATCTATTTAGATCCCTTGTGCTGCGGTTTCTAGGGCTCATAGCCTTTTTGCCTTCCCTGCTTTCTTTCGCAATCGCTGCTTTCTTCTGCATTCTTTATTCGCCGTAATCATGTCGTTTGCTAACACTGCCGCTGCCTCTAACTCTGGTTCCACTCCTCCTGCTTCTTCGCCTCAATCGACCCTTCTATCTCCTCCATTTACCCGCCGCGGCAAGCGCACTTCCACATCCGCCGCTCTTCTCTAGGCGGGTGATAAAAGAACGGCGTCAAAAAAGCAGGCTGTGAGTGTGGGGGATGTCGCCAGTACCGTGACTCAAGCCTCCGCCGACGGCCATCTCGCGAAATACAGTGTGGCGAGGGAGAATGAGGTGGTGTTGATACCGGAGCCTTCGCATCGGGCAAATAACTTTCCTGCCGGTTATTTGACCGTCTACTTCCCTCAGGTCGAGGCGGGATGGCGGATGTTCGTGCCATCCTTTTTCCAAGAGGTGGCCAAAGCCCTAGGGCTTTGTCTGAGTCAGTTGATGCCCAACGCCTTTTTGATTATGGCCGGGTTCGAGATCACTTGTCGGAGCCGAGGGCTCCCGTATTCTGCGGAGCATTTTTTGGCTCTATACGATGTGGGCGCGGGCCATGCGCCCTTCTTCTATCTTACTCCTTGTTTTTCTCAGGCTGTCCCGGGAGCGAGAATTCTTACCGACGCTTCTCTTCCTAGGTGGAGTTGGAAGTCTTCATTCTTCTTCGTGAAGCTCTCGAGGCGCAATTGCAAGAGCTGGGGAGTCACGAACGTTTGGTCGAGTGGCCCTGCGGAGTTAGATTCTTCTCACCTCTAGAAAGTTCGGCTCCAGATGAAGGAGGAGGGCTACTTCCAGATAAAGTACCACGTTCTGAAATTTGCCAAGATCCCGAGGCTGTTTCAGCTCTGCGGCCTTCAGAAGGGGGCTCGTTCTGTCCATTTTCCGCATCTGGATAAGGACCCTGAGTTCGGTAAGTGCTTTCCCTTGCTCTCGTATGTTTTTTGCTTCCTTCATATCCCCTGACCTCCTTTCTTCACGGCTTCAATTGATGTTTTTCCAGGTTCTCTGGTGTCCCCTCTGGCGGAAGCGGCTACGGATACGGTGGCTCCTTCCTGAGTACCCAGGGGAAGTAGGTCCACTCGAGGGAAGGCCACTTCTTCCCGATCAACAGTTGCCACTAGGGTCGAGGAGCCCATTCCAGGTCCTCAGTCAGCGCCTGTACTGGGTGGAGGTCAATCTCCATCACCTCACTCAGCGTCTGAACCGAGTGGTGAGGTGAACTCAGGCTTGCCATCTATCGGGAACTTCCAAAGCCTTCAGGAGGATGACCTCAAAGTCTTCCATGATTCTGCTCCCACGATCCCAAAACCTGTTGTTGGCTTCGATTGGTTTCGCGAATCCTTGCCTGCTTCCTTCGATCTGAGCTGTCTCTCCCCCTCCTCGCGGGTGCACGACGTGGCCTCAATTTCCCACGCTTCTCCTCCCCGCGGTTCTTCTTCGCACACTCCTTCCGATCCTGTTGAGAGGGATACCCGGTCTGCTCTTCTGGTAGAGGGTCGAGGGTACACAGATGGGTCCAAACCTTCTTCCCCAACCCTTTGGGATGGTTTGGTGGGTTCAGCCGCGGGCCCATCTAAGGATGCGGGCAGAAGTTCCCTTGCTACTTCTTCCAGTCCAGCGGATGACATGGCTCCTAGACAAGAGGAGGCTGTCATGATGGAATCATTAGCGGGGAGTGGGAGGCTAGAAGAGGATGTTGTGGCTCGAGGTGATGGAGCTGATAATTGGGTGGAGAATTGTGAAGAAGGGACTTCTTCACAGATGGCAGTAGATCAGTTGGCTCGTCCTGGTCCCATTGAGCGTTCCCTAGTGGAGGAACTGCGTGGTGTGGGCTCTGGCTTTGCCCAATTGCGCCAGGTGGTGGACCTCCTCGAGATTGAGTCGCTCTGGAATCGAGGGCTCCTATAGCTGAAGGATTTGACAGGTTATGCGGCGGTTGACGTAAATTTTCGTTCTATTTTTACTCAGTTCGACGTTACTCCTTCTGACTTCTGACCCTTTCTTCTTTCTTCTTGCAGTTTAGTGCCCGCCAATTTTTGCTGCTGGAGCACATAGACTTTGGAGGGTCGTGTGGCGGAGCTAAAGGCTGCCGCTCCTGATCCTTGGGCGCAGTAGGAGTTCGAGAGGTTGAGGTCGGACCACTCTCGGGTGTTGGCCGACCTGCAGGAGGCTCGAAGTGCGTTTGAGTCCCGCACGATGAGGTGTTGCAAATGGAAAACTTATGCGACCGAGTTGACGAAGGAGCGGGACCTTGCGCGTGAGCGCCTTCGAGTGGCCGAGGGAGAGAGGGATGAGGCGGCTTTGGAGCTGGCGGCTCTGAAAGATACTCTGGAGAAGACTTCTCGGCTGCAGCAGGAGGCTGAGGCAGGATATGCAGAGGCGGTGAAGACTACTGAAACTCTCCGAAGGGAGTTGGAGGAATGCCAGGCCACCGTGTCCGATTAGGTTGCCTATCAGTTGCGGAGAATCAACAAGGAGCTCCGGGGGAAAATTATGGAGAAGGCCAGGCAGTACGCATTCGAGCATGTCATTCGATACATTGGCTCCCCGCTTCATCACGGTTACTTCCGGAAGGTGTTCGCTTCCCTGGTCATGGTTGGGTACAAGGGGTCCATACAACAGTTAAAAGCAAGGGACTGGATTGTACCTGAGGCTGACTTGACGACACTTTCTCTGCAAGAGATTGAGGTCCCGGGGGAGCTACCGCTGGGTTCCCCCCCGAGCCCTTCTGAGATGCAGGCAATTCTTGAAGCCTACCAGGCCAGGCTTCCGTCCACGCCAATCGCTATCCCCGAGGCTGGTGGGGCGGCTTCTCGCGGTTCCTCTCCTGAGACTAGGGCGAGAAGTATTCGGGCAATGGCTACGGAGATTATGTCTAGTGGGCCATTGGTTACTGGTTCTGGTCCTCCAAGTTCCCGGCCCACCGATGTTCCTGCTCCTCGACCGACGGAGACCGCTTTACGAGTAGCCTCCATGATCGGGGCTCCCAAGGCTGAGGATGATGCTCCGACGCCGATGGAGCGACGTAGGTTGATAAGAGACGGCAAGCGGCCTTCCCCATGGGAATAGTGTTGTAGGCCTCTTGCGTTGTAATTTTCCTCTTTAGTTGTAATATCTTGAGATCAATAAAAACATTCTTCTGGAGGTCTTCATGTGTGTCTTTTTGTGTGTGTTTGCCTGTTTTTCCTGTTAAATTACCAGTCTGGGTAGAATTTCGAGGATGAAACAATCGCGGGAGCACATCTGCTCCACGTGCCGTGGTTCGACAAGAGTTGTTGTTTTACTCGTTGGAAGTACGTGCGGGGCTCCTCGGGTTCCCGTTAAGGTACCCAGGAGTTGTGTGGCTATGACCCTCGAGGTGTATTACAGGGAGCAAGTCGACCCGTGATACCACTAAAGGAATCGGTCGCCTTGTTGCGTGATTCGACGAGGGTTGTTGTTTTTCCCCTCGAAAGGGATGCGTGGGGATCTGAGGTTCATAATGGGACACCTCGTTTAGAGCATTTGGCTAGGGCCCTCGAGATTTGTTACAAGGAGCAAGTCGACTCGTGATACTTCTAAAGGGACGGTCACCGGTCATCAGGGTATACTTCACCCCTCGTTGCGTGTTTCAACAAGGGTTGTTGTTTTTTCCCCTCGGAAGGACGCGTGGTTGGCTCGGAGGTTCATAATTGGACACCTCTAGAGAGCATTTGGCTAAAATCCTTGAGCCGTATTACGAGGAGCAAGTTAACTCATGATACTTCTAAAGGGATTTCCGCCGGCCATCAGGGCGTACCCTTAGCCCCTCGCTGCGTGTTTCGACAAGGGTTGTTGTTTTTCCCCTCGGAAGTACGCGTGGTGCTCAAAGGTCCATAATGGGACACCTCGTAGAGCGGGTTTTGATGTGACCCCTCGAAACGCTACCCGAACCGGTCAATCTTTTCCTAAGGTCTTCAAAGGTAATTTCTTCAAGGGAGTTATGTCGATGTCTCCAGAGGAGAGTGTGTGGGTTCGGGGAACCTCTTCAATCGGTGTGTAGTGGCTCAAGAAGCGTCTTCGATAGTTGTGTAATGGCTCAAGAAGCCTCTTCGTTGGTTGTGTAACGGCTCAAGGAGCCTCTTCGTTGGCTGTGTAATGGCTCAAGAAGCCTCTTCGTTGGTTGTGTAACGGCTCAAGAAGCCTCTTCGTTGGTTGAGTAACGACTCAAGGAGCCTCTTCGTTGGCTGTGTAAAGGCTCAAGGAGCCTCTTTGTTGGTTGTGTAACGGCTCAAGGAGCCTCTTCGTTGGTTGTGTAACGGCTCAAGGAGCCTCTTCGATTTAACTTCTCGGAGAAGTCGTACCTGCTCGAGGAGCATCTTCGTATAGTCTCTTCAAAGGGTTGTAACGGCTTGAGGAGCCTCTTCGTATAGTTTCTTCAAATGGTTGTAACGGCTCGAGGAGCCTCTTCGATTTAACTTCTCGAAGAAGTCGTACCGGCTCGAGGAGCCTCTTCGTATAGTCTCTTCAAAAGGTTATAACGAATCGAGGAGCCTCTTTGTATAGTTTCTTCAAATAGTTGTAACGGCTCGAGGAGCCTCTTTGATTTAACTTCTCGGAGAAGTCGTACCGGCTCGAGGAGCCTCTTCGTATAGTCCCTTCAAAGGGTTGTAACGGCTCGAGGAGCCTCTTCGTATAGTTTCTTCAAATGGTTCTAACGGCTCGAGGAGCCTCTTCGATTTAACTTGGAGAAGTTGTACCGGCTCGAGGAGCCTTTTCGACTGGCTTCTTATTACTTGTCGTTTCTTATAGCCAATACGTCCCATCCTATGATTTCGGTTACCGCGCTACCCTAGATATCATTTACTTTCGCACGCATAAAATCTCACAATCATCGTTAGCGCCTTGAAATGGTGCATTCATGATAGACGACTCTGTATAACCGACACGTGTTCTTCAGTGACACCCCTTATTGGTGTTCGGGGGCGGTAGCGATTTTCGTACAAGTTTCATATTCGGCGTTTCGCTGATTCCCGCCTAAATTGAAGCATTGCTTTGGAGGTTATAAATAGACTCTTTTACTTACCTTTTTTCGTCACTTCATCTTCCTTCTTCAGCAAATCCGATCTTTTTCCTTTCTAGCTCTTCTGCAAATGGCTTCCTCTGCATCTTCTTCATCTGAGACTCCACTTTCTTTCGAATCTTCAGAACCGTCTTCTGCTGAGATCCCGACGATGAACCACCAGGCTCCTACTCCACCGCCCACTGCTCCACAGGCGAGCGGTGGGACTTCTCACAACCGTCGCAGTTCTCGTGTCGTGGCTTCCCGTACTCGCCAGAGGACGGGGAGCCAACTTGCCGCCTCTGCCCGTAACCGTAGGGCGGCGGATGATGGGTTTTTGCCTGACGATCCTCTTGTTGATGACATCACTGCTACTTTCTTTGATCAGGACCCGTATGAAACTCCACCGATGGGATTCCAACTGATCTCCCGTGACGTCGAGCCTGGTCAAATGCTGGGGGTTGGGCGTGCTGGTTCGACCCCTTCTACTGAGCGGCCGAATCTGTACAGGTGCTGCTGGGCCAGTACGACATTCTTGGCATGGATGTACGGATACCGACTCCTGCTGAGCGCGCTTTAAATCCTCTCGCTGGCTATTTGATAGTATATTCCGAACAAGTCCATAATGGCCTCCGCTGCTATTTCTACCCTTTCATGAGCCACATACTGACGCTTATGCAAATTTGTCCGAGCCAACTAGTCCCCCATTCCTACCGATGCCTGGTGGGTTTCATTCTTTTGTGTTATCACTTTAATCTTCCTATGACTCCTACTTTGCTGTTTGGGGCCTTTGCCCTTAGACCTGTGAGACAGAGCTATCCGTTTTTCCAACTGGTGGCTCGTCAGTCTGTAAACTTCTTCCTTTTCGGGGTCTCTTCTGCCTTCCCCACTTATCGCAACTGGAGAGCCGCTATTTCTTCCTCCGCCCTCGAAGTGGGCAGTGGGGCGTCGGGCCAGGAGGTATATCCAACAGGTGGGGCGTAAGCTACGTCGACTCGCTTAACTCTGCCGAGGATACGGCCTACTTACAGTGCGAGGGTTCTTCTCTTCTGCATATGACTCGTTGTCAATCCTGGAGCGCCCTCGGGCTATGATAATGGTGGGTCTTCAAGGCGGTCCAGACTATATCAGCTTTGTCGGCGCCCAGATGGGACGAGGCACACCCTTCGGTAAGTTCTCTTCTTTTTAAGTGTAGTTTCTCACGTTTTTCACTTGTCTGATGCTGACTTCGTTTTGTGATAGGGGTCGAGTTGGCCACGCATGCCCTGGGTAATTCCTCCGCAGAGGCTGCCCAGTTGATCCCTTCCGACGATGATTCTTATGCTCCCGGGGATCAAGCTACCTCGGAGAGGCGTCATGTGAGTCCGATTGCTCCCCTTGACCCTCTCTCCTCGGGAAATAATACGGCCCCTTCAACCACTCCATCTAGGCCTACTCCAGGGGTTAGTGTTACTCCTCCGGGCCGTATTTACTCCATCAACGACTTTCTTCGCAGCTCATCCGAAGACAAGTCGGGGGTGATTTCTCGAGGGGCGCCACTTCAGCTGAGCCGGAAGCTCCCCATGTTCTGCCAACTCCAACCCCTATTGTTCCTTCGGGCGAGTGGACGAGCAGGGGCCCATTGCCACCTCATGACTCTCAATCAATCTATATTCCCAAAGGCCTTCAGAATTGGGTGGATGGGTTTCTGAGGCCCGAGGAGCAGGAGCGTCTCAGCAACGAGGAAGGTGCCCATTTGCTGGCCCGCCTATCTCGTAACATCCTCGATGTAAGTCTTGTCTTTTTTTCTCCTTTTGACGTTTCCTGCCTAGATCTTTATTTACCGCTTCTTTTTCTAGGCGCTGTTCGTAGCTCGGGAACTTGATTCCCGAGAGATCATGTCTTCTCGTGACTCTCAACGGGTGCAAGGAGCCCAAGCGATGGCCTACCTCCACCAGGAGGTGGCGGAAAAGTATCGTGAGGAGTTGGAGGAGGCGAGGGCATCCTGGCGGGAGGAATCCTTCAAGCTAAGGCAAGAGATGGCGACTCTTCGGGATGCTCTGGAGGAGGCGAGGTCAAGGGAGCGTTTTTTGGTGGAGAGGGCAGAGAATCTACGGGACATAGAGGAGGATTCGAGGACTTTGGTGGACTCGCTAATGACGGATCGTGTGCAGATGGATGGCCTGAGGGAAGATCTGGCATGATCCGAGGCTCGGTTGGCCGAGGTGGAAGCAGCGCTGGTGCGGAAGCACATTTTGAGGGTGGAGTTTGAGACACCGAAACAGACGGAGGTTGACGCAGCCCGAGCTGAGTATGAGAAGAAGTTGGCTTCGGGGCTTTTTGCCGCACGGACTGAGAGGGCCAAAAAGACGAAGCTTGCCAAAGTTATCGATGGCTAGGACGTCCGGATTTTCATGGGTATGGGTTACGACCTGTGCATGAGCGTCGTGTATGGCTTTCCTGGTGTGCCCTGAGACTAGGTGATCCCTTCGTTTCACACATCACGCCATTCGAGGGTCGAGCCCCGTCGTCCCCGAGGTCGCACCCTGGTTCTTGCCGCCCCTGCTGTGTCGGCTGCTGCTACGTCTGTGGCGCCTGTAGCTCCTCCGCGCGGATCAAGGAGTCCCCCCGAGAGGGTGGTAATGGAGGTGACAGATGAGGAGCGCATGGCGTCCATCCGGGCTGGGAAGCGTCGCCGTGAGGAGCCTTGAGGAGAATGAAGGATGGCCATAGTGGCCTTAGTGAGTAGTTGTAGAATAGTGGCCCTAGTTGGCCTTTGTTTGTTTTTGCTTTTCTTTCCTTTGTAGCTTCGTCCATCCTATGAGTGGGTGGTGGGTGGAGCAGTTTGTCGGGGTTTCGACCTCTAATTTGCAGAAACCCACTCCTTACCGAATGTAGTTTGCTTATTTTCCGTACCTGCACTGTCAGTTTACCTTCGTGCTCGTGTGTTGTGTACATATATTATTTTTATTTTTTGGGGCTGAACTCTAGTAACTTCCGAGCTTCCTACGTATCCCCGCAGTAAAATTGGGAATCAAGCCGCACGTAGTTCTCTAAATTACATGAAGCTAAGTAGTAGATACAAACTTGTCAATACTTAAAACTTACAAAGTTTATTTATTTACCTGGGTTCAGTTTCTCCCTCGTTTTTCCGAGGGGAAGCGTTTCCCCTGTTTTGTAAGCAGTCCTTAACGGGTAGAACTTTCTGAGGTTAAGTGTGTGCCAGGAGCGCGGGTAGGTCCGACCCTCCATATCCCGCACCTGATACGTTGCTGCCCCCGGGATGCGGGATATTTGGAAAGGTCCTTCCCACGCGGGATCCAGCTTTCCCACAGCTTTTGACGCCCCTAATCTCCGTAGGACTAGTTCTCCAACTTTGTATGTTCGCTCTTTCACGCGTTTATTGTAATACCTGGCCATGCGAGCCGTGTAGTGAGCGCTTCGAAGCGCGGCTTGTCTTATGTGTTCTTCCAAGAGGTCCAGTTACAGGACCATGTGTTCGCCATTGCGGTCTTCCTCGTATTCCTGTATTCTCCAACTGGGTGTGGATATCTCTGCGGGTATGACTGCCTCGTGGCCATAGGCTAGGCTGAAGGGAGTTTCACCGGTGGAAGATCTAGCAGTGGTTCGGTATGCCCACAGTAGACCTGGGATTTCCTCGACCCACTTTCCTTGGTATGCCATGAGACGTGCTTTTAGTCCGTGGATCAAAGTGCGGTTCGTGACCTCGACCTGGCCGTTCGATTGTGGATACCCGACGGAGGTAAAGCGATGCTGAATCTTCCAGTGGTCACACCAATTTGCAAGTTGGTCACTAGTGAATCGTAAACCGTTGTCGCTGACCAAGACCCGGGGTATTCTGAATCTGCAAATGATGTTTCACCAGAGAAAGTTGATAACTGCCGCAGAGGTGATCTGCGCCATCGGCTCGGCCTCGACCCACTTAGTGAAGTAATCTACGGCCACTAAGAGGTATTTCTTCTGCCCGCAATCTTGTATCAATGGTCCAACGATGTCGATACGCCACTTGTCAAACGGGCAGGGAACAAGATTGGGCTCCCAAGCGGCCGCAGGTAGGTGTGACATCGTGGCATGCTTATGACACTGCTCGCACTGTTGTGTAAACCCCTTGGTGTCCTTCTGCGTGGTGGGCCAGAAATAACCCTGCCGGAGTATCTTCTGGGCAAGACTCCTACTCCCCGAGTGGTTTTCGCAGCTTCCTCCGTGTATCTCTCTCATTACTTCGATAGCTTCTTCCTCTGTTAAGCATCGTTGGTAGGGTTGTGAGAATCCTTTCTTGTATAGTACTCCATCCTTCATAAAGAATCGAGCGGCTTTCTTGCCTAATTCATTGTCGTGCTCATACTTTGCCGGGTTTAGCATGTATGCTTTCACCTCGGTCATCCAGCCTTTTCGTTCGTCTCTTTCTATGTTCAAAGCTTCCAAAGCCACATGAGTTTTTTCAGATGAGCTGATGGTGAGGAAAGTTACATGTCGTGTCCCGATGGGATGCATACGAGCGGCCGTTCTGGACAAGGTATCGGCCTCCTCGTTCTCCGCCCGCGGGGTTTGTTCGTTTTCCTGTGACTTGCGTACTGCATTCAGGTATTCCTTCATTCTTTCATCCCTGGTTTCGTATGTCCATTTCAGTTGTTGCACCACCAATTGTGAGTCGCTATGAAAGCAGACTCGAGTCATCTTCCCCTCCTTTGCCAGCCTCATTCCGATTAACAATGCCTCGTATTCTGCTTCGTTGTTAGATACGGAAACCCAATCCTCACAGCAAAAGATAGTACTTCTTCGGGTTGGTCCTCATGCGGCAGTTTAAACACGACACCTGCTCCACCGGTGCCATTGCTAGAAGATCCGTCTACATATACTTTCCAAGCTTTTACCACACCAGCCTCTTCGGACATTTCATTAGTTTCCACCATGAAATCGGCGAGTACTTGGGCTTTTATCGCCGGCCTCGGAGCATATTGAATGTCGTACTCCCCAAGTTCTACCGCCCATTTTACCATTCTTCCCGATACTTGAGGATGACTAAGTATGGCCCGTAAGGGGTGTTTTGTAAGTATAGTAATGGGATGAGTTTAGAAATACGACCTTAATTTTCGGGCGGTTGTGACGAGAGCGAATGCAAACTTCTCGATGGAAGAGTATCGAGTCTCGGCGTCTTTCAGGGTTCGACTGGTGTAGTAGATCGGGAGATGATCTCGGCCTTCTGCTCGAACCAGTACAGCACTTACTACCTCCTTTCCTACGACCAGGTATACGTAGAGCCGTTTTCCCTGTTATGGCTTGACCAGGAGGAGGGGTCGAAGCAGGTATCCCTTCAAATCGTCGAAGGCCTTCTGGCATTCATCAGTCCACTAAAAGTCTTTGACATTGCGAAGCACCTTGAAGAAGGGGAGCCCTTTCTCAGCGGCCTTCGAGATGAAGCGATTGAGTGAGGTCATCCTTCCTGTGAGCCGTTGCACATCTCGGACCGTGCGGGGTGGCGGCATCTCCAGTATTGCTTTAGCCTTCTCGGGATTAATTTTGATTCCTCGTTGGGTGACTTGTCCAAACTTGTCCATGATCCGAAAAGCCTCGATCAAGTTGGTATTGTGCAAGCTAGCCTCCTGACTCTTGACTACCATATCATCCACATATACCTCAAGGTTGTTCCCGATCATCGGGGAGAACATGGTATTCATGAGCCTTTGGTACGTGGCTCCTGCATTCTTTAATCCGAAGGGCATAACGAGATAGCAATACGTACCGAATTCTGTGATAAAACTGGTTCTTTCCTGATCCTTTTAAGTCATCGGGATCTGGTTGTATCCTTGATCCCCATCCATTGTGGAGAGCAGAGCGCATCCCGCCGTGGAATCCACCAATGTATCGATACTAGGCAGGGGGAAGTAGTCCTTTGGGCACGCATTGTTGAGGTCGGTGAAATCGATGCACATTCACCATCGTCCACCTGACTTCGGATCCAGGACTACGTTGGCCAGCCATTCGGGATATTGCACCTCTCGAATCTGGTTTAGGCCGATCAGCCTTTGTATCTCAGACTTGATTACTTTGTTCCTCTCGGGCCCAGCTTGTGCTTCTTCTGTTGGACGGGCTTGGCATCGGGACGCACATCGAGGAAGTGTTGGCATACCTGATGCGACCCGGGGATCCTCCTTCCCAGGCAAACACATGCTGGAAGCGTCACAGTGTCTCGAGGAGCTGCATCTCTACTGGTGGGTCGATGTTTGTCCCCATCTTCACGACCTTCTCGGCTTCTCCCAGGACGACTTCTACCCTTTTGAGCTCTTCTGCGGGATACAGCTTGCCTGCTTCGATTCACCAAGGCTTGCTCGGACTATTCTGATCGCTGTTTCCCTCTTTCTCAACCGTGGCAATGGTATTCAACCTGCACTCTCGAGCCCTTGCCTGATTTCCTTTGACCTCCCCGATTCCATTCATAGTGGGAAATTTTACCTTTAGGTGGAGAACTGAAGGCACAGCTTCGAACAAGCGAATAGAAGGCCGTCCACATATCACGTTGGAAGTTTTAGCAAGCACATTGATGATCCAGAATCTAACTTCTTCAGTTCTTCGCAGATGCCCTTCTCCCCATGACATCAGGAGCGGTATGGATCCCAAGGTTTTAAACGTCGAAGCATACCAACGGAGTCTTTTCCGGTACTATCTGCTCCAGTTGAAGCCCCAAAGCCAAAAAAGTAGGCAGGAACATCACGTCTACTGAACTTCCCGTGTCAATTAGTACCCTGGCCACCTCGGCCCCGTGAATTGTAGCTTGGATCACTATGGGGTCGTCGTGAGGATGGACGACATCTATTAAGTCTGCTGGTCCAAAGGTAATTGCAGGGGGAGCAGATATGGTAGTAGAAAAGACATGATACTTTAAGCTAACCCCTTGTGTCTCTTTGAGGAACTTCCTCTTCCTCTGAGCTGACGAGGCTGCCAATGGGCCCCTCTCGATCACGTTGATAGTTCTGCCAGAGAGGGGATTGTGCAGGTAATTCGAAGGCGGGGGTGGTAGATGCTGGTGCTGGGTTTGTCCTTGGGGTACAAATCCAACTTCGTATCTCCTCCTTCTGTTCTGGGAATCCTCCCTCTGTGATTGTTCCATACTTCGACGCAGCTCTTGTACCTGCTCACGAGGGCGGTTCCCCTCTCCCCCTTCCGTGGGTCGCTCATTTCTAGGGAAAGCCTCCTTCCTTGCGAGGAATGGCGCAGGTACCCCATCTTCAAGAGGCGTTCAATTTCTACCCTCAGGTGATCACACTGCTCCGTTTTATGACCCCAACTTCGGTGAAACAGGCACCATTTCCCGGTATGGCGCAAAGTTTTTGAATTTCAAGATTGGGGTGGCCATCGGAGGTCTCGGTGCCCCTCCATCACTTGTAGCACTTTGACATTAGAAATTTTCAAGCAAGTCAAGAGAAGAGGTTCTAAGTACCTTTTCACCACGTCCTGTCGGCCACGGGTATTATCTCCTCGCCTGTTCTTTGCACGATCATCATGCCCCGGCAACCCAAGTTTGGCAAGCCGCGTATCTTCCAGCAACATATATCTTTCGGCTTTCTGCATGAGCTCCTCCAAAGTTCGAGCAGGGTGTCTTACCAGGGATTCGACGAACTCTACAGATCGGGTGCCTTGGGCTACGAACTCAAAGAGAATATGGGGATCTACGTGCCTTACATCGATTACGGCATCGGCGAACCTTCGCATGTATTCCCGCAGGCTTTCTCCTACAGCTTGGACCATCGTCATCAGGTGTCCGGTTGTTTTTAGGTATCGGCGGTTACATGCAAACTGCCGCACGAACAGCTCTCGGAGGTCATTGAAACTGTGTATGGATCCCTGGGGTAGTTGGGAAAACCAAGCTTGTGTCCTTCCCGTCAGGGTGGATCAGAAGATTTGGCATAGAGCGTGATGGGGAGCGTTAAGAATATCCATCATCGCTAGGAACTGGTTTATGTGATCCCTGGGGTCTTTTGCGTTGCATTCTCCAGTGTAGACTACCGGGTTGGACATGCGCATCGACACTAGAATCTCGGGGGCCAGTATGTGGGGGGGAAAGGGGCTGCCTTTCTCCTCCTCTTCCATCTTTTCATCTCGATCTTTCTTCATTGCTTGTACTTCTCTTCTAATTCGGATATCATATCGATAAATTGCTGATTACTACTGGCCATACCTGGAAACGGGCAATAGGCTCCCGTGCGTTGATTTCCCATGGGTCGATCTCCTCGGCTGCACGTGTGCTCCATCTCTGCTCTTGATCGCCGAGGTTCGGATTGTCTATGAAAGTACTCATTGACCCGCGTGGTGGTATTAAGGGTGAAGCCCATCTTCCTCTGGTTCGTGCCTCTTGTTGTCGTACTCGTCGGGCGCCTCGCTCCGCGGCGGTTTCCAGTAGGCGATCTAGCTCGCTCATGGTTAGGTGGACTCGTAATTGCGTTGACTCGAGGCCTCCAGAGTGGAGGAGATGGATTCATCAGAGTTTCGGGGGGAAATGGCCATAACAGCTTGGGAAAATATGCAAGAAGGAGATTGGAAATTGATAATACTATTTACGGAGTGAGAACTTATCGAATCCAGGCTCATTCCTTAGGCTACCTCAGGGACTCTGATGACGTTCCCACAAATGTCGCCACTGATGACACCCTTGGATCGCCGTGCCCGTCACCGAGGCTGTCCGCACGCCGGTCCCGACCTAAGATGACCCTGGATCCGACAAGCGCTTTGAGGATGGAGCGCTGAGGGGCTTGTTGGGGCCAGGCCTTCTGCTGCAACTATCCACGACCCTTGGGGGTTCGGGCTACGTTCGCACGATCTCCCTTCAAACTATTGCTGTCGCTGGGGCTCGAACTCCTCCGACCTTGCTCGCTTGCTCACACTTGCTCTTTCTCTCTCTAAGTAGGGCTCTTATAACTGTATACTTGCTTAGATTCGAGAACTGAGCCTGCATTTATGACCAGCCTGCTTCCCTATTTATAGGGCGAGGGGAGGGCATAGATGTAACTTTACCAGGGGCACGCGTCGGCATGCATGTTGGTTTCGAGGGTAGTAGAGTATTTGTGTGTCCCCGTAGAGTAAGGTACATGGAGCTTCTGAGTCTTGAGGAAATAGGCACGTGATGCCTGAGTAGGCTTCGTAGAGTAGGGCACGTGGTGCCTGCATGTTATCCTCGGTGCATGCCGTGCTCCGTTTACACTCTATAACCCCCGAGCCCTCGCTCTTTATTGGGGAAGTAGGACGGTCGAGTCCTGTACTGGCAACAACGCATTCGAAAAGTGGGAGATGACGCCGAGGCTGACGTCAGATGCCCCCTCCAGTTGACCAGAGGGGGCGGTTGCCTTTGCTTAGCCATTAAGGATGCTATACCTGCACGTGCAAAACACGACCCCCCCTTCGTTGGCACAACGAGGGGTTGTCGAGGCAAATAATATATTATAATAGTTAACAGGGTCGGGAATCCGAGAGAGTTCTTACCAGGGTCGGGGGATCTGAGAGAGGGAGTCGTGAGACAGGCTGAGATCAGGGGATTAGGCCACGTGGACAGGTACGATCCCAGGAGGGAGAGTATGCGTCATCAATATCTTTTTCTTCTTCATCTAACTCTCTTCTTTTTAGCTTTCTTCATTCTTGTGTAATTTATTATAGATGTTTAGGTTTTATAAACTTCATTTTAGATATATAATAGTTTTGTTTTGGTATAATTATTAGTTATATTCCTACATAGTTTATATGTAGTAATTTTAGTATATACAGTTGTTAATATTATGTAATTTATTATAAACACTATGTACATATATAATTTACAGTTATATATATATAACCCGAGTAATTTTAATTGGCAAAAACCCCCCTTGTTATTTAGTCAAAGGCAAAAAAAAAACCCTGTAATATAGAATTGAACCACACGCGCTATTCTTGCATCTTGGGCTTGTATCTTGAGCTTGAATGGACATCTTCTCCTCATTCAAAATGTTTCATCGAATAACTTTAAGAAGCCATCACCTCTGAAATTGGTTGTCGGTGAAATTCCTATAGTTCGAATAGAATATATTGTTGGGTTATTTCTGTCTACCAACTTGGCATAATCTCTCAAATTGCAACGAAACATTGAGAGACAACCGTTCACGTTTATTATGATACGAATTGAAACTATTTTGAGTCCATGAGATGTGACAAAAAAATTCCTACAGGAATCACATACCCAGCAAAAATGGAGCAACCTCCAAGAAAATCAAATCATGCTACGTTTCAAACATTAAGACAAATCGCATAAATATTAATAGATTGGGGGGCATTTCGCACATTTTTATAGGTTAGGGGGCAAAGTGCTACAGACTCCATAGATTGGGGGATTTTCTGCATTTAGCCCTTTTATAAATTCAATTCATAACGTGCTTATGCTATAATATATTCAGATTTAAATTGTCATGTCCGTAATCTATATATGTAAGGCTGTGCGATTCGGTATTATCGCATCGTTGATCCGGTATTTTAGAAAAGGGGTATAATTCGGTAATTCTAGAAGGGGGATCGTTTGTCGAATCAAACTAATTCAGTACGATTCAGTAATTACCCAGCTTAGTTCGGTAATTATCAAATGATTCGATATTTTTACCAAACTATTTCTAAAACTCTTTTTACAAAAAATAAAAAAATATTCGACGATATAACGCTTAAATATTCAAGTATAAAGTGATAAAATCCTGTAACAAATAAGACGAGATATATAAAAAAGCATTCGCATTCATCAATTCATCATGTTCACCGATCCCAATAAGGCGAAACAAAATAGGACGAACGGGGTGGAGGCGGTTGAAGAGTAGCTCCGCAGCGAACTTTTGAAGAATGAAGATGACTGAGTACATGTGTTATGTATGATAGACGACTGTGTTTTCAGAATCGGACCGGACATTGAACCGGTGAGGTTACTGATTTTAGGTTCAACCGGTTTCACCACTGGTTCGAAAGGTGAACGAAATCAGCACAATAAATTCTATAAGTGTGTGTCTCCAATACAAAGTATTGACACAAAATATAATAATATGTATTCAAACTACATAATCTTTAATGTTCACATCGAATAAAACTACATAAATGATTTCAATCCCAAATAACTAAAATATATATTCCAAATCATATCAAACCAAATATCAAAACTTAATGTGTACATTAAGATTAATAATATTATAAATATCATTTACCTATACAAATAAAATTTGATATATGCATAACTTAATTCATTGGAAACAACAAATATAAATAAAAATTAATTTATCATTAATATGTACTATTTCACTTATTTATAACATTAACTATTTCACTTATTTATAACATTAACTATTAATGAGAAAAATGAAATGATATTTGCCCTAGTTATGCAATTAGAATGAAGACTATGTAGCCCAAGTTAGTATTCTATTTGCATATCACATGGTCAAGTAATTTTTTTTAATGGATTTACCAATCGAGTGGGACCCACATGTAATATAACAACAACCTAATATTTCTTTGGATACAAATCCCTTCCTACTTTACTAGCATGCGCCGTTTCCTCTCCATTCTACTTTTAGTTGGCTTTTTTTTTTTCAATATTTCTTCTCAACTTTGATGTTTCTTTCTTCTTCTTTTTTTTCTATGTTCTCTTTTTTCTTCTTCTTCTTCCTTTTGCTCTGTTTTTTTTTTTTTTTTGAGGGGCTGCTTATTGTTTGAGATTTAGGGCTGAAAATATTGGGGCTGAAACGTGATTGTGTCTTCTTTTTCTTTCTTTTATTTATAATTTTTTATCACGACCGGTTCGATAATCAGTTTGGTTGAACGGTTTAACCCAGTTCAATCGGAAAAACGCGGGTCACGTTCGGCTGTGGAAAAATCGGACTAGGAGGTGTTTCTGGACCGGTGTGACTTTCGGTTCGCGGTCTGGTCCGATTTTAATAATACTGATAGAGGATTTCTTCTATTTAAATCCTAAATTTCCAATTCCTATTCCTTGATTTATTAATAAAGACTAATCAATAAAAAAATAAAAATAAAGACTAAAGTCTTGTTAATGAAGAGTAATCAATTTTTTTTTTAAAAGACTAACGAAATTAGGTATTAAAAATGTAAAGAAAAAATAAGGGATCGGTATTAGTTACGATTCGGTATACCGACCCCTTGTATCGAATACCGTATCAAATCACAATTCGTATTTGATATGTGATCAATTTAAATGATCCAGTCAACGATCCGTATCATGATCCGGTTTTCGATCCATATCGTTGATTCGATTTTTTCTTGCACAGCCCTATATATACGTCACTAAATCCGTTTTCATGGATTATAAGAGACCACCAATGCGAAGCTTCCAACGTAACCAAATATTATCGAGGCTTACTTTTTGTTTAATGTATTTGGAATCCAACTGCAGCTTCCATCCTTCAATACTTGTGTAGACCAAACTTTTATTCAAAATTCACGCAATATTCGATCTATTTTCAGCATGCTTTAAGATTATCTCTAAAATAACATATCCAGCCGAAGACATAAGGAAATTTAAATTTTTTTTATATGAACTCTCCCGACCCAAGACAAGAGGAGAAAAAGGTAAAATTATTCTTAATACAGAAGCAAAGACCATCCATGTCCTGCTTCTCGCAGTACACAAGAACTTTCACCCTTTTAAAGAGAGTTGGTAAAATACCCAAGACTGGAAACAGCTTTATTCAGAAGATATTACAAAGATAAAAGCGAGCGAAACAATTAAAAAATCATGGCTTTATTAGAAACTAATAATATGGAAACATGCGGTTGGTAAAAACCTAAGCAAATTTAAAGTCTGCAGCAGAACTCCAAAGATCACAAGAGTTCAACTAGAAATGATTCATCAAGAAATAGTAGCTTGGAATTTCAAAATCAAGAAAACCTCAATATCTAAACGCCACCGGTGAGTTTACACGCTAAGGAAAAACAGACTACCTAAAAACCGCAACAACAAGGTGACAGATCCAGCAACAAAAAGGAAAGCAACCAACCACAACAAGAACCCTCATACCCCTAGCTTTACCAGTTCTTGCTCCCCGTGCGCAAAGTGGCACCTATCTCCAAAAGTACAAGACCCTTTCGTAAAGTTCACACAGAGTTTTGTTTTGTGATTGCTGCCACCATGGGTCGGGCCAGACACTGGATATTTCATGGGTGGACCAGACCTCGAACTGACATTCACGATGAGTTCATGAACCATTTGACTGGCCTGTTTGATCTGGTCAAACGTACCCTCAAGCTCGATGTTCTTTGAGTTGGGATCAGATTCATTATCTCGGACAGAGAGTCTAGCTCCCGTCATGCGGCTGATTTGCTTGGAGTTCACCCCACCCTTACCAATGACGGTTCCGGCAAGGGAAGCATCGATACTGATCTTAGCAGTGGCAGAAGCCCCAAAGTTGGCTGCTGCACCAAAGGTTGGTGGATTGGGGTCCATACGGCCTCCGCCATATCTTCCTGACATTTGCCCCATAGCACGAGGGTCCTCACGAGATGCAGCTGCTGGCTTGCCAAGCTCCCATTCACCATGCGCAAAATTGCATTTGTCTCCAAATTTGCATCCTTCTGCAGTGCTGAATTTGTTGCATAAACGAGTTTTAACAGCTGGAGAGGGTCCGTCTGGAAAGGAAGGAGGAGGAGGAGCTACTGGATTTCTGGTGGCAGCAGGAAGGGCTGGATTGTTGCCAAGAATCTGAGTGACAGCCTTGATGCCACCGGGGACATAGTGCAGAAAGTGGCATCCCTCCCCAAAAGGACACCCAGAAGGACTGCATAGAGAATGTGATGTTATCAATAAATGCCTATGGAATGTCAAAAAAATATGTAGGGCTTATTAAAATACTAAAGACAGACAATTATAGCCCATGTCCCTTGAAACTATGGATGACAGACAACTATAGACGAAAAATAGCTAGTCACAGATGCTTCATAGATGACAAACCATTAACAAACTGATAAGAATTCTTCTCGGAAAAAGAAAAAGAATATGGGCAACGCCATTAGTTCCAAGAGAACCTAATGTACCAATACAAGCTTGAGCCCATATTATCAATGCCAATCTTCCATAACTTTATGACTTTTGAAGAATAATTAGATCCAAGCCAACAATTTGAAATGTCATCAATTCATATTATATGCTCAAAACAATCCATGCATTCTTAAATTGATCAAGAACTCATGTACCACCTTGACAACCATCACGAAACACAAAAATAATCGGTTATTCAAGAAAAGAACATCGCAACTACAAGCAAACCATAGAAATATGCCATGAAAATATAACCAAATCCTATCAAATGTCTAAAACCACCGAACAGCTAGGTATCTCACGGAAAACTTCAGCTATCTCTTCCGTGCATGTAGAACATAACAATAACACAACAACCTAAAGAGACTACTTGCTTTCTATCAAGTGCAAAACCAACTCAACAAAAACTTTTTCCTCTGTACTCTAATACTGGAATGAATTCAGTAACATTCGAACTTTATTCTTAATAATCAATATCAAGTTAATCAATTTGCAAGCGTTTCAAGAATTAAAGGAAACTGAAGACTGGCAACATATCTTCAAATGCAAATCTGCATACGATTAATGAAGCACAACCAAACAAAAAGAGAGAAATTTGCCAAATAAAAATCTCCCTGTTATTTGCAAGAAATAGAAGGGCAGACTATAGCACTGTGTAATCGATGAAATATAAATTTGCGCAACGAAGAAACTACTGACAATATAGTAATAGCATGCTAGCATGAAGATTATTAGAAAAAACTAAAAATAATATGACCTCAGCCAACAGTCATTCCCAGTTTGAAAAAATAATTACAGACGGGTAAGAAAATCACTGGGCTGACTTCGAAGGTAAAGACCACACAGCAATGAGATAAAAACAATACACAAGCTCCATAAATATTTACAGAAATTCATCCCAAGATCGCACCTAATAAATGGAACATGGTGTTGACACAAATAATTGCATCAACATTAATTTTTTCAACCACCAACCAGGCACGAACTCACAAATTCGATAGTACCCTTATTCATGAGAAATTTTCTTTGAATAGATGTTACATCACGTAGTGCAAGAGGTTAATTCAATATACCGCCATTCATCATTTTTACCATTACCATTCAGTAGTTCAACAAGACTGTCATTCATCCGTTTTTGGATAATCGTCATTATGGATTAATGAAAAGAGTAAAACCTGTTTCACCACTTAGATGTCCAATTCATTAGTCCACGTAATACTATTATTCATTGTAAAAATATGGCTCTACAATCATTACCAATATAAGAATTGCATTTAACAGTATTAGTTTTCAAATAAGTTAAGATTAGAACCTGAAAAACTTTGTGCATGGCTTCGATTTGCTTCCTATACCAGTCGTAAAGGAGTCCGTTTCTGTTACAGAAAAATTAATAGCTTTGCTGAATTAATATTTCCTCTCGCATTGTTTTAATCTCCAAAATTCTAAAGACATTTCAAGCCATATGTGATATGTCCATCATCAAAGACGATATCGCATTTTGTGACGACGTAGAAATATAAATCCAGTAAAACAATACGCAAACACCACGTTCAGCTAAAATGCTGCTATGTACATAATAAAAATCAAGAAAATAATTAAAACGTCACTTCACATTTACTGCAGAACAAGTCAAAAAATAATAGATATATTGGGCCCAAAAAAAACAAACCCTAGATCTGGCTGTAGTTAAAGATAACCTGATTTGGACTTCTTGAAGGTGCCATTGCCATTAAGACCTGCATAGGGTTGGGCTCTCTTTCTCGCGCCTCCAAATTCCATTTTCAAATAATCTTCGTTAATTGAGATCTTTCTCTATTTTATCTGGCTATGGAATATTATAATTGCTAAAATGGAAAGAAGCGACAACAAGGATAATAAAACCCTAACCTAGAGAGAGAGAGATAGAGAGAGAGAACTTTTGGAAATTTTGTTACGAGCTGTTAAATTTTTTTGTATAGACAGATCTTCAGCAGTCGTCACACTAGCACGATTCTGTGGAATCCAATGTCCTTCGTTTTTGTTGGGCCTTTAATGGGCTGTTGGGTTGTAGATTATTGGGCTTCATTTAAAAATTTCAGAAAAGTTGATCATAGCCTTTTGAAGTAAAATTGTGTTTGGTATTTTTTTTTTCATAAGAATAAGAATAACATTAGTTACAGAATAAACGAGTTACAAAAGTTCGAAATCGGAAAACCTCCGTCACAAAATGAGACGTTTGGGAGGTTTTGATCGTTAAAGTGCGCCGACCAATTTGACAAAAGAGCCCAATGAGCTAAACTATGGGCCGCACCGTTTGCTTGACAAAATAAAACCTCCAACGAGGCCAATGGTTCCAAATCCTCCTAATACGTATAACAAGGGGATAAATAGTCCACAAAACAGAAGAGAGGGCACGGCTTGACAGGCCATTTGAAAGCTGTACCGACCAATGATCTATTTCCCTTTCTCCAACTTTTTGCACCATTTCCTAGACAGATAAAGGAGTAGAGCCATGACTGATGCTATTTCTATTAAACCAAATGATATCACAATAAATTGCAAAGGAAATAAGGCATTTAGCATTTACAACAGCATCAGAAAAAAAAACTCCCTGTGTTTAGGACGAAGAGTTTTAGAAACTCTTTAATAGACCAACTTCTAAAGGGGTCCAAGTTGATATGCCAATCTGAAATAATCCACATTTGAGTAGTGAGTGGGCAAGTAATAAACAAGTGTTCCGGAGATTCCCGATCACTATTACAAACGGGGCAAGTGATGTCGTTAATGGCAAAGATGGAATTGAGCTTGGAACGAGTAGGAAGAATATTTTGAAATATTTTCCAAATGAGAAGTTTATGTCTACCATGTAACCGAGAATTCCAGAGTTTTTTCAAAAACTTGGAGTCACTATTGCAAGACATAGTAAAGCGGGCAGATTGGTCAACAAGATAAGCACTTTTACTTGTAAAGACCCCTGACGAGGAGGGGATCCATAAAGGGCAATGGTTCTGCGCAACCAGAGATATTTGAATTTTCAAAATCTCATTGATTGTGAGTTGATCGAAATAGACAGCAAGTTTGGACAAGTCCCAACTAAGGTTGTCACTTGCAAAGAAAGATTTGACAAGAGAGAAATGATAGTTAACGTGTGAAGTAATGTCCAGAGGTTTAGGCTTAAAGGATGGTAAACTTGGAACCCATGGTTGATTCCATGTTTGAACCAAGCAATCACTCGTAATAGGGAAACATGTCCCTTTTAAAAGAAGCTCTCTAGAACTCAGAATATCCTTCCAAGTCCAAGGCATGGAGGAGGAGGTATTCGCGGCAGCAAAAAAGGAGTTTTCGCGAAGATACTTAGAGTGAAATTTTTTGACCCAAAGAGTATTAGACTCTCCCAACATTTTCCAAGCAAGTTTAGATATAATGGCTTTATTGAAGTCCGCCATCCTTCTAAACCCCAAACCCCCAGCTGATTTAGGACGACAAATGGAGTCCCAGGCCTTTAAAGCAAGAATATTTCCATTGCAATTCTCTCCCCACCGGAATCTGCAAAGAGAGGCATCAATACGATTGCAATAATGAATGGGAAGAAGAAAATTTGACATGACATAGACTGGATAAGAGAGAGCCACCGAGTTAATGAGAATAGATCTACCCGCTTGAGACAGAGAGATAAACTTCCAAGACGACAGACTTTTGTCCATTTTGCTCATAAGATCCGAGAAAGCTAACTTGCGAGATTTAAGCTTACAAAAAGGAAGCCCAAGATAGGGAATAGTGTGAGAACATTCATTAACTCCTAAAATAGAGAGGATGTCGTCTTTTAGCAACAGATTTACATTACTACTGAAGTGGATAAAGGATTTATCATGCCTGGTAGCTTGACCAGACCACTTACAGAAAGTATCCAGGGTAGCCTTAATAGCTAAAGAATTTTCAGAAGTGGCATGCCAAAAGTGACTAAATCATTCGCATACAAAAAGTGAGAGAGAGAGAGAGAGGGACTACTCCTAGAGACTTTAGTCCAAGAGACTTTAACTCCTTTAAAAAAAAGCCATCATTTTCATGCTTAAGAATGAGCCTAGAAAAAAGCTCCACAAAAGTAACAAAAAGGTACAGGGAAAGGGGTTCACCTTGTCTAATACCTCTAGTAGGTTTAAAAAAACCATAAGGGGCACCATTCACTAACACAGAAAAAGAAGAAGAGGTGATACAAGATTTAATCCAGCCCACAAAAGTTCTATGAAAACCAAGCTTAGTAAGAATACACAGGAGAAGGTCCCATTCAACACGGTCAAAAGCCTTTGCAAGATCAATTTTGAAAGCAAAAACACCATTTTTCCCTTTTTTACAGTGGATAAAATCCATAAGCTCATGAGAAAGAATAGTGTTATCTTGAATGCATCTATTTTTAATAAAAGTCGATTGATAAGGAGAGATGAAAAGATGCAACATATTTTTGAGTCTATTAGCCACAATTTTGGAAATGATTTTATAAGACAGATTACAAAGGCTAATAGGCCTAAAATCATTGACCGAATGTGCATTAGGCTTCTTGGGAATAAGAGAGATTAAAGTATGATTTATGCCATTAATATCGTTCTCATTCTTAAAAAAGGAAGTCAGAGCCTTTATGACAGCATCTTTAGTAGTATGCCAAAAGTTTTTTGTAAAAAGCAGCCGAAAAACCATCCGAATCTAGACTTTTATCCGAGGCAAAAGAGAACAAGGTGTCTTTTATCTCATTAGGAGAAGGTATTTTACACATCAGATTATTATCAGCCTCTTTAATCACACTTGGGAAGAGATTATCAAGGTTGGCAGGGAAAGGAGGATTAGAACTATCACAAGAGGAAGAGAACATCTTTTTAAAGTGTTCAACAAAACAGCTGCCAATGTCTTTCCACTCGGAAACAAGAGAACCATCAGTATTACGAATGAAATCAATCCTATTAAATTTAGAGTGGATAATGGTTTTCAAATGGAAATAACGAGAATTTGCATCCCCCTCTTTAAGCCATTTCTCCTTAGATCTTTTTTTCCAAAGAGTACACTTACGCTTAAGCCAAAGATCAACTTCAAATTTTGAAACTTTTCCCATATTAAGATTAAAGGCAGTTTGAGGCCCAGATTGAAGATCACCAATTTTAGCCATAAGATTATTTATGCAAGCATCAACATGCCCAAAACAGGTCATATTCCACACTTTAAGACTATTACGCACATGCTTAGTTTTACAAATAAGCTTTTTAATATTGGGGCCATGGGTTGGGGAGTTCCAGGCATCATACACAACACGAGCACAAGAGGGGTAGGAAAGCCACATTAATTCGAACCTGAAAGGCCTTAGGCCTTTATTTGACGCCTTTTTGGTGTTCAAAGTGATGGGGCATTGATCCGAGGCGAGAGGAGTGAGGTGGTTGACATGAGCATAGGGGAATTTGAGACACCAAGCGTTGTTTGCCACCCCCTATCTAGCCTTTGCTGGATATTGTCATCCCCATCGCGATGATTGTTCCAAGTGAAATCGTACCCTGCAAAAACCAAGATCAATAAGAGCAAGGTCATCTAAATCAGCGTAGAGCGTGTGGGAGGACGAGCTGGCAAAAGAATTACCTCCAAGTTTTTCACTTTGGCTACAAATATCGTTAAAGTCACCTAAACCCACCCATGGGCCATCAAAATTATCAGCCAAAATTTTCAAATGTCTCCAGAAAATCTGCTTCGCATCCGAGTAAGGGGGCAGTAAATCCCCGTAAACTGCCAAGTCAAAGAGTCGGGTAAACGTATCTCAACATTAATGAGAAAGGAATTTTGAGAGGTAACAATAGCATTTACTGAGTTCTTCCAGGCTAGACAAATTCCCCCTGCCAAACCGACAAGAGGTATGATCAAATGATTCGGGAGAGAGAGACTGTTTAGAGTAGAAGTGAGATGAGAGAAGAAGGACGTTTTGATCTCAGAAAGAAAAACCAAATCTGGTCGGGCGCTGCTTGACAGCGATCGAAGGGCTCGGATTGCGCTAGGCTTGGCTAAGCCTTGGCAATTCCAAGCAAGAAGAATCATAGGGGCCTAATTGCTTGACCCCTCATGACTTGAGGGGTCTTCCGATGAAGAGTCATCGTCACTTTGAGGAATCAAGACCGAATTGAGGTTAAGTAGTGAGAGCAGGGAGTTTGTATGAAAAGTGTTGATAGAGGAGGATGGAGAATCAAGATTGATGGTGAGGTTTATCGGGAAAGTTATGGAGGTTGAGTCAATTTTGGGTTTTGTGGAGTGTGGGCAAGGAGGGAAGAAATTTGGCCCTGGGAAAGACCTTTTGAACTATGCAACGGGCCGACGATGGCTGATATAGGAATAGATTTGGAAGAGGAGGGTGGTAGCCTTTTGAAACGGGTAGTAGAGGGGGTGGTGGGAATACCAGTGGTGGTGGGGTGGCAGAGGGGTGTTGACAGCAGCTGAGGTATCGATGATGGAGATTTTTGAGTTCTGGGCTAGGTGAGGGTGTATGGGAGGTGGGCTGGTTGAAAGTTGGCTTCGGGATTGGGCTTGGAAGGGGTAAATTTGGATTGTGAGAGATGGGCTTGAGATTGAAAGCCCAAAGGCCTATTAGTAGTGGAGCTAGTGGGAGCCTAAGTATCTTTCAAAACAGTGGGTTCAGACCGTTGAGCAGGCCCATCAGGGAGGGATTTCGGAATCGGGCCTACCACAATAGGTTGGGAAGGGCCTGAGATCACCGACGGCCCATTAGAAGAAAAATTAGGGTTTGCGATATGGAGATTCTCAGCCCTCTCAGCCAGGCACCGTACTTCAAGACAGGGGAGGCGTTTCCGGCAGCGGCGGAGCAGCTCTGTACTTTGTGGCCCAAAACTCCATAGAAATGACAAAAGTCACCTAATCTTTCAAAACGGACTTCAATTTTAAGAGCTTTATCTTCAGGAGAGTAAAATAGAAGATTTCCAGGGAGAGGCTTGGAGATGTCAATCTCCACTTGGATCTTGAAGGCTATCTTCCACCTACTGCCAAAGCCAGATTCTTCCAGTTTAATAAAATGACCCAAAGCGTTTCCCACCCGTGAAGCATTTTCTGGATTAATGTGGCAGACGGGAAGGCGTGAGATATGGCACCAAAAACGTGCCGTAGAGAAATCCACATCAAAATAGGCTTTATCCAAAGACCATGGTTTGAGAATAACTTGTTGGTCCCTGAAGGACCAAGAGAGTTCAAGTGCTTTTTTCCAATCTTCTTTAGCGTCAAAGATACATGAGAATATATTCTTGTCAACAGGCTTGATTAGAACCTTTTTCTTGGGATTCCATGCCCTGAGCATGGTGGATCTGAAGGCCCCAACATTTTGGGGTTTCTCTACTAGGATTTTTGCGAGGAAGGCAAACTCTGAGTCTTGGGTATCAGATGGATCATGGAGGGTAGTATTACTGAGCTGAGAAACAATGGGCAGCTCCATTTCAGAAAGAAAGGAGAGAGAGATGGCTGAGAGCCGTTGGCAACAGAAGAAAAAATCTATGTGAGGTGCTCTACAGAGAGAGAGAAATCTAGAGAGATATTCATCGATTAAATGAAAGTTTCTTGATAAGAGTTTGTGATTGTGTTTGGTGTTATTTTCAGCTGATATTTTTGGGTAACAAATAAACTTTTTACTAGCGATGTCAAATCAATCGGTCACTTGTTAAACAAAACATAGATTAAAATTTTAAAATAATCAAATAAAGGAAACACGGGTAATCAATGTAATGCACTAAAGTTTTACATTATACTCTCATATATACCTTTTAAAGTTGCCCACACTTATATTTTTCAGAACCGGACCGGTTACCGAACTGGCAGCTTCACTGGTTACATGTTTTACTAGCCGAACCGATCTAAGCAGTGGGCGAACCAGTATAAGTATTCAACACTACAATTTCTTGCATTCTCAAATTATCTATTATTTCATACTTACAAAAAAATATATGTCATCACAATTTTCAAACTATCTATCATTTTCATCATTGCAATCCAATCAAACATGAGATCGCTTCATAAGAACAACAAGACCAAATAAAACAATTGCAAGAACAACAAATTCAATTATTTTTAGACTATACTCTAATCACACACTAAATTACTATTTGACATTCAAATTTAATAGTTTTCTCAATTCAATTAAGCATATACTCAGACCAAACATTATCAATCATTAAAATCAAAAGAAGAAAGAACGATTAAAATGTAAAGCTAAACAACTCAAATGATATTCACATGTTCCTTTGGATTCTTTTTAAAGTTGTTTGGCAAAGCTCCCGGTGATCGGTTTGACATTTGAGTTGGTAGTTGACCAACTTGCTACTCCAAAATTTTCAAGATAGTAGTTGTCTTCTATGTCCAGTCCTCTAGCTTGCTCATTCTTTAATCCGACTAGTTCATATAATCCTCAAAGTTTTGACTTTTTTCTCCTTGCAGATATCATGATTGTTGTTGCCTGGGTTTGTTTTAACCTTGCTGATGATTGTTTTTTCCACAGGATATGTCGCATTGTGCTTCGCATGTTTCCTATGAGATCTTATGCAATCGCATAGGTTTTGGATACTCCTTATGCGATTTGGCTCCTTCACATCCATTTGCTTGGTAGCTCGCATGTTTTGCCCAAAACTTCAATTTTTTTTTACCTCTTTTAGTCCATTTTCACCAAATTGACTCCTAAACATGAAAATAAAGGAAAACAAGAAATCAACTCAAAATACTCAAGAAACAAGTTAGGAATTAGTCTTTTGGCACATAAAAGATGAGTATATGAGAGAATCATCATCATATTGATTTGTGGGGGCTATCTAGAATCTCGTTCACACTCAGAGACAAGCTATTTTCTGTGTCTAGTTGATGAAATTCAAGGAAAATATTGGTGTGTACTGTAAGATCTAGAGATGAAGGATTTGCTACCTTTAAAACTTAGTTAACTCTGATAGGAAACCGGTCAAAAAGAAAAGTTAATAGGTTAAGAATAGATATGGGGCTCGAATTTTACTCTAAGCAATTCAACAACTTTTGTAAAGCTCGCCATTGCTAGACTAAGGATAGTGGCTAGAAAACCTCAACAGAATGGTCTTGTTGAGAGATTTAATATAACTATCCTTGAGAGAGTAAGGTGTATGCTACAAAGTGCATCCTTACCAAAGATTTTATGGGTAGAAGTTGTTGCCGCTATACATAATTAATAGATGCCTTTCCTCATCTTGAGGCATGAAAATTTATGAAGCAAATATGGTATGGACATACACCACACCTAAATATGTTACGAGTATTGAGATGTGTTGTATATGCTCAAACCAGACAAGATAAACTTGAATCAAGAACACTCAAGTTAATGTTCATTATGAAGTTAAAAGGATATAAAATATGGTGTTTAGAAGATGACCATAAGAAATGTATTGTGAGCAAAAATGTTGTATTCAAAGACATGAGATGGCTTATAAAACTAAGAACTTAGAAGGAGATATACTAAGAAACTACAAAGAGACAACACTCTTGAAAGTCATTATATCGAGGTGTCAGATGGAGCATTCAACTCAGGCTGGATTTTGGATGTCAAAAGATAAGGAGCAATAAGCTGAAACTCATCAGCAACCATGATATGGTTGATCATCAAGAAGACGATTCATATATGCTCACAAGAGACAGAACTAGGATGCAAATAAGAGCTCCAGTAAGGTATTACTATGCTAACTTTTTATCATATTCTTCGATAGCTACTAGCAAAGTATTGAATGAATAACCTAAGAATTGCAACAGTGCAATTTCTATAAAAGATAAAACATAAATGGGTAGAAACAATGCATGAATATATGAATGCTTTGAAAGCAAATAACACTCGGGAATTGATGAATAAGACTACTGGTACAAAGGTCGCCAGGTACACGAAGACTTTAATAGAGAGCGTGGCATACCAGACATTGATGATGTTAATACAAAGCTAGATTAGCATCTTGTGGCTTCACACAAATAGAGGGAATAGACTATAGTGATGTGTTCGCCTATCGTAAAATAAGAATTCTTTAAGGCTCTTACTATTTATGGCAGCACTGTATGACTTAGAACTTAAGAAACTTGATGTTAAAAGCGCATTTCTGTATGCAAAACTTGTAGAAACCATACTGATGAAGTAATCTAAAGCTTTTCATGTCAAAGGAAACCGGACAATGTATGCAAGTTAAATATATCAGTATATGGTTTAAAGTGATCTCCTAGAAAATGGAACAAGAAAATTTGATGAGTTTTACTGGAAGCAAGTAAGACATCTGTGTATATTTCAAGTTCATTCATAAATGAAAATTTTTGATTCTAATACTGTATGAGGATGACATACTCATAGTACACAATAACTTAGAGAAATTTGATGGAATTAAGAAAGATTTGGTAGTTGTGTTTGAAAAGAATGATCTTTCCTCCGCTACATGGATCCCGATGATGGAAATTAAGAGAAATGGCAATAGTGGAGTGTTGTATTTTTCACGAAAAGCATACTTGAAGAAACTAAATTTGGCACGACATATGCAAAAGCAGTAAGCACTCTTATGTTAAAATAATTTTAAGTTTAGTTGTGATCAGTCAACAAAGACTTGGGAAAAAAAGGAATATATGCAGATTATTCCTTATCCAAATGCAGTAGGATCTTTAATATATTTCATGATGTGCAAAAGATTGATTTAGCCTATTTGGTCAGTATCATGAGTAGGTTCATGTCAGATCCAAGAAAAATGCATTGGAAGTCTTCGAAGTTGATTTTTTAGATATATAAGAAGCACCATGGACAAGGTTTTGGTTTATGGTGTAGCTAAGAATTAGCACGGCAATTGAGGAATTTGTTGACTCAAATTATGCACGATTTTTAGATACAAGGAATTCATTGGCTGGTTATGTATTCAATGCATTTAACCCGTGGAGCACAACACAGTGTGCCTCACAAAGCTTAACACAATATGCTGCCTAAACAACAAAACTCTGAAAGCACAAAACAACGTGTCGTGCAAATTGTAATACAATATGCGTCCTAAAAGCATGGCACAAGAAAGCGTAACACAATACATTTCCTACTTAGAAAGACTCACAAACCACCATATAATGTGCTACTCAATTGGAAAGTCCCTCAAAGAGTACCACAGAGTCTTTCATGATTTTGACAAATAGAGGAGAAATCGTGAAAGTCAAGCAGCACAAAGTAAAAACTTGCGTCACTTCCATGATTTACTGGCACTTGTGATATATGATTAACAATTTTTCTTTATAATAATGAAAAACAACGGATATCTAGTTTATAATGCAAAAAATGATTAAGCGATTTTGTGATCTAAAGTAGAAGTTATCACCAAAACAGTCAAATGGCCCAAATCCTAAACTTACGCAACTAACATGATTTACTGGTACTTTCTTATAGCAATAAAACAAGTGTATCTTATACTAGTAGAACGCCACAAAGGTCGAGTTTCTAGCAACTTGAGATTAGGACTTCAAAAAAATAAGTTATGACCAAAAAGGTGAAGCGGCAAACTAAAACTTGTGTGGCTTCTGAATATTTTGGGGTCTTCTTGAAATATTTATATTTTTTGGGGTCCAACTGAAATGATCCGAGGACTTGGCCGTTTTGAAGAACTCGGAGATGCTGGAGAAATTTTCGAAAATACTTGGATAAGTCGTCATGTCATAATTTGTTTAATTGCAAATTGCAATAACAACTGCATTACCGAAATTATGACATGTCACAATGATAAGCCATTGTCGAATTCCTTAGCCTAGTTATGACATATTGTATTGATCAGTCGTTGACGGGTGTATTAGCCAAAATATGGCGCATCATAAGTCACCGATTTGTAGTGTATTCATTGTGGAGGATAAATGCACCCCAATCCCGATAAAAAGTTAAAATTCTTAATGAAATTAAGAAAAGTCCAGTGTCTCTCGAGTCATAGACGTATCAGTCGTTTGCTTGACTTCTTATTGCTTCTCCGAATTGGGATGTTCATTTTTGTCTATATATATTGTTGTGGAGCTGTCTAAACCTCCGGATCCTTAGATGCGATGTGGTGATCACATGTTGCCAAATGCCTTAGCCAAATTATGAAATATCACAATGATGTGCCGTTTTCGAATTTCATAGCCAAATTATAGTATATCATATTGATCCAACGTCGCAAAATACTGCTCTTTAAAAAGTGAGTCTAATTATCATAATTTTAATATTCCCACTAATTAAAAAAAATTATAAATACTTCTAAAATCAATATTTTTGTTTTGCCTATCTTCTTGAACTCCAAAGTACTAATTTTTTATTTAATATATATTTTAATATTTATTCTAGTTATTTATTATCTTGAAAAATGTATCACTTTTGTAATTCAATAGATAATTTTATGTGATATTCAAGGTGTTTTTTTTACAAGTTATTTTTAATCTAGGATTTGGCGCAATTTCAGACTCTATAATGTATCTTATTTGCACTAGTAATAATATTATTTGAAGGTTCTCTTTATTAAATTTGCATTGTTTGTATTTTTTGTTTCAAATGTATATATAGCACTTGCATATTTTATGAAAAATTATTTAATTTCATAAAAAATAACTTTTTATATGATTACCCCATGTAATTTAAGTTTTAAAATTTAATAATACTTTTTTCAATGTTAAAATGATGAAACCTAAGAAATTAAGTGTAAATGTTCTAGAAAAACTAAACTAATTCAATCACATGGGAATTAGAGCAAAATTTTATTTTACTAGGATGTTTTCCCAACAATATTATTTGTTTTCTGTTTTTTTTTTTCTCATTTTTCGTGGAACTAACGGAGCCATAGTGTTAGTTTAAAGTTTTCATACTTAGATATAGCAAAATTTTGAATTTTCTTTGTTAATAATATAACTTATAATGCCTATGTTTCTAATTTTCAACGTCAGCAATTCTAAGTAATTAAGGTAACAAAAAAATATTAAAAAAATGTCAAAATTATTGTTTCAAAACTTTGGTATTTTCACTAAATTCTTTGATATGTATATCTTTTAATTTGTTTAAGAAGGCCATTTATATATTGTAAATTCATGTTTTAAAGTCTCAGAAATTTAGTGAAGTCTTGTTTCATTAATATTAGTGTTAATTTTCACACAATAATTAATGCCATTTTAATATTAATTATGACACTGCATTTAAATATTTTGTCAAAATCATTAGTTACCAATATTTTTTGTTTAACATTGATTTAAAAACTTAACTAAGAAATAAGGAATTGAAATTAAACTACTACATATGTCTCCGCCACCAACACCACAGTTCAATAGCCTCAACCCCCATCGGCGCGTTGCAAACCATTTAGGATATAATATTACACATCACGTTATACAACTTAGAAAGTAGGTTTAGCAATCACGAAGTAAGCATGTTTACTTTTCTCGGTGATTCTCTGAAAAGGGCTATATGTAGGAGCGGATCCCGGGGGGCTACCCCTTTATATATAATGTATATAAGTAAGAAAATATATAATATTCTTAGTGATATATATAAAAGTTCACATAATATAGAATTCTAGTTTAATTTTATACTCAAAATCTTGGTTTTATTTATTTTAAACTTCCACTGTTTAATTTCATATTATAATTTATTTGTAATTTGTTTTACTACTATTTGAGTTTTATCTTAACTTTTTCTTACTCTTTTCATGTAGTTAATAAAATAAAGGATGATCAATAATAAAATATTTGAGTGTATATTATCTCTTTTTTTATGATTAAACTTTTTCCTTAATTCTTTATATGCTACGTGTTTTATATTAGAAAATTAATTGAGGCAAAACCAATAATAAAGCTAGAGATAATTTCTTTAAAATTGTACTGGTTATACGTATTAAGAAAGCAACTACTCGATACTTTGATATTAATTTAGTTATAAGTTAATATCATTTTACAACATACGACATAAATAGATATTTGAGTTAACATCAATATTCCAGGAGCGTATACAATATCTCTATTTCGTGACGTATATTTTGTATCTATTTATCTAGTTTTGTTTTAAAATTTTAAAACTGTTAACTTTATTGTGCTACTTTAGAGTTACTTTTTATGTTATAGTACTAAATAGCTTTTTAAGATACTTGTGTTTTAACGGTGGTTGATTATTTTTAAAGCCTAAAAAACTAACAAAATATATATATATAAAAAAAAAAAATCTTCACATGATTTGGCCCCCTAAATCATATTTCTGGCTCCACCCCTGGCTATATGTCAAATTATAAAGGGTAATAATATAATTTACCTCTCAACCATTCAAGTAGTGAAGCAAACCAGTTGGCGTATGTTGATTTATTGCTAAATGGATAGAAAGGTGTTATATAAACAACCTTATATATTTCAACTTTCTACCAAATACCCAGGAATCAAGCCAAGCAATAACTACGTTGGCATGCAACTTGATTGCTTTGCTATATATTAGAAATGTCGTATATTTTTAAAGATGTGAAAGAAGTAGAAAGAATGGCAAAAGCATTGAAATTTTGATGAATACACTCTTCGACAAAGAACTATTTACAATATAACTTTAAAGATAGTTATTTTGTTGCTGATAATCAACATGGAGGTTGAAGGACAAGTATTTCGACTCATATAACTAGGGATAAAATCATTTTTCATACCATAACTTGACACAATTTTCATTTTGATACCATAATTTGCCACTCATCAATTTTCATACCATAAGTTGGACACTTTCTTCACATTAGGTACTTCGGTGTCGGAAAAGTACACGTATTGACATGGAAAATCAATGAGGTGGAGTGTTGACATTGGTCACAATTGGTCGAAATCCCAAAATTTGGAGTCAAGGGATGTTGGCGTGTATTTTTCCGGCATCGGAGTACCCATTATGAAGAAAGTGTTCAACTTATGGTATGCATATTGATGATTGCCAAGTTATGATATGAAAATGAAAATGTGCCAAGTTATAGTATGAAAAATAATTTTATCTCCATATAACTACATCAATATTTGCGATAAAAATATTGTCTTTGAAAGTTAAAATAAGTGTCAGACAAATTTAACACTAAGATTGATCTAACATTTCACTACGTCTTTATCCCTGAATCATATGTTTTCAAGTTTAGAGTAAGCTATGTTTTCTATAATATAGGAACTGGAGAGTCGCAGGCTTGTTTAGTTTTTTATTTGTATTTTTATTTGCTTATAAAGGAAAAATATCCCATGTTGATATTGATAAGAAATTCAGGAAGTTCTATTCGTTTCAATGTATGTGCTAGTCAAATACAAAGTCAACTAATATATCTCTAGTAATTAGTTCGGACATTATTAGTTTTACTTTATGACTTAGTATTTTAGACAACAAAATTGTCGTAGATATTTCATTGCGACACCTATCTTGTGCCTTAAAAGTGGTGCATATTGAGTCAAATAGTTTCTCGCATATAAATTTTTTAAAAAAAAGTATTGTACAAAATTCATTATTGTGGTTGATACATCTTTTCAGGAATACATTTTTGGTTTATTCCTAAAAAGTAGTCACCAATATTCTTGTAGTGAAAAAGGATTTCGTTTCCTCTAGTTACTTATTATTGCTGAGCGTCACAAATTTCACTTATTATTACTAAGCATAACAAATCTCATTGGCCAATATGTATGTCTACCGTCATACTTTCGGTCTAGGTCATAATTGTATGATAAATTATTATTTATCTAATTTTGAGTCACATATATATAACACTCTTTTTTCACCATACACAATGGACCCGAGGATTTGTATGAACAAGGTTTTGTACACCCATATGACTATATTTTAGTACAAGTTGCATATTTAGGAATATCATCTGTACATCTCCGAAGATTATAACTCCACTCATGGGCATCAAGAAAGAGTTTAAAATCGTGCAACCTTTAGGCAGTTTGTTTCTTTAACACATGATAATATGTAACCCTATTGAAATAAGCAAATCAATGAAAATATATAAAACCAAAGTGGTTTAAATTTCATTGTAAGATGCTATACAATATCACACTTTTAGAAAGCGGCAAAGGAATAGAGGATTGCGAGATTATCACTACGGTATCCACTATGGCACGAAACACTAGTATTCGGGTGTAAATCTGATAATTACACTAATTGGAACTTACAAAGTGGCTGTTGAGTGTGGTTTAAACACTCCGAAGATTGCAAATCAGAGAAACAGCAAAACAGATTTCAAAAGTTAGTTATTTTTCAGTTAGAACTAATAGGTGGGAGAGTTAGTTTTGGCGGTTGTTTGTGAGCTGTTTTGTAACTGATTTTGTGTGCGATCGTGTTGCTCATTTCTGTTGTCTATATAAGCAGATGAGAGGCGATATTTTGCAGCTAATTCATTCAGTTCCATTCTTGTAAAATCTCTGAAACACATTGAATAAAGTTCATCTTTGCTCCTTGGATGTAGATTGAGATTTCTCTTTGATCTCTCAATTAAACCAAGTAAACCGTGTGTTCTTGTTATTGTTTTGATCCTTGTGTGTTCTTGTGAGGTTGAGAGTTTATTATCTGTTCGTTTTGTGCACGAGTGTGATCGAGTTTGATCAACCAAATATTGGTTTGAATTGAGGATTCACAACAAATTGATGCGGTGAACGTGGATCTCAAACCATGGCTTCTACTAAATTCGATGTTGAGAAGTTTGCTGGTTTAAACGACTTTGGATTATGGCGTGTTAAGATGAGAGCACTCTTAGTGCAACAGGGTCTTCTTGATGCTTTGGATGAATCATCTATTGATGCTGAAATGGATGCAAAGGCAAAGAAAACCATGTTGGAGAAGGCACACAGTGCCATCATTCTGTGTCTTGGTGATAAAGTGCTTTGACAAATCTCCAAGGAGAGATCTGCTGCAGCGGTCTGGTTGAAATTAGAGAGTCTCTACATGACCAAATCTCTGGTAAATCATTTATATCTTAAGCAAGCTTTATACTCGTTCAAGATGCAAGATGATAAGCCTGTAGAAGAACAGATTGATGTCACTTTAGTTGATGAAGATCAGAATTTGTTGTTATTGAGTTCTTTGCCTAAATGACATAGTCACTTCAAAGAAACTCTGATCTTTGGGAGAGAATCTTTGACACTTACTGAAGTGCAATCTGCACTAAACTCTAAGGAGTTGAATGAGAGGAATGAGGGCAAAACCTCTGTAAAAGGTGAAGGTCTCATTGTAAAAGGCAAAAACCAGAAGAAACAGAACAAGTTTGACAAAAAGAAGGAGAAAGAGGCACCAAAGAAGGAAGATAGCAATGAAAAGAAATGCTATCACTGTCACAAACCAGGACACATCAGAAGATTCTGTCCTGAGAGGCAAAAGGGCAAGAGTTTTGATAAATCTGGTGGATCAGGTGATGCAGCAATAGCTCAGGATGGCTATGAATCTACAAATGTCCTTATGGTGTTTGAGAATGATCCAGAGAGGGAATGGGTGATGGATTCAGGGTGCTCATTCCACATGACACCCAACAAAATGTGGTTTGAGGAGTATACAGAGAGAGAGGGTGGTATGGTGTTGTTAGGGAATAACAAACCATGCAAGATAGTTGGTATTGGTTCAGTGAGATTCAAAATGAATGATGGACAAATTAGATTACTCACTGAAGTGAGATATGTACCAGACTTAAAGAGGAATCTCATTTCACTTGGTGAACTTGAAAGGAAAGGCTTTTAGTTCAAAGGAAAAGATGGAAGTCTCAGAGTTTCAAATGGATCCATGCTGGCTATGAAGGGTCTAAGGAAGAATGGACTCTACTCTCTACAAGGAGAAGTCATTTTAGGCTCTGCAGCTATTGGATCAAACTCAATACAGAGTGAGGTGGAGCTTTGGCACAGAAGGTTAGCTCATGTAAGTGAAAGGGGGCTGGTTGAGCTGAATAAGCAAGGACTTCTGGGATCAAATAAGCTGGAGAAGTTTAGTTTCTGTGAGAACTGTGTGTTTGGAAAAGCATGTAAGGTGAAGTTCTCTACAGGGCAGCAAAGAACCAAAGGAACCTTGGACTACATTCACTCTGACCTATGGGGTCCATCAAGAACTCCATCTCATTCTGGTGCAAGGTATTTTCTCTGTATAGTAGATGATTACTCTAGAAAGATATGGTTATACACTCTTAGAACTAAGGATGAAGTCTTTGAAACATTCAAGAATTGGATAACTTTGGTTCAGAACCAAACTTCTAAGAAAGTGAAAAGACTAAGAACTGATAATAGTTTAGAGTTTTGCTCTGAGTTGTTTAATAATTTCTGTAAAGAGCATGGCATTGCAAGGCATAGAACAGTTGCAGGAACCCCTCAACAGAATGGTTTAGCTGAGAGGTTCAATAGAACCATTCTTGAAAGAGTAAGGTGCATGTTGCACAGTGCAGATCTACCTAAGGTGTTTTGGGCAGAAGCTGTTGTTACAGCTGGTTATCTGATAAATAGGTGCCCCTCGACTGCATTGAGCATGAAAACACCTGAAGAAATATGGTCAGGACACCCTCCTGATCTGAGTAAACTAAAGATATTTGGTTGCTTGGCTTATGCTCACATCAAACAAGACAAATAGAGCCAAGAGCTCTGAAATGCATGTTCATTGGGTATCCTGAGGGTGTGAAAGGATACAAGCTGTGGTGTCTTGAGGATGGTCATAAAAAGTGCTTAACAAGCAGAGATGTAGTGTTCAATGAATCAGAAATGGCATTCAAAAGGAGGGATTCAAAGAATAATACAGAAAGCAACAAAATTGAAGGCTCACCTGAGAAATATCAGATTGAGGTGGAGTCTGGTTCTGTGGGGACTATACCTCAACCAGGAGCTTGGCTCTTAGATGATGATGATCAATCTGATTCATCTCTTGATACACCAGAAACACAGGAAGCAACTCAGCAAGCTGATGAGAGCTATATGCTTACTAGAGACAGAATCAAAAGGCAATCTAAACCACCAACTAGATATGGATATGCAGACTTGCTTGCATATTCAT
This sequence comes from Misopates orontium, assembly GCA_946800315.1. NCBI lineage: Eukaryota > Viridiplantae > Streptophyta > Magnoliopsida > Lamiales > Plantaginaceae > Misopates > Misopates orontium. The sequence continues at coordinate 9,977,645 of OX326949.1, forward strand.
TTGTTGCAGCAAGTGGTGTTCTAGAAGAAGAGCCTAAAGACTATAATTCAGCTCTTAAAAGCAAAGATAGACACAAGTGGTTAGCTGCAATGAAGGAAGAGATGAACTCCTTGAAGAAAAACCAAACATGGGAACTGGTAAAGAAGCCTGCAGGTTCTAAGATAGTGAGTTGCAAATGGATTTTCAAAAGAAAGCAAGGGATTCATGGTGTTGAATCGGAGAGATATAAGGCAAGGTTGGTTGCTAGGGGGTTCACACAGAGAGAGGGCATTGATTATAATGATGTTTTCTCTCCAGTAGTGAAGCATAGATCAATAAGGATTCTGTTGGCTATGGTAGCAAAGTTTGATCTAGAACTTGAACAGATGGATGTAAAAACAACATTCCTATATGGAGAACTTGATGAAATTATTCTAATGAAACAACCTGAAGGTTTTGAGGTGAAAGGAAGGGAGGATGAAGTGTGTAAACTGAGGAGGTCTCTCTATGGTCTTAAGCAATCACCTAGACAATGGAACAAGAGGTTTGATGAGTTCATGAATAGAATAAGTTTCTGCAGGAGCAAGTTTGATAGCTGTGTTTACTACAAATTCAACACAAATGAAGACTTTGCTATACTTCTACTGTATGTGGATGATCTCTTGATTGTGAGTAATAGCATAAGTGAGATATCAGGAATAAAAGGAAGTCTGAAGAAAGAGTTTGAAATGAAAGACTTAGGATCTGCTAAGAAGATTCTTGGAATGGAGATAAGGAGAGATAGGCACAGGGGTGTTCTATACTTATCTCAGAAAGAGTACTTGAGGAAAGTACTGGAAAAGTTTGGTATGTCTGAAGAAAAAGCTGTGAGCACTCCTCTGTCTCAACAGTTCAAACTTACCAGTGAGCAGTCTCCAAAGACTGCAGAAGAAGAGGATGAGATGAGGAACATTCCTTATGCAAATGCAGTGGGATCTTTGATGTATGCTATGGTTTGTACAAGACCTGATATAGCATATGCAGTAAGTATGGTTAGTAGGTTCATGGCAAGCCCAGGAAAGTCACATTGGCAAGCTCTCAAGTGGATTTTGAGATACATAAGAGGAACTTTGGATAAGGTTCTTACATATGGTGGAGCTGAGAGTCAAAGTGATGAGATCACAGGGTTTGTGGACTCTGACTATGCAGGATGCTTGGATACAAGAAAGTCTCTAACTGGTTATGTGTTTACTGCATTTGGTACAGCCATTAGCTGGAAAGCTAACTTACAAAAGGTGGTAGCTTTGTCAACCACAGAAGCTGAGTACATTGCTCTTCAGAGGCAATCAAAGAAGCTTTGTGGCTTGAGGGAACAACTAAAGAGTTGAATATTCAGAAGCAGGTTATTGCAGTGCATTGTGATAACCAAAGTGCTATACATCTGTCCAAAAATCAGATGTTTCATGAGAGAACAAAGCATGTAGACATCAAGCTACACTTTGTTAGAGAAATAGTGGCAAGAGGTGAAGTGTTGATCAAGAAAATTGCTACAGAACACAACCCCTCTGATATGATCACAAAGGTACTTCCAAGCAGCAAATTCTTCTACTGCTTGGAGTTGATAAATTTGAAGAATCAGTAGCTTTGAGCTAGATTGAGTGAAGAAAGATGGAATGTGGAGAGATGTGAACCAAGGTGGAGAATTGTTGAGTGTGGTTCAACCACTCCGAAGATTGCAAATCAGAGAAACAGCAAAACAGATTTCAAAAGTTAGTTATTTTTCAGTTAGAACTAATAGGCGGGAGAGTTAGTTTTGGCGGTTGTTTGTGAGCTGTTTTGTAACTGATTTTGTGTGCGATCGTGTTGCTCATTTCTGTTGTCTATATAAGCAGATGAGAGGCGATATTTTGCAGCTAATTCATTCAGTTCCATTCTTGTAAAATCTCTGAAACACATTGAATAAAGTTCATCTTTGCTCCTTGGATGTAGATTGAGATTTCTCTTTGATCTCTCAATTGAACCAAGTAAACCGTGTGTTCTTGTTATTGTTTTGATCCTTGTGTCTTCTTGTGAGGTTGAGAGTTTATTATCTGTCCGTTTTGTGCACGAGTGTGATCGAGTTTGATCAACCAAATATTGGTTTGAATTGAGAATTCACAACAGTGGCAAACCAAACTCCCACATTGAATGTACTAATAGAATGTAATGGACCCTAGCGTGAACCAAACAATCAAGTCACTAGTGGCGGTCTAACACTAAATAACCCAATATGTATATGGAACATTAAAGCTGAAGGAAAAACCAAACGTACTCAACACGATCAAAGAAACACCATTTAGTAATAAAAAAATAAAAAAAATCAAGAACGAACCCTTCAGGCTGCATATTATCTCAACACCTTTCCATTCCAAGTGAAAGGCACAATTCAACAGCAGGAAGCTCCATAGACTTCTCGCGCGGATTAGTTTAGCAGTTCAAACTCTAGACTTGTTCCTTCATATCTCTGCCATCCTTCGCATTCACACTTTCATCAATATCTCCAAAACGAAAACCTTTATACCATCTCGCAAACCCCAAAAATACGACAAAATCAACCGCTGTCAAAATCGCGATTAGAAAATAAAACCTGTCCATATGCCCCATATTCAAGTCCTCCGGAATCCATCCCGGTTGATTTTTCTTCGACGTGATTACCATCACCATGTTCACAAGCATACTGCTCACAAAGTTTCCCAGCGAAATCGACGCCATGCACAACGAACTCCCAAAGCTCTTGATACTCTCCGGCGCCTGCCCATTAAAAAACTCCAGCTGCCCCACGTACATAAAAACCTCGGACGCACCCACCAATACATACTGGGGTATCTGCCACAATATGCTCATAGAACTCGCGTGATTTTCCAGCTCAACTCTTTTCAGCCTCTCAATTTCAGTTAATCCAGCTGCGATCATTGCCAGCATTCCGATAACAAGGCCAATTCCCATGCGCTGAAGCTCCGTTAGGCCTTTTGGGTTGCCGCTAAGCTTTTCGGCTAAGGGGACAAGGATCTGACGGTATATTCCCGTGCAGAGGAGGACGCTGCATATGTCAAATACCGACATGCTGGCAGCAGGGAGGCGAAATTTGCCGATTTGGGTGTTCATGACGTCGCCTTGCTCGACGAAGAGGGAGGCCATTTGCGTGAAGACTACGGAGTATATGATTGTGCAGACCCAGATTGGTAGCATGCGGAGTATACATTTGGCTTCCTCCACCTGCGTTACGGTGCAAAGGCGCCATGGAGCTTGTGGGTGGTGGGCGTCTTCTTCGGTTATCATTGCTGCTTTGTCTAGACACCTGAAAATTTTCAAATTGCGAAAATTGTGCACAAGAAATATTCTTGTTATTTGCGGCCATTTTTATTGAGTGAACTATAACTGACATATATGATATAACCCTGGAGTAACTTTTATTAGTAAATATTTCTATAAATTTTTAAAACAAGAGAATACCCTACTCCTTGTGATTTTCATATATTAAAACTGATAAAAGAAGTTAATTTTAGTTCTACGTATTTAATATAATAGAAGTTAATATTTTTCTAATCAATGTTTGTGTACTAAGTTTTTATTTTTTAAAACACTTTTTAAATATATAAAAATTAAAATAATGAATGATTATGTTCTTTGTAGCTTTTAAATTTAATAGAATTTGTTTCAAAACTATTGAGTGGCCAGGGCGTTCACTAAAGTGCAAAAGTACCAATTTTGGTCGTCCTTTGTGAATCTTAACTTTACAAATACCCATGGCCAGAAAACTTCACAATTATCAGTTTGTTTGCAATCGTAAGATTATTGTACCAAGAAGCAAGAGGATGATCACATTAATAACTTCACAATTATCACTTTGTGGTTTTTTTAAATAATTTGTTTGTAAATCAAAACAAATTCCAAAATTAAGTAATAACATGCACACAACACAAAACTGAGGTAAATTTCTTATATCTCATCCAATTTTTGTCTAAATTGTTGACTCTGGCAGGGCCAAAAGTTGCACATTTTCCACTTTATAGGACTCAAATTAAATTGGCCCTTACCACATTAGACGACCAGCTATAAAAAGCAACCCCGCTGAAGGACCAATTTTGAAAAATTATCAATTTTATAAAATAAAATTTGCTTATAAAAACCAGCACATAATATTATTCCCCAACTAGGAATGATACAATTTAGTTTATATATACGGCATAAGTTTCTGAAATTTGCTCGAACGAAACAAAATCAATTTTCATGACTTACCGAAATTCATCAGTATGAGAAATTTTTCGACTCCCTTTAATTGCAGATTCAGACCCATCAACCTCATGCAAACTCCCCCCTTCCTTAAGATTTGCGTTCCATTTTCTGGCCGCAGCAACGAACACTTGCATAACACGCGGTATAGGATTTCCGCACGGCTTAACGTACCTGTATCCACGCGATCCAAGCATAAAACCCGCCAACGCCAGGACAGCTGACCCGGTGGAGGCCCAAAAACCAAGCGTCCATTTTCCGACATCCTCGTAATAAACAAGTATGGTGTTTGAAAACAATGAGCCGATGTTGAGTGCAAAGTAGAAGTAACAAAAGAAAACAGCTCTGGAGCTTTTATGTTCTTCGTCGAATTGATCAGCACCGAAGGTGGCCAAGGTTGGCTGGTGGCCCCCGTAGCCGAAAGCTGCTAAGTATATAGCCAAGTAGAACAAGGCAGGGCCAAGTGAAGTAGTGGAAGAAGCTGTGCAGGGTAGTTTACCGTCACCGCAGCCCTCGGGCGTGAGCAAGAAAAGCCACGACGACAGGGATACAAGTGCTAGGCCCTGTGAATATAAAGGAAAAATTAGGGATCAATTAAGGTACTAGCTAGAGAATGCAGAAATAAAAACACTACAAAAACTTTACACTAGAAGAAACTTAATTATACTTAGGAAAAAAATAAACTTCTATAGAGACCTCGAATATAGATCGTATTTGAGCACTACATTGTTGCAGTTCACTTCTTTGTTTTCTATCGCACAATTTTGACATTTTTTATGTTGGAAAGGAGAAGGTTGACGACAGAGGCGGAGCCAAGAATATTAAAATAGAATATTAAATTGATAAATAAATTATTATCAAAATATTGAGTAATTTAATGTGTTATGCAGACATTGTAAAAAAAATTATCTTTAACTTTAGCCTATAACTTGACCTCAACTGATTTACTAATACAAAAACACATGTTTCATATTAGAATTAAGTAAAAAGTTAAATCATAATTAAAAAAATACACTCAGATGTTATATCAAATGATTATACTTATTTTGTAACAACATGAAAAGAGGAATAGAAAATTTAGAAATTGGTATTACAAATGAAGAACAAAATATATTATGAAACCAAACACTTGAATAAGTTCAAAAGAAACAAAAAAATATTTTCTAGTACAAACCTAAATTGAATTTCAGATTATCTAAGACTGTAATTGGAAGTATATAGATAGTATAATATATAGGGTTTTTGGCAATTACCTCCCTGTGTTACGTCAAATTGGCAAATTACCTCCATGTGAAACATAAATAGGCAAATTACCTCCCTGTGATTTTAAAAATTGGCACACCACCTCCCTGAAATATTTTTTGTGTATTTTTTATACTTAATGACTCAAATACCCTTGTTATTTCTAATATTTTATTTTCTTTAATTTCAAATTTGATTATAACCTTTCTTTAAAAGATTATAAGTAAAAGTATGAAGAATATTATAAAACATACATATTACGAAATCATAACTTATTTTTAAAATTTTTGTTATAATTTTTGCATTTTTTAACAAGTTAAAATATTAAACCAACAGTTTACATAATTTTTTTTGAGAAATAAAGGGTATAATTGTCTTTTTTAGCCTAAAGAACCATTCTCGTTCTCAAATTTGAGGAAGTGAACTACACCTCCCTATATAAGGAGGTAATTTGCCAATTCTTGAAATCACAGGGGGGTAATTTGCCTATTTATTTTTCACAGGGAGGTAATTTGCCAAATTAATAAAACACAGGGAGGTAAAATGCCAAATCCTCTAATATATATACATATGTTATTAAACATATCATAGATACAATATCTTTATATAGGGTGTATATAGGAAGTGCGTTAGGGCTGGGGCATGGAGGCCGTCAAATGGCCCCTGGCTCCGCCACTAGCTGACGGTGTTGACGGCAAAATAGGAAATGCGGAAGGGTAGAATTGAGTAGAATAGGAAAAAGGCATAAATAGAGAAGGAAAATGAGACAAATAAATGGTAGATAGACAAATCTTACATTTTATGGACACATGTCATCCATCTAAATAATATAGTTAGGAGATATAGCACATAATGTAGCAAAAGATTCATTCCAGAATTAAGTAATTTATTAATTAATTTCAAAAACATTTACTACGAAAAAGATCGAAAAACCACTACTTTCAAATATATAAAGATAATACATCTAATGCGAAATAAGATGTGTATGGTTGTGTGATTTATTACCAGAACAAATATGACTTGAAAGATTGCGCAGGTAAGATAACGGCCCCAATATGAATCACTGAGGAATGCTCCGACGAGCGAGCACAAGTAAACAGTTCCAGTCCATTTGCTAACGTTGTTAGCTGCAGAGGCATTGTTTTGTCCAAGGACTCGGGTTAAGAACAAAACCAAGTTTACTCCAACACCAAAGAAAGCTAGAGTTGCAAGTCCTTGATTTGCTGCATTATAAGAAGAAAAACATTAGGAAATTAATCCAAAAGGATTGTCTTGGCAGTTAATATTGTTGCATCTTGTGTGTAATTCACTGTGTAAATATAACAAGATTATTTCGCAATGGATTTTGTGTGCCCCTTGCTTGTCCTTTTATAAAATGAAAAAAAGATGCATAAACCTTCTTAAAACATTAAATGATTTATAAATATATGAGGGTATCTTCATCGTTATTATTTATTAATCAAAATAAGTGAAGAAACAAGAAAAAAGGGCATGGTACACTTTTTTAAAATTTCAAAGAGTTATTCGACACTTTTTTTCATAGGGAAAGAGTTGGCAGCTCCTAATGGATATGCGATTGGGTCAAATCAAGTCATGAAAGAAAGTGCGTACGTACCTAGCAAAAGAATTGCTAGACCCCAGCCTCCTGAACGGTTCCTTTTTCTGCATGGTTTTGAATTTGTATTCTGATCTTCAATACGTATTGCATGAGAATCTTCAGTATTCACTGATCCAGTTCCCTGAAGCATAAGTTGGTTAAAAACTCTTTCTGCAGAGTATGAAAAATGAAAATAAACAAACTTATTTGTTAAGGAGTCCTGGAAAGAAATTTGGGCTCTAAATGTAAACTCCATAATGTAAGTATTATGGAAATAGTAGTAAGATGAAAAAGAAAAGAAAAATTATGAGTATGATTACACGATAAATTGTGAATAAGGTTAAATGGTACTAAAGGGTAAATCCAGAAATTTAATCTGCCCTGACCTAACCAAATAAACAATAAACATATAATATTTTTAACAAGAATATTGAAAAATTTAAATCAACAATGAAAGAACTATACATATAAGAATTTAATGCTCGATAAAAGTAGACGTAAAATGTAACACAGTTTCTCTCCTCTTGTCTACTCGATCGAGTTTTCATTATTGTCTGTTATAATACATGGCATATATATTAACTATAATTATTATTTATAAAATTAAAATATACTATATCATTAGTTTAACTATAGTCACTCAACAAAACAACAAAAGATTTATATTGAATACAATTTTAGAAAATGCAATATACTCTGAATGCTTAAGTAATAAATCGTTGGTTCATAAAAAGATATTTTTCATGTCGTATGAAATATATACCAAGTCACAACAAGATTTAACTTGTTATTAATTTTATAAGACATATATTAATATAAGTAATTACATTGTTAGGTAATTTTTCTACATGTTGTAATATGTTGAGACAGTGAGGAGCACAATTCAAAGTTTTTATTAGCAGTATTGTACCACAAAAGAGAGCTTTAAGTTGAGAAGTTAAAGTGTACTTTAACATGAGCTCTTACAATTTTGTTGGACTTAATGTTCTTTATGAAAAATCATGGGACATGAAGAGGAGTTTGCAAATTAAGACTTATATTGGATGCACAAATAACAGAGTAACTTAAGATTTAGTACTAGTTTTTTTAATAGAGTACGTTTTCTTTTAATGTGTTCATTTCACTAGCACTAGGTGTACAAGAAAAAAATTACCCACGCTCGAATCCACCGGAGGCCCTACATCCGCCTACTAGTGTAAGACCACTGTTTGTTGATAAATAAATTTGTATGGAAGATAATTGTATATTAAGGATCTCACATAGTTTAGAATTGTTTATATATGTCCTTGTATCACTATATATGGTCTTGATGTACGTTGTATTGTTTAAAATGAATACACTTATGTTTCATACAAACTTATCTCTCGTCGTACAGTGCTAATTGCTAAGCATGCTAACTGAGATAGGAATGTTTTCAAAACGGATAATTTTCATCCACCTCCCTTGAGGTTTTATACATTGGTATACCTCATAAGGTTTCATGCGTTAACATGTACCCTCCTAAGGTATTAATTGTTGGCAGATACCCTCTTCATGTTTTAATTCTTTGCATATATCTCCCTTCCATCTATTGATCATTAGTCAACTATCAAAAGTAATGGTAAGTATGTAATTTTTTCTTGTAGTTTAAAATATAAAAACTTATTTATGATTATTAATTTATTAATTAGCTTAAACATGATCTATTTATTCTTATAAATATCCAAATTCAACATGATTTATTTTTAATTATATTAATTTATTAGCAACTTTGTGTTTACAAATCTGATTTTTTGTAATTTTTTGAAGTAGTTACAAGATGATGAAAATTACAACAACTTATGGTCATCTGCTTATTTTTAATATTTATAAAAAAAGTTGCATTAGTTTTTTGAACATTTTATTCCTAAGCGCTTTTGTTGATGATTATATTGATTAAATTATTAATCTTATTAAATGTTACATATATAAAATAAAATGATACAAATAATAAAATATAGAACAAAAAGAATATGTCTCTAAATTACATTATTGTTTGGTAAAGAAAATATGCATATTTATGGACAAATACGATTAAAAATAAATCATGCTTAGTTTGATATTTAAACTATAAGAATAAATGGATCATGTTTAAGTTAATTAAAAAATTAATAACCATAAATAAGTTTCCATATTCTAAAGTACAAACAAAATTATATTTTTACCTTTACTTTTAATAATTGACTAAGAATCAATGGATAAAAGGGAAGTATATGCAAAACAATTGAAACTTTACGGGGTATTCGTCAATACATCATACTTCATGAGGGTATATGCTATTGTATGAAACTCAGGGGAGGTGGATGAACCTTTTCAAAACTTACTAATAATTTGCTAAATGTTCTTTAAAAAGGGATATATCAAAAGTATCAAACGGCGCAGCTAACCTTTTGTGTAGTCTCCATGATCACGGACGGTGAATTAGTTGGAGTGAATCAAAACTTTCTCTGCAACATTTGACATAAAAGGGATGACGTTTATTCGGACAGAACAACCACTACTTTGAGAAAAGAGATCGAAAGAAAGTAACAAAACATATAGCTAGTTTCTATTTTCTTTTATATTTATTAACACGGTATCAGCCGTAATATTACAACTAAGTCAAAAGTCAACATGTAATTGTTAGAGAAGGAAATCGAACATTTCGAGAACAAAACCCAAGATTTTGAAAGTTGAAACTCTATGACCTATGGTTAAAATGTAGTAGAAACGATAAAAAAGTAACAGAATTTTTTTAGCCTGATAAATAAATTAAGTACATGAAAGAACTGCAAACAACAAAACTGATTTCTTAATTTCAGTTAACTGCATTGACGGTGTTTAGAAATTATATTTTTTGCTAATAACAGAAATATTATTCAAAGTTTCAACCTACTTTGGTGAAAGGGTAAAATTATCTCAAACTAAATAATAGTATCCATTGGTGTGACAAAGTAAATCAACTAAGGAATCAAGTTTGCTATCAAATTTTAGTGCATATAAATCAATTTAAAACAGTTGCAGTAACTTACATCAACTAATTTATACAGAAAATTAGATTCTAGCTGATTATTACAATTTGCTTTAAAGATGATACTCAAAAATGGCTAAAGATATATGTGTCAACTTTTGTGTACTACTCCATGAAAATGTGTTCTCTTACATATATAATATTATTTAAAAAAATACATATGTTACACAAAGTGACAGAAAAAGTCACCACTATAATTAGAAATTTGACATGTACAGGACCACGTAGTTAGACTTAGACACCTAATTTGTACGTACCGAAGAATATATTCATATACCTTTTCCTGAACTTAACAAGAGAATGAGCCAGAAGCTCGGGGATATTGCCGGTTTCCAGTGACGGAGATGATCGTGTATCAACAAGCCCAGCGGAGATTGTCGGCCGGAAAGCTATAGTCATTTATGGTGAAACACACACAATTGTTGATTTTTATTATTAATTAACTAATATATTTTTTCCTTATGAATTTATATATATCTAAGTTGATATGATATTCACTGTTTCTATACGTTTTGAAAAGGAGAAGAAAACTTTGAGACGAAAAAGTACATAGTACGAGATTTTTAAAATGTCTTGGTTGGTTTTTGTAACAAATTTCTGACTGAGATCCGGTTTTAGTTCATTCACCATTTTTTTAGCTTTGAACAGTTCAAATTTGAGTTGTATTAGGACACTTGCCCTCGATTTCGGTGCATCCACATTGTCTGTAAACAGACATGTGTCTTTTGTTTCCTTTCCTTTTCCCAATTTAGTTTTTGTTGTTATTTTTTGAGAATGAGTAGTTGAATTATTTCTGATATGATAATATGAAAATATATCACGAAGGCAAATCGAATGGCATTGGGTACTATAAATTCGTTTTTACATTTTTTTTCTTTCACAAAATTCAATACTTGGACACTTGGAATGGTGAAGCATACTAAGTAATTCTATTATTGTAATATCTTATTTTATAATTTAATGTGTTACATTTGTAATGTAATGTATAACATTGTATAGTTTGCAATATATAAGTAAATGGGCTGGTTCTATCAAGTAAGGATCCAAATACGTCGATTTTGTTGGGTTTAATTAGAATGAACTAGAGCTAGTATTATCAAAATTTCGCATTCACACAAAAATTTGGATTTAAGTTTACACTATTTATTCTTTTAGATTCACACCCGATTAATGATGTTGTCTGGTTTAGATGTTTCAATGACATTTGCGTGGTATCATATGGCCCTTCATTTATATATTTTTAACTATAAAAACTATAATAGAGTGAAAGGAGCTAAAATGTATTTACGAAAAAGAATTAGTCCCTAAGGGTTAGATTGGATCCATAAATTGGGAAAAATAATATAGCGGAACATAAGAACTTCCTAGAAACTTCCATGAGAAATATAAACATTTCAATATTTTTTATGGGATTACATTGCTTTAGTTTTTAAGGAAAATTTTATAATTAATTTGATTACTTATCATCATTTTAACATTGCAAAAAATATTTTATACTTTGAAAACTTAAAGTTGTATATGGTAATTATATTATTTATATATATATATATATATATATATATATATATATATATATATATATATAAAATTAAAAAATATTTTATACTTTTAAACACACTTATGAGAGCTAGCCCATACGGTGAGATTATGAGCTGCCATATTGTTAGAAAGCTATATAAACTTAAACTTCCATTTTGACCAACATGTTTAATAGCTTTGAACTTCATTAACATGGCATTGTGACTCCATCTTGGAGACGATTTGGGGTTCTTGTTATCCTATTCAAAAACAACATTAGTTTTTTAAATTGGTTCGCTAATGTTGTTCCTTCAAGAAGAACCCTAGCTTCGAACATTTGGGTTTGATCAAGGGAGAGAATTTACGGCAGCAAGGGGAATAGAGCCTTTAGCATTACACCAAATCTTACTAAAGCATGCTTGACTACTCTAAAATGAAACATCTCATACACTTTAAGCCATCAGTGCTTAGGCTTTATCCAACCGCAAGCTGGTGGGGGAGTATCCAATAAAGTGATTTACCAAGTTTGAACGTGCACATGATCGGTCAGCTCCCTTTGAACTTTCTTGACCGAATGGTCTATATAAATGATAAGGCCATAATACAAAATTTGATTATGCACCCCAAATATTATACATGACCGTTGCCCCCAAAAACTAAAAACTCAAGTCTTTCTCTATTGCATCGACTTGGACATACCATGACATTCATACACAAAAAAAACCAGTGAGCAAAACTCACATTGAAAATTGCATCACGTCTAATGCTCCATATTGAGCAAAACCAAATAAACTTCGGAGTTCGACTCCATGGAAAAGATGTGGTCAATGGTTTCGTTCTTAAGGTGACAATGGACAAGAAAGCTCATTGATTGAGAAGATAGAGTTGATCTTTGTCTTAGCAAGAAAGGCATTGGAGAGGCTTTTTCACCAAATAACTTTGTGGTTGTTATGGAGTTTAGCTTTTCATAATTTTCCCAACACGTGAGAAATAGAGCTTGCAACAGATTCCTAATTAGAAACAAATAAGAACTCTTTATGGAGAAGTCTCCTGACATGGAGGAGGTCTACAATAGTTCTTTTGGTTTAGATGTCTGAGGAATCCTAAGAATAGCCCTGCCAAAGAGGGAGAAAATAAAGATTGGACAAAGTTTATATCCCAGCTCTGCCAGTCCAAATTGAGTAGCTTTTTAACCTCTTAAACTTGATTAGTCATCATTTATCTCCATGGGTGGAACAACACCCTTCATATTAGGGATCCACGAGTCTTGTAACAAACTTTGATGTCCGACTAGAATTAACTGAGTTGCACAAATTTTGTAAGATTTGATGTTTTATGCACATCTTATGATTCCCAATGAAAATACTAAGTGAGTATTCCTAAGTACCATGAGGGAGACTTTAAGATAGTTATTAGAAGGTCTTTATTTGACCATAGATTTCCCTGATTGTGGTCTAATAGGAATCCGTATTTTATAGGGTTATATATAAATCATATTACATTGGTTATTTATTATTAGAGTTATTCCTAGCAATTCCTTTCCTTAGACAGATGAGATTACGTCTTAATATTAACCCTAACTAAGAATTGGTCCTCCCTCCTCCAATAAATATATTCTTTAGTCCATCATAAAGCATTATTAAGAAAATACATAAATAGTTTTGGGCTGAAATGGAGAAACTAAAACCTCCACTAAAGCAGTTTGTTGTTTGATCATATGCAAAAAGGTCAGAAGCTATCGTGGCCACATTGAATGAAAGTACCCAAAAATATATTTTTTTTATTGTTCTATTTATGTGATTATCATGTTCCTCAAGGTCTTAGAGTTCGTAGTTAAAATTATACTAACTAGTCTTGTAACATCATTGTTCAGATTGAGACTACTTACAAGTTTCAAGTTTCAAGTTTCAATTTTCAGTACTCCATATCCAACTAGTTTTGTCTTGAGACGGGAACAATGCAAAATGTTAACCATAATTAAGCAAAATATGTAGAAAAAGTCATTTATTATATTTTTAATAAGAGAGAAATATTTTAAACAAGAAAATATGTTTATTTATGAAATATATGTTGAGCAATGGAACTACTAATAATCACATTCGAAGCCCAGGATTGTTTCCCCTCGAATCAAATGATCCAAAACATCAAAACTACAGAGATGCGGTATTGTAAAACCTCATTTTCAAGTCATCTGATGGTCAAATCATTCTTATAATTTCATTCAATCGTATCAACATAATTTGAAATGAAGGAGTTTGCTAGCATGATCTTTACCTGATCATAATAAGGTTATATTGAGATTTTCATAAATAAAAAATCATATAAGTTTTTATGAATAGAGTACTAGCTCGACTCGCCTAGTTCATATTTTGGTGAAGAATCTACATTAAGGCTATAAAACCCACCGTTATACCAATCACCTTTAACACCTATGATTTGAGTGTATGGTCTACGAGACTTTTGCAAATCAGCACCAAGAGTTCCCTCTAATATTTTCTGCTAGATCAATGCTCTTAGTAAATAGCATATTGTCTGTTGTTTATATTTTTCTTTTCTCTTATTGATTAGAAAAGAGAGAAAAAAATCAAGACAAATTGAAGAGCAATAATTATGATGGTCAGAATGGTGACTCACCACTTTTAACTTTTAGGGAAAATTTCACAAACACCCCCTGAAGTTTGGGCTAATTACAAGAACACCCCCTCATGTTTGGAAAGTTACACAAACACCCCATGTGGTTAAATCTCGTTCGGGATTTGTTAAATATTGCTGAATGTAAATTTGCGCCTCTCATTTATCTTATATAATACATGAAAAATAAAATAAAATTGCTAACAAAAATAGAAGTAATTCTCATTAGTTTTATTCTAGAAAATGAAAAAGCATAAAAAATAATGTGTATTTCCGAAGATTTTGTAAATTAGTTGTCACGTCATTTTTTACGTTGTGATCTAACACTAAAAGCTTGTATGTTCAATTAAAAAAAACGCCTGTGTAATGAGATGCATACTATAGGGGTGTTTGTGTAATTTCCCAAATTTGAGGGGTGTCCTTGTAATTAGCCCAAACCTCTGGGGGTATTTGTGTAATTAATTCTCCCTAACTTTTATAGGTGTAGGATTTTTCCTCCTTGGTTAAGAACTTCATTCCAATTCATCATCACGATGTGTTTCCCTGGTGCTCTTGTGACGCTCTTGTAAGAGTTTGTAAATCTTTTCCACCAGTACAGTGGCATTCGCGGCGCCTCTAGATGTGCTGAAAATGCTTCAAAATTATTAGCATTTTTCTATTTCTTACCCTTCGACTTTCTGCATGCATGTGGCCTCTATTTTACCTCCCTGATGTTATTGTACTCGAAATTTATTTCCTTAGGAAGTGTTTGGTAACTAAGATGAGGATAGATTAAAATCGTCATCTATCCTCATCTAGCGCACAGTTGGTAAGATGAGTGCATTCGGGTTTTTTGCCAAACATGACATGGCTCAGCACTGTAGCACGTTTTATCCCTCGTTTTAATCTCACCCCCCCCCCCCCCAAGATTATTTTATCTATCTTTTTGGCTCGGTGGACCCTATACACAAAAAGACCATTTAACCCTTACTTTGACACGTGTTGAAATCGTCCCAAAAAAATAAAAAAATTTCTTTCGCAAAAAAACATTTTTTCAGATCTGAATTAAACACCCCCAAATCGATTTCCCCCCAAATTTCTCACGAAGCTTTTTAGGGTTCTCTCCAAGGTTGGAAAATTCTTCACACGGGTTCCAAAATCTTGCGTTTTTTTTAGTACTTTTTGTTTAATTTGGGTAAAGTCGCGACTCACCGCCGTTATATTTGCAGGGTACGGTGTTTCGAGTTGGATTTCTCGGCGATTTGGGTGGCAAAGGTTCGCGGCCTGTGTTGAGGTGAAGATTTAACGAATGTTTATACAATTCTCTCAATTTTTATGGGAATACATTCACTTATTTCGTGTTTATTTGCAATAATTTTGTAGATAAGCTACTTGGCAGCAATTAAGGTTTGCATCATAATCATATTTTTCAGGTAACAAACTGATTTTTTGCTTATTTATGTTATGGTTCGTGCTAAAATTATGCTTAGTTTTGGATTACTGTTTGAACAATGCATGGTAAAAGATTAAAGTATGTTATTGTAGTAAAATGTTGTTCTAGTTTAATGGGGTTTAGTGAATTTAAGCTGTTTGATGAAGATATATGGTTATATTTTGTTAATTTGTACAATGTATCTTGCTAGTTTTAGTCTACTGTGGTTAAGTTACTGTAAACTTGTTTTACAAATAGGAATTTTTGAACATTATGCTCAATATTCAAGCTATATAACTGATTTTGTGTTGTTTCCTTTAATTTTGTAGACAAGTTTGTTTGCACCACAGTTTGCATCACTATCGTCAATTCCAGGTAAAAAACTGTAGTTTTACTTGTTCAAGATATTTTTGTTATGAAACATGTGCTTAGAGTTGGATAATGATATGAACAAACTGGTGTGTAGCTTATTTGTGACATTGTTCATGTGAAAAACAAAGCTTAGATTTGGATTTGGCTTATATTTATTTGTACAACTGTTGTGTTGCTTATATCGGGATTTGGATAATATTTGGATTAGGCATATAATCAAACTGGTGTGTTGCTTACAGTTTGTTCTAGTTGAATATTCATGCTTGTTTTAGTCAAAATTTGTAAAGTGTTTGTATACTTCTTGTTTACGTGTTCGTGTTTGTGTCCTGTTCTGTTTTTATGAGCATGGTAGGTATATCTTTTAGTCCCATTGTTTTTAAACATGCATGTTGTTACGGTTGTAGGACTAAGGTTTTAATTCGTGGTATTTGTTGTGTATCAGATGGATGAACGGCAGAAAATCCTTATTTTAGTCCTATTGCACCTAGTAGTGCTACGAGCGAGAATATTTTTCTTTCTGACCTTATTTCATACACATCAATCCAACTTAAGGAATAATCGTCGCCGGGAGGCAGTTAGGTATAGTCTAATCTCTAAGATGCGGCCGATAAATGCCCACATGGACAGATTGACTAGAATGAACGATGTTCATTGCTTGAGCCAGCTAAGAATGGACAGATACAGTTTCAATAAGCTGTGTTGGTTGCTTCAAACGGTGTGGGGGTTGAGGGATGAGAAATATGTTAGTATACGGGAACAAGTTTCCCTATTCTTGATGATTATGGCACATCACACAACCAATAGAACCATAGGATTTTATTGGCGTAGGTCGGGTCAGACAGTTAGTCGTTATTTTAGAAAGACCTTGGATGCCGTCCTAAAATGCAACCAACTGATGTTGGTGACACCTAAGCCCGTGTCGGAAGAGAACGCTAACGATGAAGAGCCATGGAAGTGTTTTAAGCAGTGTTTTCAGAACCGGACCGGACACTGAACCGGTGAGGTTACTGGTTCAAGGTTCAACCGGTTCAACCGGTTTAACCGCTGGTTCGAACCGGTCTGATATATTTTAATAAAAAATTAAATAAGTCATTTGGATAATTCTACATTTTTACAATCACATCACTATATTAAATCATAAACAACACATTCAAATCCACAATCACATAACAACGTATTCAAATCAAAACATCAAGTGAACACATCAAATTTTAAACAATTAATCCAACTACATCTTCCAAATCCATGAATGTCCATATAAAAATTACTTAAGATGGGTGTATTAGCTTGTGCCCGTTCTGCTTAAGCATGCACTTTTTAGTTTGCTATTTCCTAAACAACTTCCATTCTCCTTCATCTTTACTAGTGTATTTCCTAACTTGAACTATATTTCCTTTAGAACTAAAAACAAAACACATGATACTAACTATTTTTAATTCACGTAATATATCAAATTCCTTACAAATTCTCCAATCTCACGTAATATAACTAACTTTTCACTGCCAATCATTCATAATAACATTTATTTCAGCAATTTCCAAACATTCTTGAAACAAAACAAAAATTTAAAAGTAGTTGGATTAAACATGGCAGAATCACAAAAGAGAAAATAAAAAAGTGATTCGTATATTAATTAAACAAGTTAAAAGCTTGTTTAATACTATAAAATCTGAAAATAAAAAGATTTAATCTGAAAATAAAATGAAAGTAAACAGATAAATTATAAACAGACAAAAAAACTTTAAATAAAAACAAAATTATAACTTACAGAAGATATCTGGGCGGCGATCCGACGGCGACGGCGGCGAGTGGGGGTGGGGCGAGCGGGGGTGGGTCTTTTTTTTAGCTGCGTTTGTGCGATATGGGGGTGTTTTGCTAGGGCTAAAATAATTTTGGGGGCTGAAAAATAATTTACAAACTTTTTTTTTTTTTTTTTAAATCCTGAACGGGTCGAGCACCTGTCCGGTTCACCGGTTGAACCGGTTAAAACGCCGGTTCGACCCAGTAAAATAAAAAAACGGTTGGATGGGTGTTTTCGGACCGGCTCCGCGGCCGGTTCGCGGTCCGGCCGGCAATAACCCTGGTTTTAAGGTACTAACATTACGCACAATCATGTTTATTCCAATTGTTTAACTTTTAACCATTTCTCACATTAAGTGTGTTACATTTGCAGGGTTGTTTAGGGGCTCTTGATGGAACACACGTTGATGTGACTGCACCGACTGTCGACCATCCACGGTACCGTAATCGTAAGGGGCGTATAACCGTAAATGTTCTTGGTGTGTGCAATATTAACATGCAGTTCGTGTACTTGTTGCGTGGTTGGGAGGGCTCGGCCGCCGACGGTCGTGTTTTACGAGATGCTGTCTTTAGACCTCCTCCACATGGGCTGCGTGTTCCCAAGGTATAGTTTTATTGTGAATTTATTTACTTCAATTTAGGGTAGTACTAGTACTGGAGTTTCTTAACTATATATTCATGTTTGTGCATGGAACTACTACCTAGTGGATGCCGGGTACACCAACTGTGAAGGTTACTTGGCTCCGTATAGGGGTCGTAGATATCACTTGAAAGAGTGGGAGGAAGGTAGGGCTGCCCCGCAAGATCACGAGGAGTTCTTCAATATGAAGCACAGCCGCGCACGGAGTATCATTGAGAGAGCCTTTGGTCGTCTGAAGAAGCGATGGAAGATACTCAAATCCCCGTCCGAGTACCCTCTTAAGATACAGAATAGGATTATTATGGCGTGTGCCCTCTTGCACAACTACATTAAGATCCAGATGCCAAGTGATCCTTTGGATACTGATTCCGACAGCTCTGACTCCGATGACGATGCTCCCGAAGAACATTTTGTGGAAGGCCTCGAGAACACACCGGCTTGCACCAACTTTAGGGACACACTCGCAATGGATATGTGGAATGAGTGGCGTGCTAATCGTCATTTTAGGAATCAATAGGACTTCAGATATTAATAAACTCTAACCTTGACATATTTGAACAATAATTTAGTGTTATGTACTGACGACAATGTTTTCCATTGCCAGTTAAACTGTTGTTGCTTGTTTTAGTGGTTGAATTGATAGTTCATGCTTTATAAAATCATAGTATGTCGTATTTGAGTAGATTATGTTGTTTAACTGTGTGTTTAGTGTTGAATTTATTGATTTGGTGGTGTTTATGGATTGAGGTGAGTGGTATTTGATGTGACAGTTTGTTTTATTTGTGTTCGGCACTGATGTTTGTAAACATATGCTAATACTTGGTTACCTATTGTTCTTTATAGGTATGGAAGCATCCAGCTGCAGCTCAAACCCGGCTAAGGGCAAAGGAAAGCAAAACAAGAGTGGGAAGTGCCGACGCGTATGGACGCGGGTGGAGGAGATGGCGCTAGTGTCTGTCCTGAAGGAGCTCAAGGCAAAGGGATTCAAAGCCGACAATGCTCTCAAGGCCGGTTATTAGATACAGCTTGAGGCTTTGATTAGGAGTGCATTACCGGAGACTGACATTCGTGCAGAGCCACAGATTAAGTCCAAAATAACCGTGTGGAAGAAGACTTACTCGCATTTGTACTCCATGTTCGACAACAGTGGTGACGGTGCAAAGTACAATAATAACACGCAGATGATCGATATTGTGAGTGAGGATTGGTGAACACAATACATTCGGGTAAGGATCGATCCCTATTTTGTTAATTATGTATTATTATATGCATTAACAAAATAAGTATGTATTGTTAGCATTAATTCTGTTATTTGGTGGCTAGCCTTGTGAATCTTTGTCCCCAAACACCCTAGTTTTAGATCCTGTTTGAAATGGATGTATACCATTAATTAGAGATTATCTCTTTCATCTTTATGAAGCAAGTTTGAGCTGCTCCACTTTGGATAATTGTTAGTTTTCCGCCATATATTTCTACACTGGGTGTTGTAATGATCTATTTTAAGGAGATTTTGAATTCCTCAAGCTTCTGCGGTTTCTTTCAGATGGCATTAAACGAGGCCTCATTTATTATGTATACGTGTTTTTAATGAGACGGTGTATCAAATGTTGTAAGAAATGATAACTAGAACATCCTATTTCAATTATCGCAGCTTTACATGTACTCGTGTAGTCCCTTATTTATTTTTTCTTCGTAGGTGCATCCGTATGTTTCGGGGTATCGCTTGAAGAGGTTTCCATTCTTCAACGATTGGTGCGAGGTCTTTGGGAAAGATAGGGCAACCGGCGGTGCCGCAGAAGATATTTCCGCCGCGGTTCAGGAGGTATTGAATGGACACTTGAATGGAAGAAATGCTGCTGGTCCGTCTTCCGTGCCGAATTACGGTTCACAATCTGAGGAGCATCCGATTGATCTAGATGTGTACGAATACGTCGGGGACAACGATTTGCCAATACCAGACCCTACTAAGTTTGATGCAAAATTTGTTTACAAGAAGATCACGAAAGAGAGGGTTCAAGGAAGAGAAAGACGCCATCTACTTCAGAAAACGCTGCCCCCGAGGTGCCACCGTACGTTGATGAGTTCATGAAGAAGTGCCAAGACACACTGGACCGCATTTCTGATCTCGTTGTCGCCCCACCGCCAGTATAGGATCAGGCGTCAATTCAAAGGAAGTCCGTTTACGGTGCGCTAGAAGCAATCGAGGGGTTTGATGATGACCAGAAGATGCTGTTGGTGCATAAGTTGGCGCATTCACCTGAGGATCTGGACATCTTCTTCACGATGCCAGAAGATTCTCGCCCGAAGTACTTGAGGATGTTGTTGAGCAAGAAACATGTGAAGTAAGATTCCATTGGGCAGGGTAAGGTGGAAAGGCACATTTTGGCTGGATATGCACACTTTTTAGTGTAATTATTCGTTACTCGGTACTATTTATTTAGGAACAATTTGCTATGTTTTCTTGTGTTTTAGTAAGCTTGTGTTAGGCTTAGCAATCAGTCGAGTATTGAACAGCTTTACGTATGCATCCTGTTGGTGCAAATTGTGTTACGTGCACAATCTATTTTGGCATACTCGAACTGTTATGATTTTGGCAAACTGGTACATGTTTTGGTGTGCACTCTGTTGGTGCATCTGTTTTTTTACTAAAACTGTAGGAATGTAAAAATCACAAATGTTGCAAACCGTTATTATTTATCCGTCCGGATTACTTTTACGGTTACATTTACGTGCAACTACGATCATTCATTATATAATCTCTATCATCTTGTAGGGTATGCACAATAAAAACTAACAAAGATGTAAACTAAAAAAAAATTAAAGCAAATTTATTACAATTCCACAACTCCCAACATACGCATTTGGTCGTGCAGATAACAAGCGGAACTTAAAAAACTGGAAATTAAAGCAAATCAAAGAGTGACAGATTATTTCAAGTAGATAATTGAACGGAAACATTCCTTCGTCACTAGTTAGAATTCGAACGACTTAGCGGAACAAGACCCTTGATAGTTGTGTGCGGCGGCGTTAGCATTACGGTTTCTTTCTTCCAAATCTGCTTCCAAATCCACAACACGCCTCACACCATCCGTGTTGGACATGCGGTCGCAAACACTGCCCCCTCCATTTCTCGGGTTATACGGCACCTCACTCAATCTCCCTAGTACAAGTAGGCACTTAAATTAGATAACAAAAAATAATAGAGCTATAAGATTATGGATAAAGAAATCAAAGAGATGATTCAAATATTAATTTCTACGGGATTTTTCGAGTATTTCCGCGCTAGTACGACGGATTTTCTCTCTAAACACCCTAGCCCGGATTGGAGGCTTTCCAAAAAGTTTCGCTAAATCCTTTCACGCAAACTCCCTGTTCTCTCTATATGCCTCAGCCTCAGGGTCTTCCTATTAATTTGTAAGAATTTTGTTAAATGAAAGAATGCTTAGAGATAACACTAATCTTGCGAAATTGTTAATTACTAAAAAGAGAAAACGAGGGACACACACCTTAATAAATACATCCCACAAATCATTGCTAGCATGTACAACATTTTTTGTGTAATCCCAGGTAACTTCCGGGTGGCCAAGAATCATCCTAAAGCATTGGTGACGGGCCGCCAAGTTTTCAAAACGGCTTAGTATTTCATCGCTTTTGTACGTGGTGTTGTGGGTTAGATTTACATAGTCGGTTGCGTTGTTGACAATCATGTCGAGGAACCTTGAGTTGTTTAAGGGAACACAACCAAAATCGGAGTAGCATTGCTCCTTCAAGTTGTTGATTAGCGAAACATCGTATTCTTCCGTCCAATTTGCACCGTAGAAGAAGAGCTTTTGAGTTTCAATGGCGGTTGGCATATTGTTTGGCTAAAATTTGGCTTTTGAATTTGATTGCAAGATACCAATTGTTGAATGAACTCGTGCCTCTTATAATGTATGAAACAATCACTTTTTTGCATTTTACTCCTTAATGGTTAATTGCATTACTATAATATTCTCTGTTGCACACAAGAGAATATATTCTTTCAAAGTCACTAAACTACAAACCACACATCAACTTTTATGGAAATGTACAAGACTACTCAATGCATCCGCTTTATGTCAATCCTATGACATATTCTTTCACAAAAGAGGAATTACTTCTAAATACTAATATTAACACAATAATAAAGCTAAAGTCATTACAATTACACCTAGTAGCAGATTTAATGCTAATTCTAATAATAATGTGCAATACAGCCGACAAAATGTGAGCACAAAAAACATTCGGAAATCTCACAGGCGTAAGCACAAATTAAAGTTTTCAAAACGATGTTCGTATTAACAAATACTAATAAAACTAGATTAATGTTCAACAAAATAACGTCAGCAATCGGGATAGGCATCCAAACTCATGCTTGCGTCACCGTCCCGTCATCGTCCGACCCCGCTGCTGCATTCGACGCTCCAGGACCATCACCCCATACAACGTGACCGCCTCCCACGACCTCGACAACCTCATCATCATCACTGTAATCCAGATGCAGGGGCTGTGCTTCAGTCCCTATGAGCTCCTCCGGTAGCAATGCGATATTACCAACATCAAACAACATGCGGTGCATATCGTAGTCGGGGAAACCATACAGACGAAAGTATCTCTCGAACAGCGACTCCAATGTAATTTTATGAGGTAGATAACATAAGTTTAGTATCATAGTTACTAATTCTTTATAAAATGTAAAATACAAATGTAAAGTTGGTAATGGTCATTTACCCGGCGAAGGTGAGGTCTGTACTCGCCAGTAGTACGAATAACGCGGCGGTACTCGTCGAAATGCACGCCGGGGAGAGTGATGAACCTCTGGAACACCTGGTATCGACGTCTCAACGCAGCGACCTTCTCACGGATCGTCTGTATCGAGAAGTTGAACCCTCTATCTTGGAAACGCCGTGCAGGCTTGCAATCGCTCTTTCCAACTCAATCACGTTGGTCAGGTCGTGGGTATTGCCGTAGTTGAGTATCATGTGCAGCATGTAGAAGTCACCGTTTTGCCCGAGATCCGGCTCAAAGAAATTATTCTCAAGCCACTGTTTCCTAGTTAGAGGCATCTTGCTACCAAAAGGAAAAACAAAAGTTAGACCGAAATACAAATATTCAACTATTTTACATGCTGTCCAACACAACTTCAGTACTCAAATTACAAATAAATAAATAAATAACAGTATTGTCGTAAATGAAATCAAATAACAACAGCCATTTCAAGTATTTCATTTTATAAAACACCAACTTCGAAAACATAAAATAAAAATAGACATTATCGTCGTAGTACACATCGATTAACAATAGTCAAAAGAACCTACATTGCAACGTATCATACAACATACCATATCCCCAAATAACATTCAACACTTACATAATAGTCTAACAACCCTACTTTGATACTATAATGAATGCTATTCCCGTTAAGGCCATCATACACACAAATAACATACACCAAGACATAAAACAACAAGCAACAGCCATCTTTGCTAGCATTCTATCGTCTAGAGACGCAACAAGCCAAGTACGGTCAAGGTTCTTCAATGGTTCTTGTGCTTTTGGATTGGATGGGGCACTAACGAAGACATAGTCACGATGAGTAACAGTGGGATAAGATGTATGCGGAACGGAAGTTGCTGAGTGATTATCTTCGGTGGAATGATTCATTTTTAGGCTTGACATTGTGTGCCCACGTGAGGTTGACGCATACGTGTTCGTGTTAGTTGGGGTCTTTTGGACATGGTTATATCTGTGGTGTTGTAACTGATCTGCCCAAATAAACCAATCCACGTGCTTATCGTGTACTGGGCAAATGTAATAAAACCGACCAGGAAACTTAGCTTTAGGACCTGCCTCAAGGTAACTCATATTCCCCTGCCCACACGCGCATTTTATCGTAAAAGTGCCATCCATCTACAACACATTCATCAAAATAGGGGTCTTATTCACAATCCCAGTCACATTAACCCAAACATCTCCCCAAATGCCAAAACAAATATACTAAAAATCTATATGTCAATGGGTAACGCTACAACGAGTGCACTACAATCAAAAAAGCAACTCAATTTCACATGAGGCATCACTTGTAAACCAACAGGTGTAAGCTAACATATGCACGAACATGAGAGAGTTAACGATAATTAAAGCTCGCAGGCACTTAAAGTAGAAACATTATGTACAATTAGTATATTTTCTCACACAAACAGTACCCCCTAACCTATTAGGCACTTAAACTAGAAACATTATACACAATTAGTCAATTTTCTTACACGAACACTACCCCCTAACCTATTTACAACTTAAACTAGAAAAAATTGTATATTTTCTCACACAAACCACACACAAACAGTACACCCTAACCTATTTGCAACTTAAAGTAGAAACATTTGCATACTTTCTCACACAACCACACACAAACAGTACCCTCTAACCTGTTTTCAAGTTTAACTAGAAACATTTGTATATTTTCTCACACAAAACAAACAAAATTAGTACACCCTAACCTATAAGGCACTTAAACTAGTAACATTATGCACAATTAGTAAATTTTGACACACAAACCACACACAAACAGTACCCCCTAACCTATTTTCAACTTAAACTACAAACATTATGCACAATTACTATACTTTCTCACACAAACCACACACAAACTGTACTTAGGCACTCAAACTAGAGTTATTATTCACAATTGGTAAATTTTCTCACACAAACCACACAAACAGTACCCCCTAACCTAGTAGGCACTTAAACTAGAAACATTATGCACAATTAGTCAATTTTCTCACACGAACACTACCCCCTAACCTATTTACAATTTAAACTAGAAAAATTTGTGTATTTTCTCACACAAACCACACACAAACAGTACACCCTAACCTATTTGCAACTTAAAGTAGAAACATTTGTGTACTTTCTCACACAAACCACACACAAACAGTACCCCCCAACCTATTTTCAAGTTAAACTAGAAACATTTGTATATTTTCTCACACAAAACAAACAAAATCAGTACACCCTAACCTATAAGGCACTTAAACTAGAAACATTATGCACAATTAGTAAATTTTGACACACAAACAGTACCCCCTAACCTATTTTCAACTTAAACTACAAACATTATGCACAATTACTATACTTTCTCACACAAATCACACACAAACTGTACTTAGGCACTCAAACTAGAGTTATTATTCACAATTGGTAAATTTTTTCACACAAACCACACACATACAGTACCCCCTAACCTATTTTCAACTATTTCTCAACTGAAAATCGTAATGTTTACGTGAAGGCCAACATCAGTAATCAAAAACCGAAAGAATGTACGCAAAATCATAAGGAAAAACGTAGAGACTACGGAAAAAATGCCATACCTCGGTAAATCGTTGCGTTCTACGGTTCCAGCGGAGTCGACTATCACCTGTTCAACAAAATCGTAAGGGAAAAAAGTTACAGCTAGCTAAACGAGAGGAAATTGCCAAAGAATTTGTAGAAAACAAGTTAATTTCACTCGACGAAATGAGATAACTAACCTAGGGTTTGTATGCGATTCGATTTGGGGGAGAAAAAATGAAAGGGGGGTTCGTGTTTAAAGGTCTAAAATGACGCGACCAAAACCCAAAAAAAAAATTGAGGGGCATTGTTGTCATTTCCCCCCTAATCTCGTTCTCAACTATCGAACCAAACACTTTTATTATTACAAAGCACATTTTATGTTAGTTACGAACATTCGAAGCAAACACTTGTTCAAAACCGTAGATAACTTTAGTTCAGTTTTTAAAATGAATAATAATCAATCTATAGATTGATCCATCAATCCAACCAAACACTACTTTAGTCACTTATTTTTGCCACATTCGACTCAAAACCTAATAGTTGGAAAGAAACATAAAAATTTAACACAAAGATGCATATGAACAAGCACAAAGAAAGAAAGTTGATGTTTTAAATGTGCATATAATTGACACTTATTAAGATGTAGTGAAATCTACTAGTTTCAACAATACCAATTAGTTGGTTATACGTATACTTCTTTAATGTTACATATAATTGAACAAAACCGCAAGTTATCATACACAAGGCATTGTTCACACAGTTATTCGTTCGCCACTTTTTATAGCGTCAATCAAGATGGTCTCTTCAGGTTATTGACCATGTTTTCAGGGAAACGTGTGGCTTTTTGATGACTAGTGTGAGTCTAGTAGTATTTCGAGAAAGAACCACCTAAAGAGAAACCACAAAAAAATAAAATCATAATGGCTATGAAATGGGAATCATTTTTATATTCTAGGCGCAACGGTTACCATTCATTCGTAATCAGTAATTTTTCTACACAACTTAGAATGTGTGATCGAAAAACATGCTTTTAAACCCAATACATAGTAAAACAATCATATAACATAAAATGCAATAATATAACAAAATCATTAAACATGGTTAATTTGACAATCATTAGCATTGGTTACAAAGAAGAATATGTTCAAACTACGGGAGGCTAATCCACTTCAATACTAATAATCCAAATGTTATATAATAATCATAGTCTTTCACACATAACAAATTACCAAATAGTCTATCTTCTACAATGCCGGTCACGACGCGTACTTTGTGTGCGTGCTTCTCTAAGAGCATTCCATGCCGCTAATGTTTGAACCACATCAATGCAATTAACGTCTCACTCCTAAATGTAGTTATCGTCTTCACTAATTGGCAAAATTGTGTCACCGTTGCAGTCGTTTCCTATTATGCGACGGATAAAATTATGACTAATACGCTAAATATGATTATATAGTTTTGCTTTTTGATGGGGAAAAAGTTGCTAGGTGACGCGGTTCAACAAGTTTTCAACTCAGCAAATGTGCATACAATAATGTTTTGCGCGTCAATATGCTTCATATCAAAGTATTGTTTATAGTTTACGGCGACGCGAAGTCCTTCACCTGAATCTTGTAAATAGTATCTTACACCATGATAGTGTGTTAAAAATCCATCATCATTAGTGTCATTATCTCATAAGTAATATGATCCCAAAAGAAATAGTTTATGCACATAGGTAAAATATTTGATTTATCTTGTATCAAATATTTACAAATAAATTGTTAAATTGCAGTCAATACTATGACATAGAATAATGTTTTATTTAAAGAAATGCATTAGGCAAAAGTAACAATCAAAAATTTTCATGTGGAAGACTAATACAATCACCATTGATAGTTAACAAGTACTGAAAACCCAATTATATAAAATTATGACATATTTTGAGGTCAGGTGAGAGAGTAGGTTATAATAGGTGTTACCTAAAACAACATATGGACAATAAAGTATCAGCTAGCTCTACTGAGTAACATTGATAAACCCTTGTGAATCAACACGTGAAACATGGTGAAGATGTTAGTATCTAGCACGAGTAAATAAAAAACCAAATAATGGATGAGAATGGAAGTTAAGTGAGAACCTTCTTATTTAGTTGAAATGGCTGCAGAACTTTGAGGCATTAGAAAGCCTAGCTACTGGGAGAGTATGACGCATTTTGGTGTGTGAGAAGATATTAACCCTTTCTAACAATGGAAAACACGCGGTTATAAACGTTTTTATTGACAAGAATAACTTTGTCCAAACTTAAAATATTGGGCATCAAATCGCTAAGAAAAGGGTAGGAAGAAAATGTGGAATTCGCCCCAATCATTTGAATGTCCCACAAATATTAGGCCAAATGTATTGACAGTAAATGCATCCAAATTCGAGTTATACACTAATGAATAATTAAATCTGATGGTATTTTGTAATCCAAACATGCCCACATTGAAACAAACATGAGATCATACAGTGACATTTAAGTTATAACTTTTAGATGAAACAATGATATATTAGCCGAGATAAAAGAACAACTATTTACAGAGAATATTAATCAAAATGAAGCAAAAAACCAAGACATGCAATAATCAATTCGCCCCTTAAGATTGAGAGCATACAGCATCCATGCTAAGTTATGCGCATCTTGATTAGCCCTTATCCCAAGCTTTGAATATCCTCAATGGTTGCAACATGATTCACCATGACTTATGAATTATCCTCAATGTCGCGTACTACGGTCTAACAGTCCCTTCCAAAATAACTTGACTTCATCCCTGCTTTCAAGCTAACTGCAACCTCAATTCCATAGCAAGATATTCAACACAACAAGGCGATAATAATCCTTTATAACAATCCTGCCACCACGCCAATAGTAGTCCCGTTAGCATCCCTTGTTATAACCCACAAACCAATTGTCATGTACATATTGCGGTTAGTTTGTGTCTCGAAGCAAAAAATTGAGGAAGGTCAATTTACGATGTTGATCATAAGAGTCACATTTTTCATGAATTAGAAAAATGATCACATCATTAAAAAAATAAAAAGTAATCACATTAATTAGCACAACAACTGCAAAATGATCATTTTCATTTATTTTGCTAGAGTAAGAACTTAAATGATATTCGGATAACTCGAGTGATGGCAGTAACTCTAAATATATCAAATCAATAATAGTATTGTATGGAAGACGAAATTTAAAAAAAAAAACACAAGGAGCGAAAATTAATTTAAATATAGAATGATAACTATTTTTATCAAAATTAAAAGTTGTATATCTACATACATTTACCTTGAGAAAACAATCATGTCTACTTCAAGAGTGTTTCCAACAACTTCCAAAAGTGACTTCTTCATTATTTCTGTTTTAAATAATAAAAGTTGTTTTTAACTCCAATGTTTGCAAACTCTGTTAAAGAGCTACTAAAAGTATGTTTTTGCAGCAACTAACAAGAATTATTCTTTCTTTCGAAGACTCTCTAAAATAGCATATCTTTTAAAATAGTTTGGGAATCATCATAAACTTAGCTTACGGGACTTGTGATTTTAATTACTACTCTTAAGACAAACAAATGTTTATACGATCAATTGCAGTAAACCCTTAACCTAAGCCCCAGTTGCAATGTTCCCCTAACCTATTAAAATATGTGAATTGTCCCCTATCCTATTTAAAAGTATGTGAATTAACCCATTAGTCCTTAATCAACCGTTCAATTTTAGACACGTCTCTATACTTTCGTCCATTGGATTTGGCATCAGGGGACAATTTACACAATTTAGCATACCTTATGGGCAAGTCACACATTTAATAGGTTAAGAGAGACATTGCAACAGATCACATAGTTTAGTGGGACACTTTTTCTTTTCCTACTTTTCTCTTTTGTGAGTAGAATAAATCAGTCTTTTTTTATTTATTTTTTAAGTTTCTTGGTTTTAATGAGTTGAGTTACAAGAACACGTTTTCTTGATACGTGGAATGTTTATTTTTCTTTTCCTATTTTCCTATTTTCTAAAATAAATTCTATTTTGATGTTGTAAGTACAAGAAATCTTTCTTCTTTATTTCAATTTTTCAGTTTCTTGGTTGTAATGAGTTGAGTCAGAAGTATACGGTTTTCGTGATACGTGGATTTTTTTCATTCTTTTTCTATTTTCCTGTTTTCTAAAATAGTTCTTTTTTTGTTTTCAGACAAGCATATACATTTTAAACCTCTAACTTCATGATCTGCGTCTTGAAGTGGAGCAACGAAAGAGCCAGTAGGAATACACCACTTTGGATGGTTGGCAAAAAAAAGCCAAGCTCAAGCTTCAAGCCGACATTGATGGCTTGAAGAAAGCTAAGGAGGAGAATGACAAGAAGATTATCGAACTGAACCAAAACTTTCAAATGGCAAGTCATCAAGTGAGGAGCTTGCAAGCTGCGATCAGCACGAGGGAAGAGAGTGGCTACAAACGCGGTTTAAGAGAGCCCTACCGATTGATTTGGATGTTAAACAATTTGTGGTCAAAGAGGTTTTTATAAAAGGAGTAGCACAATTGGACGATAAACCTTCAACATTTAGAGGAGTAAGCTTGAACGGAGCTACAATCTGATCATACTAGGTTAAAAAGATTCTAGTGAAAATCATGGTAAACTTCTTGACATACAAGTTATAGGGAGGCTATTTGATCTGATAATACTAGGTACTAGGTTAGAAACAATTTTTTCCATGACATACGAATTCTTAAATTTTTTTATAGAATAAAGCGGTAGCTTTATTTTTGACAGAAAAGACGTCTAGTGCTTATAGTGTTTGATTTTATGCTCTGTAGACATCATGTATTTTGATTAGTAGAGAACTACATCTTTACATGTCAATAGTCGTGCAAAAGTGATTGACAACAAGAAAACCAAATAATGTTGTTACTATATTCAAGGAGATGAATAATAATCCCTTATCTTTTGACATCTTTGATGAGTGTAAAATCATTCATAAGTATCATATTTTTCCTTATTTAATTATGTATGTTGTATTTTGATGGTTATTTTATGTTTTTAAATAAGAAGTGAACTTGGAAAAAAGAGGTGAAATTTTCAAATTTACTAGCACTTGTGCAGAAAGAATCAAGAGGCTTGCGATATACTGGTTAAAAGCCAGAGAGAGACCTAGTTTCCAATACAAAGAGTGGTTTGCAATTAAGAAGTCTAGAGAATGAGTTCTGGTCAAAACAATGAAGCCGCAAAGCTGAAATTTATTGCGAGATACGCGCGAGTTTCGACCGTTCGATCAATAAGAAAACAAACGAACAAGATTTCACCACAACAATCACATCATATCCCTCGATAAAAAGCAAATCTGATGGTCAAGATGTAGCTTTTAAAAGATGAATTATTTAATCAAAGATCATGATAAATGTACTCAAGAACACCATAGAAGACTAGTTTCTAGCCATTAGATCAAAATGAGATTGATGATCAAGGGAGTGATTAACCAACAACGATTTTAAGCACAATAATCATGTCAATATATTTAACTAAAGTTAGATGAGACTAATAGCGGTAAAATTATTATTTCCCGTATTCCTTATATCAACTTTTTAATTACACTTTTTTTACTTATTTTATTTATTTAACTCGATCATTAACATTGTTAATCTTTGCTTTACTTGTCATAATTGTCTGTCAATTATTCTACTTAGTTACATTGTTAATCTTTTCACTTGAACTCACTGAAAATTTGGACTCTCAAATAAAATTAGATTTGAACAATTTTGGTACTTAATTATTTATTCCTCGTGGAACGACAACTTTACTTATCACTCTATTACTTATTACGATCTCGTATACTTGCAATTTTACCACAACAATATTCAATAATTAATGCACTAGATTTCTCTGCCTTATTGCAATATATTCAACTACATAGTACTTCTTTGTTTCTGGCACTACTAATACAAAATAATCTATCAAAAACAAGTGATTGAGTCATTACTTCAAAGCATAAATCAATTATTGATATACCTTTATATATGTAAAGATTTTTTTATAGTTCACTATTGAAAGCATACACCTAGGAATCCACTAAACAATTACTGGTCTTTTTTGGTCGGCAGCTCTTTCCATAGATCATAAACTAAACCATTTTGAAGATACATCACAAAAAAATTGAAAAAATCAAAATGATTTTAAACTAACACAATTTCTTTAAATAATAATAACTTAAATAAGTTAATGTTGGAAGTTAGCTAGATATATTGGGATCAATTTGTTTTCAAGAGTAGTTTGACAATTTAAGGTGTTCTTGTCTAACTTTCTCTAACTTGATTATTTTGTTTTCATATAGAAGGTATTTTGGTTCCTTGGTTCTAGCGATGCCAATTCTACAACTTTATGCCGGATTGGTGGCCGAATTCAAACTTGATTCTGCTGCAGGAGCATCTCCTCTCTACTTATTCATTTTGCAAACCATTTTTTTTATTGGAAAATCGAATTTCATAACTTCTAAGGGTATATGGCCCTAGTTTAAATTCCTTCTAGATAAAAGTCGTTTCCATTAGAACTTGTACTTTTTTCCCATTTGTAATCCTAACCTACAAAATACAAAATAGAAAACAACATGATAAATTTGGTAATTCCATTTGTAATCCTAATCTTATGTGTATATATATGAACCTTGTTCGCTCTCACCGATTATAAGACACAACATGATAAATTTGGTAATTCCCTTCTAGCACTGTCTCAATGAGTCTTACGTTGGCCACCATGGATGATTACATTGTTTTGTAGGACTATTATTGACTACATGGGCGATCAACCTATATCTCATGGCATAACATAATTTGTTAGTTTTGAACGTGTTTTACAATCTGCGAATTTTAGAGTATAGTAGGACTTCTCAAACATCACTTTAATCAATCAAAGAGAATATCAAACACTATTTGTTAAAGTAAAATGTTGGGGTTTGAAAGGCTCAATCATAAAAAATAAAAATAAAAAAGATATGGCCTAGATCACTTCTCAAATGAGCCTCTATCTAGGATTTTTGCCTCGATATTTGATCAATTAGATTCAAAGAATTGGTAAATTGCACCCAGTTCTGGGCCTCTCCAGAACCACTCGTCAATATGTTTAACCACGAAGTGCAATAACTAAATGTTAGTGTATCTGGATGTATGCATGATCAAAGCAAATCACATAACATGTAATTCTTCATACACTAATCATGTTTTATTTTTATAGAAAAAAACGATAGATATTATATCAACCAAACCATGTTGAATTACAATGCAAATGAAGCATAAACAGAAGCAAAACTAGCTGCCTCACGACCAAGAATGATCTTCTGAAGCGAGCCTAGCAAAATGATGAGCAATCCAATTCGTCGAACATCGGACACAAGAGACTTGAAAGTTCAAGACAGACCACTTAAATGACAAATATCTGCTACACTTACACCGAAATCGGACGAGCAAGCAACCCCGGCCTAAACAGCCTTGCAAACCTCCAAACAGCCCCCTCTAAAACAACTTATTGCCAATCACATTCTCAGGCCATTTCCACTGCAAGCTTCGTCGCTAAAGCCATGACGCAAGCTAGTGAATGACGGTCCACTAAATGTTTTTGTCTCCACGCCAACCACTTCCCATCCTCATCCCTTGCCACAGTTCCCAGACCAACAGCTCCCTCGGCTGAAAAAATTGCCCCATCGAAATTAAATTTAACAAAATTAGCTTGTGGAGGACGCTAGACTTCCGGATTCTCACCGGTCAGAGCTTTAGAATTCACCTCCGAAAAACCATAAAAAATTCTAAAAGTACAATTGTATATGTCCTCGCCATACGAGAAAATCCCTCAACAACCCGAGAATTTTCTACATTCAATAGCGTCCAACAAACACAGTCAAATCACCCCCATTCTTCTTGACCCAGAGACGATAAAATGGTGATGAAAAGATCCACCAAAGAATCACCAAGAGCATAAGTAATCTGATGTGGAAAAACCGCCACTGCCCAAACTTGTCGAGCAATTGTGCATCCAAACACAATGTGATCAGCGTTTTCCATTAGACCCAAGCAGATTAAGCAATCATGCTCCAAAATCAACCGTCTTTTGAGAAGATTCATATTTGTCGGCAAAATGTTCCAGCAGACTCTCTACATAAAGAATTTCACCTTATTTGGACATTCAGTCGCCACAAAAAACTCTAATCCCTCGTTAAAACCCGAGCCCCCATCGCTCGTAAACTGACCTTGGCCCAAACCACGCTCGAGAATAAGGTAATACACACTCTCAAAGAAAATAACCCATTTCTAGTGTAATGCCAAACTTGGGTATCGTCATTACATCTATCACCAACTGGAATTTGTATGATTACGTCACGGTCCTCAGCCCCAAACAGATCATCCAGTAGCTAAATGTCCCAATAACTGGTTGATGGATCAATAAGAGTACTAACCTTAGCTTCACGCATATTCTGTGGTGGTGGAGTAAAAACTTGAAAATCCATAGGACGGAGCAGCCATCGGTCTCGCCAAATATGGTATTTTCTCCGCTACCCACTCGTAACCCTGCACGTATAACCTCCCTTGCCCCAGCAATACACCACCAGGTGTACGACGAATCGGTGGGAATATTTGCATCAAGAAAAGATCCATGCAAAAATATCTAACTTTGAGCAATCAGGCTATGAGAATGAAAATCCACCACGCTTGTTTAGAAAAAGAGCTATGTTGAAGGCCTTCAAATCTCTA
This sequence comes from Misopates orontium, assembly GCA_946800315.1. Lineage (NCBI taxonomy): Eukaryota > Viridiplantae > Streptophyta > Magnoliopsida > Lamiales > Plantaginaceae > Misopates > Misopates orontium. Next base: position 10,012,211 of record OX326949.1, read on the forward strand.
AATCCCAAACCCCCATCGCGCTTACTTTGACAAACCTCCCGCAACGACAGCCAATGAACCCTCTTTTTTGTCCGGATCATCCCACCAAAAATTATGAATGAGACTCTCAAGATCATTGATGAGATTATCCAAAAATCTGAACACACCCATAGCATAGGTCGACAACGCCTGTAAAACAACTTTAATCAACACCTCTTTCCCAGCCAGTGAGAGAGATCGTTCCTTATAACCCTTCAACCAATTTTATAGCGCATTCCGCATGTACGCGAACACCTCTCTCTTTGACTTCTCCACCAGTGCTGGTAACCCGAAATATTTATCATGGCGTTCCGCAACTTGCATATTAAGAATGTCTCGCACACTCTGCTTTCTAATCTGGTCGCAATTAGAACTGAAGACAATGGTTGACATCTCCAAGTTTATCATATGCCCCAATGCGTTTCATCATCACAAAATCACACACATCAAAGAGATAAACTGATCAATGACCCAACCTAATTCATATAGTGAAGTGAGCTAAAAACAATTCTTTTTTGCATGCCACGCTTGAGACTAGTGTTGCCAAAGCTGCATTAGCAGAAACTTTTTGTCTTCATCATGGCTACGCCATGACCACCATTGCCAACGCTACTTGGAGATAGGTTGGTTTATGTTTTAAAACAAATAAAAGAGATAGCATTGTCGACGCTACGTCGACAGAAAAATTGACATAAACTAAAACAAAATGCAGAAACGTAAAAAGCTCGAAACTGACTAGAATGCAATTTTTTTCTTCAAAATTTGACTAGAAAACTACAAAATAACAAAACTATCCACTCCCCCAAACTTTACAAAAAGGGTATGTCCCAGTGCCAAAAAATAAAATAAAATTATATAAGGACTCCCGTTATTTGGATTTAGTTTGATGTGAAAAATGGTTGTGACGGCAAAACTCTCCAAGTAATGTTGTCAGCTCATAGAACTTCTTTTTTTAGATTTTAGCCATAGTTTAGAATTATTTTTCTCCGTCCAGGCCCTTAAAAGTTTTGTACATATGTGCATAATTTTTAATGTACCGTGGTCAAGAGCGTGGTCAGTCTAGCATTGTCAACGCTCGTCGATGGTCAAATTTAGTGCTTCTTCTGCTGACACAACGTGGCCACATCGAAATAGCGACGTTGGCAACACTGCATCGTTGACAACGTTGCTACGGTGGCAAGGTCAATGCTTCTTTCTCTCTCCTTCAGATGTTGGCAAAACAATTTTGGTGGCGTTCTCAACGCTGCCTTCTCTCCTGGCGGCATTGGCAACACTACTGTTGTAGCATTCTCAACCCTCCATGCGTAGCTTTTTCCTACTTAATCTGTTTCACTCCATTAAACTTTAGTTGGTCCCATTTTGTTTCTTTTTGTCTCATTTTTTGTGCTTTATTCCATTTTTATGCATTCTTGACTCAAGACCTGCAAAAATACGAACATCCATAAAAGACATGAAAAATGTATCACAACCGGTAGAAAAGTAAGCAAAAGTGATGGAAATCAAGAATTAATTATTATTAGAATTATAGTTTAATTTGAATTATAGTTTAGTTTAGAGTTTATTTATATTTGGATATTATTAAATTAGGATTCTAGTTTATCTTGTTATCTTTTATTTAAGAGTTTTAGTTTTGTTAGGTTTTATTTCCTAGCCTATAAATAGAGGGCTATGGTTATTTTGTAAGACAAGTTATAATGAATTGATTTAATATATTGCTGATTGCAATTCCCTCTTCTAAATTTTGTCTTCTTCTCTATCTTATTCTTCTAATTCTTTCTCTAATCCTCTGAAATCTATTTCTTCTCTCTATTTCTCTAATCTCTCTTCTCACGAGTGCCCGATCTCTATCAATTTGGTATCAGAGCCATACGTATCCTTTATTTTTTCGCTGCATTATTCTGTCTTGTTTTGTTTTATTTTTATTTTTTTTTTTTAAATTCTATTCAATTAGTTTTTTTGAAAAATCAGAGAAAAAAAATCCAAAAAAAAATCCCCAAAATCCACAAAATCTGCCGAAAAAAAAAAGAGAGAGCGTGCTTCACACGCGCACACACACACACGCAGTTAACAAGCAACGGTGCAACCCTCGAATCTCACTCGCCGCCTTCCGGCTGCCACCACCCTCACACCTACAGCCACCACCGTGACGATTACCATCAGGCGCCATCTCCGAAGGCGACGCGCACCGCCCACAAAGCAAGTTCGCCGCCGGCAGCAAACCCAAGTTCGCCGCATCCAGTCGCCGAGTTCCGCCGCTCCTTCGTCGTTCCAGTCACCGTTCCGGTCACGTCCCGCCACCGCGAGAACCACCTTCAGTCTCTCGTCTCAACACAGCCGGCAAATCTCTAGTCGGTACCGCCAGTTCGTCAATTTTGACAGAATCGATTTTGGGTTTTGGATCAATCGGGCCGAAAAAATTCAATTTCGGGTTTGGGCCGAGAAATTCTGCTGACTTTGGGCCGAAAAAAAAACGAGTTGGGCCTTATTCTGTTTATTTGGGCTGAAATTGGACAAGGAAAACAGGCTGCCAACATTCACATAATTGGGCTATTCAAATTTTGGTAAAGCTATTCTTTTATTGAATTTGGACTTTTAATTATTTGTTGGCAAGTCTTGCATCATTATGTTTTCACCAGAATTAGCTCGATTAGATCAATCATTTGATAACTTCTTCAATAAAATGATATCTGGTCTTCAAGAGATAAAAGAAGAAATTTGTAGAGAACGTGAATCACAAGAAAGTGAAGTAAGGAATTTTGAAAATAATTCCATACCCAAGCATGACCATGAAAACATTATACACTTATCTGAAAATGATACTTGTGATATTTCTGAAAATATTGAGGTTGATGTCTCTGATACCGATAGCACCCCTTGTGAGAAGTTGTTATCTTGTAGTATTGATTGTACGATAGAAGTTGAGTGTTGTTTATCATTATTTGATTATAAGGATAGCTTGTCGGACTTGCCTCCAAATTTATTTGAGAGTCCTTATTTCAATATTAAAGATTTAACTTCTTATCAAATTATTATTGGACATTCTCAATTTTCTCCTAGTGGAGATTATGCAACTATTTCAATTACAGAACTGAAACTGAAGGCTACACACTCATTGGTTTGGAAAGAGGTCTATGTTGTAAACAACACCAGAGATGGACGCTTTCTATATCTAATTCGATGGAAGGGTCGCCCTAATTTGGATTTTTGCATTAAAGGGAGATTCCGCACTTCTTGACGAGTATCATTTTGCAAACTCTCCGGGGGCGAGTTTTTTCAAGCCGGGGAGAATGATGGAAATCAAGAATTAATTATTATTAGAATTATAGTTTAATTAGAATTATAGTTTAGTTTAGAGTTTATTTATATTTGGATATTATTAAATTAGGATTCTAGTTTATCTTGTTATCTTTTATTTACGCGTTTTAGTTTTGTTAGGTTTTATTTCCTAGCCTATAAATAAAGGGCTATGGTTATTTTGTAAGACAAGTTATGATGAATTGATTTAATATATTGTTGATTGCAATTCCCTCTTCTAAATTCTGTCTTCTACTCTATCTTATTCGTCTAATTCTTTCTCTAATCCTCTGAAATCTATTTCTTCTCTCTATTTACTAATATCTCTTCTCACGAGTACCCGATCTCTATCAAAAAGGATGTGATAAAAGTATGCATAGTTTAACTATATCAATACCCCCAAACTTAACATTTTGCTTCCCTCAAGAAAAAACTACAAAGAAAAGACTCAACAAATTTAACTAGTTCACTTCACTTCATAATTGTAGTTAGGTACCTCTTTAGAGTATCTCACAATCCAATAATAAAAGTGTGATGAATTAGAGCAATCAAGCACACAAATCTTAACATGATAATTGATTTACTAATCACATGCAAGGTCTACTGTGCTCAATGATGTGGACAGTTTTCTCATGAAAATCGTGGTAAACTTCTTGATTAAGTTTATAGAGACGAGTTTCCCCACGATTGACCTCCTCACCTAATCCTCTAATTTTCACATTTTCTCTCCACTAATGTTATAAGAGATTCATTCGGATTACTTAGGACTTTATAAGCTTGTAATGTTAGGCTAAGGTAATGGCTAATAAAAGGATAAAATATTGAAAAACTCAAAACTAAAAGATTCATGTACACGCAAATTTCACTTTTCCTTGTATTTCTTCCATCTACTTGCTTTCTTATGCTCCTATCTCATGGTCTAGTTGGTATGGCCCTTTCCATAACTTTTCTTTTGCTGGAGATACTTCTTTTTTATTAACTTTTCACTCAATTGAGCTCTCTTTTTTATTTGCGAGAGTGATTTTTCTTTTTCTTTTTTTTTTTGTTTATTCAAGCTCCCCCATTTTTTCCCACCTTTTTTTTTTTAAGTCACACACCCAAACTTAGACGTTGTTACAGGCTTGGTGTACTTGCTTTCCACTATTACACTCTCAAGGCTTTCATCGTTGTTTTAGCATGTTCATTGATCAACCTCTTCAACTCCCTCCTTTTTCACATGTTACTCTTTCATAAGCTTCATTTATGCATAAAGGAATCCTCTAGAAAGGAATTAAGAGAATTTTTTTATTTTGGCTCAAAGGGTAGGTAGTAGGCAAACTTACGAAAAGGGTTCATACATGAAAGACTTAAGTGGGGTGCAAAAGTGAAGGGTTTCGGACTTGAAGGTTGAATCGTAAATAAAAAGATGAAATAGATCAATTCTCTAGTGAACCTCTATCTAAGATTTTACCTCAATAGATGATCAATTAGATTCAAAGGATTTGTAGGCAACACTCAGTTTTGGTTCCTTATATAACCACTCGTCAAATTATCAAGCACGAAGTGCAATAACTGAATGGATAACATATATGGATGCATGCATGAACAAAGAAAATCGCACTTTCATACGCTAATCATGTTTTTCATCGTCACAAAATCGCACTTCCTTGGAGACTGATCAACGGCCCATCCTCTTTCTTATATTGAAGTGACTATATTTCATTTTTTTTATAGTATGGCCATGTAATGTCATCTTTCTTATAGTGAAGTGACTATTTTTTTTTTGTAATATGACCCTGTAACGTGGCCACGCTTGGACTAGCATTATTAAATCGGTATGATGCAGGTTATTGTATGTAGTGTATAATCTATGATGCACGGACACCGATACGTGGACACGTACACGACACGATATGGACACGGCGACACAGATCTTTTAAAATTACAAGACGCAACACGGCAGCGACACGACTGTATTTTTTATATTAAAATATAACAAACATCATCATAATCTGCACAAATAACATTATTACGTTCAAATATAGAATCAAACCAAACATATTCATACTCAAAACCAAGTAACCAACTACTACAAGTTCAAATAAAGTCATTAAAGTTTAAGTCATAAATTTCAAGCATTAAATACAAAGGCATATATCAAATGACAAAACAAAGTGTTATACCATACTCAAATAAAATCTTTAAATAGGATATTAGTGCTACGACTTGAAGAAAAAACAAAATTTTTTTGCCCGTCCTTATTTTTGCGCAAAGAGCAATGCGGTAGACTTATTCGTGAGATTTGATTGGGAAAAAAGTTATGATTTATGCATTTTTACTACTTAATTATTTAACTTTTAAAGTTTAATGTTTGATTCTTCTAATATCTTTATCTATATATTTTTAAGAAATTTAAATTTTAACAATAAATAAAAATTAAAAACTACAATATCAGCTCAAAAAGTGTCCAGGCGTGTCGGACACGTCCATAAAACGTGTCTGACACGGTGGCCCTTTTTTTTATTTATTTATTAAGACACGCCACGTGGCATGTTCGACACGTGTCGGTGTCGTGTCGGACACAGCATAAATATTTTTCTCGAAGTGTCGGTGCATCATAGTATATAATGTATACTTGAGTGTAGTGTAGTGCTATTCCCCATTAATTGATCTCATAAACATCCATCCTATTATCACACTCCAACTGTACCAAACTTTTAGTTTGAATAGCAAACAAACGGATAGGTGAGGTTGCGAGTAATAACTACAACTACTTATTAGGGTTGGTTGGTTTGTTTGATTTTACACCCAAATTGCGAGCTGCGTTTACTCTATTTATTATTATTGTTGTACTTTCTTCAATGCTTTTTAGAGTCTCGTTTGTTTAAAGTTTAAAGTCTCTACTCTGTTTCACCTTCATCAAAGCTTCACAAGTTGGCGCTCTCCATCGCACTCAGGTTCTCTTCTAAGCACACGCTTTTTCGTTTTTAATTTGTGGGAAATTTGGTGAATGTGTCTAATTTGTATTTTATTTTTGTGAAAATTGAAGTGTATATGAATTGCCTCGTCGTTTGGTACTCGCAAATTGTAGCAAACCCCTTTAAGTTTTTCAGATTTATGAGTGTAGACATGAAGGAAAAAAAAATTCTTTGTTAGAGGATAAGAAATGAGAATTTGAATTTTGGACTACAAGGTATGTTTGATGAAAGATATATTGTAGTTACTCGTGTATTACATTTATCCAGTTGTTGTAGGTTGAATTATGCCAGAATGTGGGGGAACGCCGCGGTTTTTTGACATCTTTTGCTCATTATATACTACTGTCTTGTAGATATATGGGGTTTTAGTGGTTACGGAAAAAATTAGCATTTTTGTGACAGTCTATGAATTTAAACAAGAGTCGGAAAGAGGCTTGTTATGTTCTTCGATTCATTGTCAAAAGAGAGAATCAATTTGCAACGAGAAGATGCATATGGTTGACGACAAATTTGTTTTTCTGCTCTCTGTTTTCCATCAATTCTGTGAGCGAAGTTGAACATGAGATCCAATTCAAATGCAGTTCCATTATTGTCCTATATAATTTTGAACATAAGTGCTTTTACAACTTAGGAAACAAGCAGTAGTTAGGAAGGTTGATTTAGCTGATATGAATAGACGCGGAGCATCATTATCTGACTTCTTACAGTAATATACAATGTTTTCATATCATTGAAATTTTGGTAGCTGTATAAGCTACAGTAGTTCTAGGCATTGAACCACTGCAAGCTTCAATTTTTGCAAAGTTGACTTGATTCACTTTTGAGTAAAACTTACATTAGAAACTGCATTGCCCGGTTGCGACTTCTCATTTTCATCTTTTCTGTGGAATACTTTGTTTTTGTGCTTTCTGAAATGTTATTCAGCCAACTAGTTCTAACATATTCATTGCACAGGTCTCCACTTTTCTGCGTATTAAGAATGGCAGCTACCGCGGGTTCAAGCTTGCATATTGTAGCAGTGAAACCATCTCTTTTCTCTGCTCGAAAAGCTTTTAGAACAGGTGCAAAAAACATTTGCTTCGATTCTCCAGGAGCATCATGGGCAAGATTGTCCAGTGCTTGCCATATTTCATCTGGAAAACTTTTCAACCGTAGTTTCACATCATCTCCCACAAGATTTAACAAAATAGTCACAAAGGCAATGTCTGACGCTGGTGATAAAAAGCCTGCATCAGGATTGTCCATCGATCTGAGAGGTATGTCACGCCTGTCATCTAATTCTGTCACACTTTCAGCTATTAAGTATTTCAGATGGCGTGCTAAAATTTGTTGCCTTTTCCAACTCTTTCTGATTTTTTTTGTCTTTTGATTTTATTCCTTCAGATGCTAGCCTGAGGTGTTTTCATAATCTTTTATCTGACACGAATTATGTTTGTGATCCAAAGATCTTATGATGTTATTGCTTTGTGCAATACATTTTTTAACTAATGATATTGAAAGGTGGAAGATATTTAAATGACTACGAGATCATCTATATGTTGACTACATAAGGAGAGTGCATGTTGTTAATGTAAGATTTTAAATGATTTTCATAGGAAAGAGGGCATTTATTGCTGGTGTGGCTGATGACAATGGATACGGTTGGGCTATTGCAAAATCTTTGGCTGCAGCAGGAGCTGAAATTCTTGTTGGCACATGGGTGCCTGTAAGTAAAACCGCTGAAACCCCAAAGCTCACTTTGTCTGTTGTTCAATATGGCTGAGTATGAACTGATTGCTGATGTCATACAGGCGCTAAACATCTTTGAATCTAGTCTACGCCGTGGGAAGTTTGATGCATCACGCGTGTATAACTTTTGAACTTCTATTTTATTTTTATTTCTTTATTTTAGTCTTCTTACTTGCCAAAAAAGATTGTGATTAAGTGCCGTTTGCTAACAAAGATTTTAAAACCAGGCTGCCTGATGGTTCTTTGATGGAGATCAGTAAAGTGTATCCATTAGACGCTGTTTTCGACACTTTGGAAGATGTTCCTGAAGATGTAATTTTTTTTAAAGATGATTCTGCTGTCGCTAAGCATTTTATGATAATTCATAGATTTGCTCCATATTAATGTTCTGTGTGGCTTTATGCAGATAAGAACAAATAAGCGTTATGCTGGATCTAGTAATTGGACTGTTAAGGTATAATATGTATTTCACGCCACTTAGATACTTCTTCCTTTATGCAGCTGTCACCTGTGAAGATTCACTTATTTGAGAATTCTTACTCCTCTTAATGCATGTTGTCGTACAAAGATAGTTCAACATATACTATGCTGCTTTCATTTATTTAAAGAATAGGTCCAGTAGCTCGGTCGGCTTAAACAGATTATAAATATTATTTCGATGAATATTAAAGGTGTGCACTGTGGGGATATACTATTTGTTCCGGTTCCGGTTCATGCACTCCAGAGGTCCAACATTTTGTTTTATTTATGGTGCGATGATAGGCATAGCCAACCCACAACTTTTTCAGACTTGCACTTGGCTATTAGTTTTAAACCTAATGTTTATCAGTCTTTACCTTTTATTGTATTTGTTTCAGTCTTTACCTTTATTGATTTTATATGGTGCTTTAAAATTTTGGTTAATACAGTTTTCTGAAAGCATCCTTGAAATTTGAAAACTAACTGGTATTTTAGGCATCTGATTTAGAACTTCTGAGTTATTCAAACAGGCCGATTCTTCTTATAAGTCATTTACATGCTTCTGAAATATATCTTACAGGAAGTAGCAGAATCTGTAAAAGCAGATTTTGGCAGCATTGACATTCTTGTGCATTCCCTTGCTAATGGACCAGAGGTAAATTGCTGTATAATACTGTTATGCTGATAAAATTGCCTTTTTAACTGAACCGTCTATATAACTAGGTTACAAAACCACTGCTTGAAACTTCAAGAAAGGGATATCTTGCAGCAATATCTGCATCAAGTTATTCTTATGTCTCCTTACTAAAGCATTTCCTGCCAATTATGAACCCAGGCATGCCTCTTTCCAGCATCTCATTCCAGCATCTTTTATCTCTCTGTTGCATTAGTGTTCGGTTCACAGTAATATCGTTTTGTCGAAAGTCTCGTTTGAATTAAAGGACTTTTTCCTACAGGTGGTTCTTCACTTTCGCTAACATATATTGCTTCTGAGAGGATCATCCCAGGGTACTTGTTCCTTGTCATAATTCTTGTCGTAATTCTGTTTATACGATTGTTTCTACAGAAATAACTTTAAATTTGTCATATGAAACAGATATGGAGGTGGTATGAGTTCTGCAAAAGCAGGGCTAGAGAGTGATACAAGGGTGATTTTTAGTGATCTTCTGAAGTTCATTCAGTTTGTTTTTTTCCGTGCTCTTTCCCTTGGTGTTAACTATTTACTTGATTCAGGTGCTTGCATTTGAAGCAGGAAGGAAACATAAAGTTAGGGTCAACACTATATCGGCTGGTATTTTGGTTTCCACATCCCTTTCTCTTTTTTGGTTTTTTCCTTGCTGTCTGTGGTTAGTTTTTCATATCACATATTATAGAAGTAACACTGAAATGTTCATGTGAAATCTTGATACGTATAGTACAGTCTTAGGGGAAGCATTGGTTACATTTTTTTCTTCATGTGTCATGTATCAACAATTAGTTACATGATTCGATTGTGAATGACTTAAGGTGCTATAAATTGTACTAGTCTTGATGTCTTTACGTGTTGATCTTTTGAATTCTTAAATCCTTTAACATTTTCAGTTGACACCTTTCACTTTTGAGTGTATGGTGATGATTTGAACAAAATTTATATTAGTTGGTGAAAGTCCCCTTCGCTTCTGCTCCCTCCCTCAATCTACTTGCATTGAGCTTGCTCGCTTCAGTTTGATTCCTGCGTCTCTCTTTGTGTCTGATAAACTATGCCAGTTGGTTGCATGAATCTTAATTTTTCTATAAGTTCTAGATGTTTGACATCTTTTGTTTCCTCCTTACCCAGAAACTTGAATATCTGCTTGGCACAATTGTTTAAAGCATTTTGATTTTGTCAGCCTGCTTACTTTTGCTTTAATACGTGCAATCTCAGGCCCATTAAGAAGTCGTGCTGCAAAAGCCATTGGATTCATCGATATGATGATCGATTACTCCCTAGCCAATGCACCTCTTGAGAAAGAATTATCTTCAGGTAAACCTTAAAACAACTAAGCCATATGAAAATCAACATTATCCACGATTCTTGCTTCTATTTATCGTAAAACTTATCTCAACTTGGAAATGAATTGGACAGACGAGGTAGGGAACACTGCAGCCTTCCTGGCATCACCACTGGCTTCTGCCATTACCGGAGCAGTTATATATGTCGACAACGGTCTGAATGCAATGGGAGTGGCGGTCGATAGCCCCGCGTTCAAGGACCTCGACATTCCTAAAGCCAGCTAATGTAAAACATATAATGGCGTTGTTGATGGAATATAGAGTATTTATTGGTCAAAAAGAAAGAACAGATTGGCCAGCGGCCCCTTTGTTTTGTCCCAAGTGTTACAATTTTGTTATGTGGTCTGTTAGCTTCCCCTGTGATTTGTTCTAGAAATTCTGTAAACGGTTTTGTGGTATATTCAAAAACTCTTAAACTCTGCCTCAAGAGTCATGAGTCTTCACCAGAGCAAGCACAGATGAACTTTAATCAAAATGCCCTTTAATAAGGGCGTAAATGTAATGTCATGAGAAATCAACTTTTATTTATAAAATTCCCTATATATTCTATATTTTATTATCTTTTTCTTAATTGAAGTTCTGAGAAATTATTCTAATATTCTTATGTGATTCAATTTTTTGGTTTTTTTGCATTTGAAGTTGGCCAACTAAATCTGATTTCGACTGTTCTGCACAAATTTGTCTCTAAACTTCTCAAATTTTTTATATTAAGTTTATCCTCTAACTTAACAAAAGGAAAAGTAGATAGATCCATTGCTTCAATAACAAATAAAAAACAAAAGTAGATAGATCCAATTTATCAACATATTATAATAACAACCAATTCTAGGATATGTTTGTAATTATTAAAACTTAAAGACTTATGTAATATACCAATACTCATAAAACAAAATGTAATTACCCCGGCATGCAAAATGCTATAGCAATCACATTGAAAAGAGAAAAAGAAAAAAAAAGGGATAATATCGGTATCAATGGTACATTTGACGTTTCGTCAAATATCAGTGATATTCCGAGAAGATGAGTGACAATACTTGAGTTGGGAGTGACATACCAAAAAAAAATCCATTTACTTAAAAAAAAAAAAAACAGTATTTTCTTAATAAAATTCTTATTTAGTCTTTAGTCAACGTCAAGATCAATGTTGATCACTTTTTTAAGACCAAACTATCCTTTGTACACTATGATAGAGGGTGCCTTTGAACCATTATGTTACACACACATAAATTAATAACTTGGTAGTTATTAATATTTATGGTGTTCATTGTTCAATGACGAAATTAACTTTTTAGAATATACATTTGGACAACTGTCCTGTACTCATTTTTCTTATGTTTTGACAGGTGAAGGGAATATGTGCAGTAAAGCAGTGTCTTTGTAATATGAACATTTTTGGTTGATAATTGATGTACTAAATTTATATTATTGAATTTTATATGGTGATGCACTCATTTTATCATTTTGAGATAACAAAATTGCTTAAATAACTCAATTTTAGATATATTGATAGTTGCTAAAAAATTGGAATAAATATCTAAGATTTAGAAAAACTGAATAAGATGTTTATAAAAAAATGTTTCCAGAACAAAAGCAACAACAATACCTTCATTCAACTTAACAGAAGGCGTTGTTGTTGCCCCTATGTTTTGTTTTAAGTTGCCTTATATTTTGTTTTAATCATAAATTTGCTTCTGTTCGCCACAACAAAAGGCAGTTTTCGTCTTCCATCTCTTGTTTTTCATATTTAATCTTTTTTTCTTGGTTAAATATATTTAACCTATTTTCAAATTTTTTATTCCATTCAAAAAAATATAAGAAATGTGTCTCTATTTGTTCATTAATACGAGCTGCTCATTCTTTATTTCTCAACTATTATTAGGTCATGGTTTATAAAAGGTGGAGGTACTGATGAAAAAGGGATGAGGATTGAGAAACAATGAAGGTGAAAATAGAAAAGAGAAATACAAATTCGAGTATAGAAGTGTAGAAATAAAATCTGTTTTTTTCTGTTTCCTTTTATAAAGCTAGCCACCGAGACGCATGCGGGGACCGTGTGCAACGTTTTCTTTGATTTAAAGAAAAACTTATTGTGTAAAATATATTTTCATTTACTTTTTGACATAAGGAATAACTCTGTATCAAACAGGGATGAGAATTATAACAATGAAATTATCCATGACTTATGAAGATTGTAAAAGTGAAACATTAGACGTGAACCATAATAATAATAAGATCATGCTGAAAAGGTGAGAGTAAAAGTAAAATTTCACTAAGCTGGGTAGAGCACACAATCCTTCACGTTCCACGCCTATTTTAAACTGTCATGTTTAATTGTTGGGTTATCGAACATACCTCGAACATTTTCTAAAGAAAAAAAAAATAGATGTTGCAAAATCCATCATAGTATGCATGAATCACAACAAAAAATATTCGAGAAAATGCACACACTTTGGAAGTATAATATGATCTTGAAATAAGAATAAAAAAACTTACTTCAATTAGAGCATATGAACTAAAAGCTCTGTTCTTTGTACTTGTGTGGAAAGGGAAAATGCTAGATAATCCTATTTTTTGACTGTTTGTAAGTATACACTTCATTTGAAACGTAACATGCAAACATGTGCTTTTTGCTTCGTATATTTGGAAGTACAAAATTATATATTCACAAACTATTAACTAAATTAGTAACGTAGGGAAGTAGTTGAGTGATTCATGGAAGTTGAGGAGGAAGTGGGATACGGTTGTGTTTGCAAATTTACAACTCAATCCCACAAATTAAAATTGCAAGAAAATGATACAAAGGGTAAAATAGAAAATAACTTTTTTGGTATGAGAACTACCAAAAAGTTCACATTGTTCTCCAATATTATCCCTGGTTTTGTTAATTCCATTGGGTGATCGTAGAACTTGAGGCCTAGTTTTATAATTTTTTTAAAATAACTTCTATTTGCCTCACAAAACTTGTTTATTTATATCATTAATAGATTTATAAGAAGGATAAAACAATTATTTCACAAGATTTTCAAGTGATAGGTAACTAATCTTATTAAAACCCTCGTTTAGTGTCACTGATATGCATCCGAGCATCAATTTTGTCTTAGCTACAGCAGGGTGCACCACATCTTGCTCTCACATAATGTGTGGGCCCCACCCCATGTGTATGCATGTATGAGTGTAGGGTGTAGTGCACCCTGCCGTAGCATAGACTGACTCGCGAGCATCGTAGGGTGTCGGATGTTTTCCCAAACAATATCAGGTTGATTGGAAAATCCAACCTCTTTCTTGTCGAATAACAACAAGAAAAGCGAAGTAGGAATATACTCATTCTGCACTAGCAATATTTACACAAAAAGCAAGTGTTCTCTGAACTTTCCCCACTTAAACTTTACATGCCAAAAACGTTTCAGTCTAGGCTGAAAGCACGATTTGCTATCCACCAAAAAATGCCTAAGAGATCACAAAATGCTTCTTCTACGCTTGCAGTTCCAGTTCAAAATAGTGCCAACACCTTTTTCAGCTAAATCAGTGTGTTGCACAACATTATGCCCATAGTTCCTCGTCAACTTCTTGACTTGCGAATTGTTCAACATTTGAGAGTCATCGATTCGGATCAACTCCTTTTGAGTAAAACCTTTATCACCTGCTCCAACTTTTGCTTGAACTGAACCTACGTTGGTATATGCATCCCTGTGGGGCATCAGTTCTTCCCCCTCGACCACTTGACTCTGCATCAGCTACAAATTCACAAAATTGGAAATGGTTCAGCAAATCAAAGAACCAAAAATATAATGCATGGATCCTTATACAAAAATAGCACACAATACCGTGCAAACACACTAACGAGAAAATTTTGGAAACTACAGAGTAAAATGCGATAGAATAATGGCGTGAATAAACGTTTTCTAAAGAGTATTGACGCATTATATGCTTGTTATGCAGATGGATAGTGCATATGGGGCATCTGTCGTAACACTTAACATGGGAGCTTATGTTCAAAAACCTGTGATTTACTAACACTGACATACCTTCCAATCCTTAAAGTCAAATCTGAAGATGAATTGATGGTTTTTAGCTACACCAGTCTTGATTTCTTCCGCACTGGGAGCATTACGCGGTGCTGGAACAGAAGAAAAAAAATCCATTAGACCAACAGATATAGGACATTTTCAAGTATTAAAATCTACCAAAATGGAAAGACAAGATCGCAAAAATATGCTTATGAATTATAGAATTTCGGCAAGAGTATATACCAACTACTTGAGAGCCATTTGCATCTACATCAATGAAAGCTCTTCCATCTTTCACCAAGAAAGACAACGCAAATAGATTCTCAACTGTCTGAGCAAAACAATTTCGGTTCAATATCAGATTTTCGAGTTGAACTTTCCTCTTCTTCTTTAATGCCTCAAACATCACTTGCATATTTCTGTCAGTGTCAGTCAAGACCTCAGCAGTTTTTTCAATCTGTCACAAAATAATAAGTGAAAAACAAACGGTCAGCATTAATGCTCTGTAAAGATCAATCAACATGGTTAAAACTTTGAAATGGCAACTTTTATAACAACAACCAGAGTACTAATCTGAATTAATAGCAATCGGTTATTACGTAACAAACAAAAATCATGTCGACTAGAGCACGTAAATTATGTTCCTCAAAAGTTATAAACAATTGAAGCAAGTACATAATACATTTTGGTCACAGAACTGAAGACAAAATTGGTCATTAAAGAAATAATATTTCATGTATTAGTATCAAAGCAAGTGAAAGATTCATGATCAAGAAATTCTTTACCCACTATCAGCAAATGTATCAACAAATAATGCCCCCTTAAACTTCTAAACCATAAGCATTAAAACATGAGCACTTCATAAGGATTTAAATTAGCAACAGTAACAAACATTAAATATTCTCAAGAGCAAATATAAACTAAGGTAGATTATCAAGGCTACCTCTTTTGGCTGAGCATTCTCAACCGGCCTCGACCGTTTCACACGTACGTGGGATTTCCTTAGCTTAATCTCACTTTCCATAGGTCCCATCCTATAAAACATAACACATCAATACATAAAATTCATAAAAAGATTAGAGAACATCACAAGACATATTAAAACACTCACATTGTCAAGCATGGCGACCCATTCTTGAAAACGGGCGAAACAACAAGACCGATATCTTTCCACATAATCTTAGGTGCATCGGATAAATCCCTTTGCCGTCCGAATTTCTTAATCAGGCAGGATATAAACTCTGTCGGGGTAACACTACCGTTGGTATGTATTTTCACAGAAGCCGCCAAAGAACTTGTCAGGCCCAGCAAAGCCTCGGCATCTGCTACTTGTTCTCTGGGTTTCTTAACTGAAATTTCATGTATTCAGTGATAAGAAAGTCATAAAACAAACAGGGAATAGAGTCGTGTATTCAAAAATAAAATATTACTTAACTCATTTTTTTTCTTCAAGAAAATATAAAAAAACTTGGGAAAGCTACCCTATAAAACGAAAAATTAGTTAATGTAACCGATACATTGCTGTCGTGGTATAAGCAACGATCCTGATTAAAACTTTTTTCTAAATTATAAGAAAAAAAAAACTTCTCCATACTCGCATCTCAACCATCTCAACCATGTATCTATACAAATAACTGACTTGTTACGTGCAACTGTACACGAAATAATATCTTTAAAACATAATAAAATAAAAAGATCACGCGATCAGGGTAACAGAGTTAGATACCATGTTGGTGCATATTTTCGACTTCATTCATAATGGCCATAAATTTGTCCAAACCCACATCTGTTAAGTCGTCTTTTTCCTCTGCAAATCAAGAAATAAAACAGAGCAAATCCCACTTCGAATAAAAACCCAATAAAAAGTGGAAGTTTTCAAATAAATTTAAATAATAAAAACATGTACCAGTGATGCGAGTTTCGAGTTGGCGGTAGTGTGTACGAATGTTCCGACGGTCTGAGACTTCTCCCGCCTTAGTATTATCATCATCCATAACCATTCTCTTCGACTTGTTCCTCTCAGTTTCAGAAACTTCTTCTTCAGCCATTTTTTAATCACTTCTCAAGAGAAATATAATATAATTAATTATAGGGTTTCTTCTTAAAACGTGTTGAAAAAGGAGAGTTATTATTTATTTATTTATGGGATTTTGAAAGGTTTTTGGACTTTTGGGTTCTCCCTCTTTTATTTCGAAAAACTAGCGCCTAACAAGATTCCCCTTTCCCACGCGGTTAATTATCATTATTCATCTCAATCGTGGGTAACTGTAATGGTTAAGGAAAAGATTTAGTTCACATATATACTTAATAAAAAGAAATAATTTACTAAAATAGTCTAGTGCAATCGATCCAACCATGTTTTAGAATAAGTATAGTGCTAAGAGCTATATAATTGTAGTATTTCTAGTAGCAAATAACAATTACTTGTGTGATTTTTAGTAGCAAACACTTTTGTCAAATACTGAAATTAAAAACTTACCAAATATCGCTACTATTTTTAATTGAACTATATTATTTCTATGTATACTTCTTCGTTTTTCAATAAATAAAAAGCAATGAGGTTTATATTTCCGCGACCCAAAAAGGTCACAATAATGGATTATGCATGTGAAAACCCCATGCAATCACAAAAACGAGTCGACATGGAGCCATAAAAACATAAATCACCCACAAGAAAAACAAACGAACAGTAATAAAGCAACTCCGAAGAAAGCAGAAACTAAATGAAGAGCCAACAATGGGGTCAGTCAATCCCTGCGTCTGACCAATCCAAATTCACCTCAGCATTACGAGCAAACTGATGAGTATCCATGTTACTACCTTTGTACATCCATCGGAAGAAAAAATGATGGACGGAAAAGAAGAATGTTACCAATATCACGAATTATGTTACCTTCTTTGGTCCCAATCATAAATGACCTTCAAGCAATCTCCTTGAGAAATAACACCCTTCCATACATTACACAGAGCTAAATGAACACCCAAGTTTATAGCAAGAATTTCGACATTAAGTGGACTCAATAAATCGAAGATACAGTGCTGAACACAAGCAATTATTCCGGTTCTTACTTTACTAACTTCATTAAAACTGGTTGTATTCACTTTCACCTTTTATCCAGGCTAGAGGGATCAGATCCCAAGCACTAACATCCTCACCTGAAGTTGGTTGCATGACACAATTCTCCATCCATGCTAGCAGTAAGACTTTGCAAAAATCAGACATCCATAAGTTGATCAGCTTTCTCCCCTACCTGAATCCCATTCATGTAGTAGCAAAGAGCCCATCAAATCACCACTATCAACAAAACAACTTTCCTATCTCTCAACCCTGAGACTCAACTTAATCAGTCGGCAACACGTTCCCCCTCCATAATTAAATCTAAACATGCAATAGAGATTAATGTCCAACCCAACGAGCTACTGACCACTTGAATAGAACATGGGTAATGATACGACTGGACCTGATGAATAGCCCCACTCGTGAGCAATTGGTCCAAGGAATTATCAGCCTTTTTAATTGTTTATTATGTATATGGAGAAATTATGGTAGTGGGTTAGTGGGAGGTTAATTAATTGTCAAGTCTACTGTATCTTTATATTTCTTAGAACGCATATGTTTATGAACTAGGAATATTCAGAGAAATTAAAGTTCTCGTCTTCATCTTCTTTTTTTGGAGTTTCGTTCTGACTCGAATACGAACAATAATTTCTTACTTGTGTATTCTTTGAGAGGTGAATCATCATGAGTTGTAAAAATCAGTCACAGCTATTTTCAGAAGAGGTGTCTTTGGCAGATTCTATTTGACAATTGTAGATGAAACTGGCCGAAGTCAAAACACATCGTGAACAATGCAATATGAAAAGTTAAGTTCTGATAACTGGGAACAAATGGATAGTATGATGGTAAGGATTTCATCCCTGATTCAAAATGCAGAAGTAGTCAGAAACGTGCATCCACCACCACCGGAAATTAGATTACACAAAAATGGGGAACATTCTTCGGAATGGCCGACCTGGTCTACTTTCCACAACCTAAAATTTGAGGATCAAGACATGTTCAAAACCCAAAAAGTGCATTTAGCCCAGTTTGATGGATCTGACCCGTTACAATGGATTTTTAATGTTGAGCTACATTTTAATTTGTCAGTTAGTGATGAAAAAAATATGTATGGTTTCAATTTATATGCAGGGACAAGCATTCAGTTGATATATTTTGGGATGAGCAACAATTATTAACTTAGCACATGGACTACATTTACACGAGTGTTGGAATTAAGATTTGGACCTTCAGTGTTCGATAATTATCGTGCAATTCTGTTTAAGTTTAGGCATGCGGGGATTTTGTAGAATTCTAATTGTAATTTGAAAATATGTAATTGAGTGACTGAACTTCCACCATATGCAATATTGGAATGTTTCATTTCAGGGCTTAATAGTTAGATTCAGCAAGAATTAGAGATACTTGAACCTGTGGATCTTGTTGAGGCGATGGGTTAGGCAAAGTTGATTGAAATAAAATTGCAAGGTGCACAGAACATTTCCTGTCAATACTCGATGGTGCCAAATGTGATTGTAGCAAGACCCACAACAAGCGTGAGTTCACCGCTATGGTTACCTGCCTCACCAAGACCAACTGTGAAACAAACTTTTCGAAGGTTGAAAGTACAGGAGAAGCATCAAAAGGGTTTGTATTTTTATTGCGATGAAAAGTTCACTTTAGGACATAAATACAAAATGGCACGGTTTTTAATCATAACACCATAAAATGATTTTGATGTTGAAGTTTCTGGAATAAAGAAGGCCTTAGAAGATGAACCAAATTTATGGCAAACTAAATTTGAGGCAGACACATGTTGATGGGATATTGCAATTAGATGCAACAGAATCCTTAACAAACAAGGGAGAAATGGGAACAAGGAAGAATGTTGGGTTTGTCTTATTTGCCCTTAATAGAGGCCCATAAGAACACGAGCCAAAGTGAAGTGGAGAGAAATGACACAACTAGCCTGGAGAGCAACCCAAGTCGTGAGCAATTGGTCCAGGAAATTATGAGCTTTTTCATTTGTTTATTATTTAAGTTTATTATACATATGCAGTAATTATGTAATTAAGAATAGTAGTGATTTAGGTGGTGTTTGCAAACTCTTAAAATAAGCTATAATCAACTTTTTTATTTTACAAAAGCACTTTTGGGGTGTTTGGGTTAGAGGCTATAATCTTAAAAGTACTTTTTTTAAGCTGAAAATGCCAATAATCCACAAGCTGCTAATTCCCAGCTTTTAACCTCCGGTGGGATTTTTAAAAATAAATTAAATATATGTTTACAAGTTTATCCTTATCAAGCCTTAAAATTCGCAGATCAACTCTCCACATCCTTATCAGATCGCAATTAGGCAGAAAGTGGGAAGATTTGGCGGGAATATTATCATTTTCCATATCCTTATATATAATACACCTCTCAACATCTTTCCAGCCATGAAAAATTATCAGACGTGGGTTTCTTCTTCATTTTTTTCTCATCTTTTATTTATAGAAATTTACTCGGGATTCTTCATTTTATTGCATTTCAATACACCTACTGATGCAGGGACTGTTAAGTACAAAGGCTTGGAGATTCTTCAACAATAATTGATCCAAGATTGATGTGGTTCCTGTAGGAGGTTTGGACTTAATTGATTGAGTAAGTACTCTCTGCAGATTGTTTTAAACCTCAAATTCACGATGATTAAATGCAGATGTTAAAATTTCTCTTTTTACTTAAACTATGCTTGAAATTGCTAAGCCTTCAAAACTTGAAAGGGAATATGATTTTCATGCAATGTCTTTCCTTAGATTTCTGTAATACTTTTTACTGGTGTTATAGTGAGTATATAATGAAACTTTGTTTTCCAGTTTGTTTGAGTATTGTCCAGTAAGTATTTTAGCTTATCGTTCAGTGTTCATGCTAAATTCAAGAACTTTAATTAAGTTGTTGTTCATAATTATCTGATGTAGCTTTGTTGATTGTTTGTTCAATTAAATCTTTTGAAACCCGTGTGTGTTCATCCTTTTACGTTTTAGTTTCAAATTGCTAACGAAGGATTAGTACGCATATGTTCTAAAGTTTTTCCAGATTTTAAAGCTGTTGTTTGTGATTTAAATCTGCCCCGTTTGGTCTAAAGTTTCTTCTCATATTTGTGTATAAATAAATTTTCAGAAATCTTGTTTAGGATTCTTTTAAAGTATATACCCAGGTGACCTTTTCTTGTTTATTGGCTGCTTTAAATTGCTGGTATCGTTTTAAGGGGCATCTAACTTATTTTTATCTTTGTGAATTTTGTTTGCTTATTACGAATGACATGTGAGGTTTTTCACTTATCTTTTCCCATGAGAGTTCTCTACGTCACGTATATTGAAGGAGCTTATCATTGTCTGCTGCACACAAAATTAAGAACCAATAACTCATAAATAATAGTATGTGTTGCTTTAGTTTGCTTTAATCTTAGGAATGCATTTATTCAAACGTTAAATACAAGTTCAAGAGAGTTTTTGTTTTATTTTCAAATCTAATTAGGTGAAGTTTTTCAATTTACTATATTTTTCCTTGTTTCATGTAGCTATGGACTCCCAAATGAATGATACAAGAGGATCAAATGTGAGCTTTATATTCCCTTCACCACCACATTCTCAAACATCATACTCAACTATAGACACTAGTAAAAAATCTAAGGGAAAGACTGTAGAGACTTCAGAGAAAGCTAATTGGGATGTGAAGACAACAATGATATTTATTAAACTCTGTGTTGATGAGCTAATGGCTGGAAATCCCCCAGGCAGCCACTTTAGCAAGGTTGGTTTGGACAAGGTTGGTTGGGACAGGCTTGTGCAAAAGTTTGTTAATGCATCCCAACGCAACTATAATCGCATTCAATTGAAAAATCGTTGGGATACATTAAAAAAAGAATTTGGTGTAGGGAAAAAACTTCTGCACAATGAGACTGGACTTGGTTGGAATAATGAGCGAGGTACAATTCTTGCAAGTTCAGAGTGGTGGCAGAGAAATTTGCAGGTATTTCTCATTTTCTTTTACTAGCGTTTTGCATGCTTCAATTAACATATTAATGTGTAAAATTAAATGTAGGTTATTCCTGAAGCAGCAAAGTTCAAAGATAAGGTCCTATAATTATTAATGAGCAAGAAATGTTATTTGCTGATGTGGTTGCAAATGGTAGCAGTGCCTATACTCCAAGTTCAGGTTTGGTTCCACCACATATGGAGGAGGATGAACCACAAATCAATCTCACGACCAACCTTGCTGATGAGTTAGATAATGCTTCAGTTTCTGATATTGATGTTAATCAATCAAGAGATGATATTAATGTTGGCGACCTGAGAAATCGAGAAAAGCGTGGTAATGAATTTACCATGCCAATTTATCACAAAAATGCAAAGAAAGTCACATCCGCGGAAGAAATTGCAAAATCACTCGACCAAATTATAGATTTTATGAAAAGTAGATCTAAACTACCACCAACTCATGAAAGTCAGCTCA
The DNA here is from genome assembly GCA_946800315.1 of Misopates orontium. NCBI lineage: Eukaryota > Viridiplantae > Streptophyta > Magnoliopsida > Lamiales > Plantaginaceae > Misopates > Misopates orontium. The sequence continues at coordinate 10,034,236 of OX326949.1, forward strand.
CTATTGAGGATTGCCTTGAGATATTAGAGAAGATGCCTGAAGTAAAGAAGGTGGAAAGCTATGGACGTATGCTACTTGATTGTTTCTTAAACCGCCTATCAGAGAGTTGTTTATAAAGATAAAAAAAAAGATCAATTTCGAGTGAAGTGGCTTGAGGAGCAGATGGAGGAAGATTTAGCTCGTAGAGCATCTCGTGACGGGAGACATTAGGAAGAAAGTGCTTAATCTAGTTGATTGCTTATATTTTATTAATTTAGACTTGATTGCATTAGTGAATTTAATATTTACTAGTTTGCATTGAAATCATGACAGTACTAGTTCTTTGTTCTTTTTTCAGATTAATCAGACAACTATTATGCTGCTTAGATTATGCTACTTGAATATTTTAGTATTTTGTACTTCTAAATATTTTTTTTAGTTTACTTTGATGTTTGTAGCACATTTAGTTATACATTGAATGTTTATTTTAATATATTTTTTTCTATTAATCATTGTTTCACCTAAAAATGTAAAACAGAATGGATAGCTCTGATTCAGACTCAATTTTGGATGAAAGCAACTTGGAGATGAGTGGATGATTGGATGACACAAGTACCGAAGAAGAACAAGAAGTATCATCCTCAACTACCGATGAAGAAGAAACTTCGATTTTAAGTGCCATAGCAGCTGGAGTAATGGTATATTACGAATACTATTTACATAAAATTCCATGTCGTACTAGGCCATATTCGGGTTGGGCTGCATTGATGGATATGTTAAATGGGCATGATCGTAGATGTCGTGAGAATTTTAGGATGAAAATTGAAGTCTTTTATGAGTTATGCAGACTTTTAGTGGATAATTATGGACTTAAACGCATGAAATATGTAACTGTTGAAGAACAATTAGCTACTTTCACGATGATTGTGGGAGTTAGGGAAGGAAATAGGCAAATGCAAGAGACTCTACAACGATCAGGTTACACCATCAGTCGATCATTTCATAGAGTTTTGAGAGCTTGTACGCGGATGGCAATTGACTGGGTGAGGCCATTTTGTGACAACACAGTAACACACGATTACATCAGAAATAATTCAAGATATTATCCATATTTTAAGATAATTCTATAAAAATAATACAGTGACTGGGTATATACCTTGCATCATATTAACTTGTTTTTATATATTTAAAAATCACAGGACCGTATTGGAGCAATAGACAGAACTCATATAAAGGCTAAGTTACCAAAGGAAGATCAAACGTCATTTATTGGTAGAAAAGGAGAGCCAACCCAAAATATTATGATTGCATGTGATTTTGACATGTGTTTTACCTTTGTTTTGGCTGGTTGGGAATGTAGTGCACATGATACTCGTATTTTCTATGATATAATAAGGGACCCTCAGAAAAAGTTTCCTAAGCCTCCACCAGGTACAATATATTTTATATATGTATATATATTGTGGATTAATAGGTAAATACTGTCTAGTAGATGCTTGTTACCCTAATATCAATGGATATTTAGCTCCATACAAAGGTCAAAAGTATCATCTTCCGGACTTTCAACGTGCATCTGTGTATAATAATCACTTTGAACTGTTCAACCATGTCCACTCGTCTTTGCGTACAACAATTCAACAGTCATTTGGATGTTGGGAATCTCGATTTGAAATTATACTCGACATCCCAATTAATTACTCTTGGAAAGATCAAGTCGCCCTTGTATCTGCTACGATGGCAATTCATAACTTTATTCGTAAAACTAATTTGGAAGATGAGAACTTCCTATACTATGATCGCAATCCATACTACGTTCCAAATCATGGTGATGATAGCGATGAATCTCATGGTCCTCAAATTGATTCTAACGACAATGAGGTGGATAGAGTGAGGCACTTCACTGACTTTTGGAAGAATTGGCGTTCCAAGTATCTAATTATTTTTATTTTCTATTAGCACTCACTTTTGTGATTATTTGAATGATTTGTTGAGTTGAGTTGATAAGACATTTTTTCAGTCTTTTATATTTATGCATATTTCATCAAAAAAAAAAAAAAAATCACTATGGACTATTAGCAAACTTACCTTCGTGTTATTCATAATTTGAAGATATAGTTTTGGTGTAATTTTTTTAAGCACTTAATCATAATCTTTGGGTACAATATATGAAATCTATTTTAAAACTTATCATAAAAATTTTTTAGTACAAGGCACGTGAGTTTTGTAAGCACTTATCATTAAAAAAAAGTTTAATTCATAATTGTTGATAATAAAAAATTGGATAAATTTAAATGCATTAGTTAAGGATAGTTTAGTCAATTTATAAGAGAATCACAAAAGCACTTTTTGTTTGCAAACACCAAAATACAGCTTTTTGTGAACTTTTAACTTTTTTTGCAAACACCCTCAATTTATGACTTAAGCTTGTTTTTACAGCTTCTGCTTAAATTATGAGCTTTTGCTTTTTGAGACGAGTTTGCTTACACCACCTTAGTGGAGGTTATTCTAATTATTACTATATATATTAACTGATTTCAAAAATATTTTATATTTGTCATTCTTTTAAATAATTAAAATAAGCTTTTTTCTCGCAATAATAACATTATTTGAACAGAAATTAATTTAATTTATAATTTTATATATATATATATATATATATATATATATATATATATATATATTATCTTCTCTATTAATTACTAATGCAATTTAACTTTATCCTTCGGTTAATTCAAAATTCGCATTTTTTTTTATTTAAATGTCCTGTTTCAACTCAAGGAAAAAAATTAAAGCAATTTCGGATACTTTATTAAAAGTTAGTGTAATTCTTCATAAAAAGTATTAAGTACTTGGATTGGATTTGAAGAATATTAATTGGAGTAAGAAAATAATTTGATTATGGAATAATGTTAAGGAAGATTCATTTCATTATATAAGACCGATTAATGAAGCAAACATGGATGTAGTAATTTAGAAATTTGGAATGCTCTATTGAAAAGGGTAACTAGTAAGACTAAATTGATTGCTTTGGTTGCAAGAATTATTGTTTTGTAATATCGTTAGTCATTTTCAAAGGCTAATAATAGAGACAGAGCAATTATCCTCTATACAGAGCAATTTGAGTTATTTTTCACATTTGCCCTTAACAAAATTTGGCTGTTTTGTGTCATTATTATTCTCTTTCCAGTTGTGCAGTCAGATTTCCAAATTTGTTCTCAGTCAAATATTTGCTTCCAAATCTTTCTAATATTACAATATTTTATTGGCTAGCGATATTGTCAAAGCACAAAATATTGTTGCCAAAGCAATCTTTTAAAATTCTCTAATTTGTCCTTCTCAATCAATACTAAAAAGGTTAAATCTCTTAATTTCCATATTCTCTCAACTAATTACTCTCACACTATGGAAACTCAATTGTCTCCATCATTAATACATAATCTAATTACTTTCTCACTCCGAGAATCTTATCAATCGTGGGTGGTAATGGTTTAAGGAAAAGATTTGTTTTCCATAGTTAAGAAAAAGAAATAATTTACTAAAATAGTCTAGTGCAATCCAACCATGTTTTAGAATAAGTAAAGTGCTAAGAGCTATATAATTGTAGTACTTCTAGCTAGCAAATAAAATTACTTGTGTGATTTTTAGTAGCAAAACACTTTTGTCAAATACTCAAATCTAAAATTTAGCAAATATCGCTACTATTTTTAATTGATCTATATAATTTCTATGTATAGATCTTCTTTTTTTTCAATAAATAAAAATCAATGAGGTTTATATTTTCGTGACCCAAAAAGGTCACTATAATGGATGATGCATGTGAAAACTGCATGCAATCACAAAAACGAGTCGGCATGGAGCCATAAAAACATAAATCACCCACAAGAAAAACAAACGAACAGTAATAAAGCAACTCCAAAGAAAGCAGAAACCAAATGGAGAACCAACAACGGGGTCACTCAATCTCTGCGTCTGACCAATCCAAATTCACCTCAGCATTACGAGCAAACTGATGAGTATCCATGTTACTACCTTTGTACATTCTTCAGAAGAAAAAATGATTGACGGAAGAGAAGAATGTTACCAATATCACGAATTATGTTACCTTCTTCGATCCCAATCATAAATTGGTGAATAATAGAATAAATGACCTCCAAGCAATCAAGGGTCCAATCTTATGAACTCTAGATTTCTATCACCCTTACTCATATTTACGGTTTTGTTCCTTAAACTAATCCATCATTTAATTGCATAAAATACTTACCTTCATATATTTTGCCAGTTGTTGTACTAAATTATTAGTTTTTTTAAAATAATCCTAACTCCATTAATTTTTAACAATTCAAAAGGAATAGAAAAGTAGTTGTCTTTTTTTTTCAAGACAAATCCACTAACCCACTTTCTCACTAATATTGTAACTGCAATTTTACATAAGGCATCCGTGTGTGTCTATTTTTAAACATAAAAAAATAAAATATTATGTATACTTTAAAAAATTTACACGCGGTCCCGCGTGTGCTTTGGTTGCTAGTTATTTAAAAAACAAATACCTCTGTCGTTTGGGGTGGTGACACATAGGAAAAAGGTTATCCTCTCGCATGACATGGTATGCCAAAATCTTGGTGTAGAGTCTGATTGGGTACACCAACTTGATAATTCTTTTCAAGGTCAAGAAATAAATAAAATAATTATGTGTTAGTAAAGCAACACGCTCACATGTGAAAGTACTAATTAATATTGGAATATTAACTTAAACCAATGAACATGAGAACCTGAGAAAACTGTGATAAGGATGGTGACACATAAGTAAGAGAGTGACCAGGGGCATGATATGGCCTGGCCAGATTTTGATGTGTTGTTTGGGTAGGTACACCCTGCTTGATAATTCTTTTTTTATTAAGACGAGAAAATGACAAAAATAAAATACTCGTTAGTAAAGAATACACTCAAATTTGAAATAAAGGAAATAGTATTATAGCTAAAACTATAATATATTAGAACCTCAGAAAATTGTGATAAAGATTGTGGTACATAAGAAAGAGTCTGGCCGCTGAAATGATGTGGTATGCCAAAATTTATATGTGGAGTCTGACTAGATACACCAACTTGATAATTTTTTTTTTTTAAGACAAGAAATATATAAAAAAAAGTTATGAGTTAGTTCAGAAAATAATCACACGTAAAAAGTAGTAAAAATTTATACCTCTAATTAAAAATAGATTACGTTGATACTTGTAAAAGTTGTGATGAGGATGTCGGAAATGATATGGCACACTCTGTAAAAGTTGTGCTGAGGATGGCGGAAATGGATATGGCATGCTCTGAACCATTGAGCTTAAATTACTATTAACTTTTTGCCCCTAAATAAAAGAATCACTCATAATTTTATCATATTTAATTAAACAAAAATATGTAAATCCATCTCATCCATTTAAAAATTCCATGCACACACGTTATGTCAAAGTAAAAACTAAAGACATGTTGCAAGAAAAGAATTCAACACAAATGTGTGTTCCACTCACAATTAAACATAACTAGTACATTAACTAAAAATTTTAAAATAAATTAATTTAACATAATGGTGTATCTATTGATATAAAGAAAAGTCAACTAAATAAACTACAGCTTACTTGTCCAATATTCTCAATGCTATCATTAGACGACTTATTTGAAAACTTTTGTCACGCTTCACCGACCGTTTTCCTGCAGCTTGTTCCAATCCGCTTTTCATCCTATTTCTTGATTTTATTTTAAGATTCTGCTTTGTTTTCAATCCTTGTATCGTTATTTCATCAAAGGAACTCTCAACAGGCTTGTAAGCATTTGCAACTACGAGTTGTTCCTCTAATACTTGAGATGCAGAAGGTTGATTTTCAGCAACTCTAGATACCAAAGTTTATTTAACTACACATTTGGGACCATGAGATGGTTTTGTAGTAGACTTTGAACTTGTTTTATTCTCTAAAATTCCATCCACCTCTTCACTCATCTTAATGAGACCAATTCAAATAATCTCAAATGTCTCCTCTGTTAAAGCAACCCGTGTAGTGAGTTGGTTATGTTGTCGACACAGTTCTTTGTAACGCTCTCTAATTTTTGTCTTTTCATTCTCTTCCTCCGTGTTCAAGGTAGGATCATTCAACAATGCAGCAGACGGGTATACTAATGCTTCAACTATTCCTTTTTTAGCTTTTTTTGTCCACCGCTTCTTGACATACTCCTCAGGGATTTGAAAAATGGTTCTCGTAGTAAGTACCTTCAAAGCATGAGAGCACAAAATACCTGCAAACTCGAATTTTCTGCAACTACAAAAAATCTTACCATCGGAAGCATTAAAAGTGACTGTGTGATGACGTCGCCTTCTAGCAGGTGTGATTTTATATTGTAATATGTCTCCCGTCACACTAGTAATTACCAATTCTGAATCATGTCCTATGCTCCACTCATGTTGAAATAACTTAAAGACCTCGTGTGTGTAAACATCACGTGCATGCTTCAAAATTTCAATCTCAAATTCAAGATGTTGGGTACTATGACTTGTCCTAAAATCCGCTTTCATCTCTCTGTACCGTCGATCAACAACCAATTTGCCAAACAGTTGAAGAAATTGTAACAAACTGTTTTTACAACTCACATATTTTTTCAAAACACTGTTCATGCTCTCACTTCTCTGAGTAGATATCATATCTACACAAAATGTTTGTCGTCCATATACCATAGCCCATTCTTCCTTCTTCTTAAATAATCTCTTGAGCCAATCATTCTCTTGAAGAGAATATTTATCCAACATTTTGTGCCATGCATCTAGAAAGTCTTCTTCATCTTCATAATCATATATGCAATAGTTCAAATATTTAGTGAAACTTGAGAACTTTGTAAAGATGTGACTAAGATGAATGGCGGCATTTTGATATATGTGGCAAATACATAAATGATGTCGAGTTTCAGGCCATTTTTCTTCTAAAGCTTTTGCCATTGCCGCATATTGATCTGTAAGAATTGTTATTGGCTTTTTTCCATTCATTGCTTTCACAAATGTATCAAAAAGCCACATGAAAGTTTCAGCAGTCTCATCATACAGTAAAGCTGCACCGAAAACTGTAGTTTGTTTGTGATGATTAACACCAACAAATAGTGCAAATGGTCGTCCTTCTTTGTTTTTCCTATAGGTTGTATCAAATGATACAACATCTCCAAAAAGTATGTAGTCGACCATCATTTCACCATCAACCCAGAAAATGTTGGTTATTAAATCATCTTTGTCAACTTGAATGGCATAGAAAAAGTTAGGATCTTCAGACTGCTTCGACTGTAAATAATTAAGTACTCCCCGTGCGTCCCCTTCTTTCATTTGCATAGTTCTCTTTGAATGCAAATAGTTTCTTAGATCTTCAAGAATAAACCCAACATTCTCACGACCACCTAGTTGTTGAGCCATATAATCCATACCCGCTTTTGGCGGTATCCCAGACTTTTCAAAAATTTCAATTTTTGCAGCTTGTCCCACAGTTATTTTTCTCTGAGACCTTAAATATGAGTTTTGTTTGGACTAACCAAATCATGTCCATTATGTTCAGGAACAAATCCAACAATTGCATATTTTCCTGAACCACGAGCACTGATTTTCATATGCGCATGACAAAAGAATACCACAAAATGAACAACAAAATTTTCGATGAGATTTGACATTTTTGTCTCGTTTATCGGGTCCTCTTTGACCTTGAAATGAACAACAAAATTTTCGATCTAGAATATTGTTATTACTATCTTTATGAGATGAATTATTTCTTATGCTAAAACCAAGTGCACATGCATAATCATTATAAAATAGATAAGTTGAGTCTTCAGTGTCAAATTTCATACCAATTTTCGGAATTTTGGCTTCTGGAATTTCGGAGTCATCATCTTCTACGACATCTTCATTTGCTTTGAGATCAACATACTCATCTTCTCTTGCATTGTTTTCCGTTTGAATACCACTTGAATTATTTTCTTGTTCAAAATTCAACCTACGACATGAAATATTTCCGGTGGATTTAACATTGTGATTCATGACAAGTGGAAAAATGAAATCATTGTCATGATAAATTTACACTAGTAAATGCATGTTGTTAAAGAAAAAAATAATAATCATATATGATAAATTAAACACGGTACATGGATGTGTCAAATATTAGAAAAACCATAATATCATATTAGTAAAACAATAGTACATAACTGTCTTTAAAAAAATTTATCAGTGTAAGACAAAACCAAAGACATGAATGTCATAAAAAAGATTTACATAAACTTGATGGATCTTTTTCACATAAACTTTAAATCAAGAACTTATTTTAGCTTGTCTGTATAATTGTAGACAAACCTTCTAATAAAAATAAAAATAAAAATTCCACCATGCAAATATATATGAAAGAAACTTGGTTTTATATATTTAAAGTTGCATGTGCTTTGCCCGTGAATGGTGATTCAAGTATTAGATGATGTTTTAAAATGCTATTCAATACTATATAAAAGAGTAGATGAAAATAATAATAGATCAAATTTTGTTAAGTGCTTAGTACCATATAATAATCACTCGATTAATATACTGTTTTATATTTTGTTAACTGCTTATAGTACTATATAAGATTAGATGATGTTTTTTTTTTTTAAATTTACTTATTTTTTATTTTTCATTAGTCCCTAAATTTCAGATTGAGTAATAATAATAATAATAATAATAATAGTAATAATAATAATAATAATAATAATAATAATAATAATAATAATAATAATAATATGAATAGTAAGAGTAATTATTATCATAAAGTAACATGGTTGACAAAGAAATAAAAGAAAATCAATGCGTAAAAAGGGTATTGTGAACATGAAACTCAAAATAATTTTGTACCACATTAGGTGTTGTGAATAATTAGCATTATGTGTTCCATGTTCTGTGAATTGCATATACACCCTACATCACAAACATATGGCTTCATAAAGGAAAAGAACCATTAACAATTAATAAGGAGAATACTTGTTGATTTTATCAGTGCTTTACTCTTCACACAATAATTAATCGAAGAGAGAAGATACTAGGGTTTAAACTTTAAACAGAAAATAACTCACGGGAAAAGAAGAATAGATGAAAAGGAGTATTAATGAAGTGAGAGATAATGTTTTGTTAGGTCTGCTTTTTTATAGTTTTATGTAAATAAGAAAAAGAATCATAGTTTGCCTAAAATAGGATTGTAGAAGTAATTGACCGCATAAAGAAGGACATAGGCGTTTTCTCTTTCGTGCACTAGTTGTATTATTTAAGAGGGCCCACCTAGTTTCTCTCTCCTAATTTTGGTAGTTTCCTCTCTCCAGTCAAAAGCGTATAAATTGGAAAGGTAATTAATTTGGCTAAAATCTATTACTATATTAAAAGCAAACCCACCACTCTCACATATTTTACAGTTATTGTACCAAATTAATAGTTTTCCTAAAGTACACCTGTTTTCATCCATTACCAAATGGATCAAGGGGATAAATTTGGCTTTTCAAGGGATATTCACTTTTCTCTCTCTTCACAAAACTTCAACATAAAAAACATAGAAACCATATCCCTAAAATCTCTCAATTTCTCTATAAACGTTTTTTTTTGAATAAATATTTCTAAATGTAACTACTAATATTCTCCCACTACATATAAAATTAATTTAAATTTATCAAAAATTACACATTGTGCTTGCTAAAATAAAAAATGCAGTAGTTTAACACTTCAACAAAATTTACACGCGGTCTCGCGTGTGTAGGCTTTTCTAGTAATAATAAATGGTACTTGACCGGGCAAAGAGAATGGAGCTGCCAACTAGGTTTGGCATGGACACATGGCGAAATGTGATTGATGGTTCAGGAAATGGTACATTAAATTGGTACAGAAAAATTTTAGCGCAAACCTGGATGTAGTAATTTAGAAATTCGAAATGATCTATTGAAAAGGTTAAACTAATAAGACTAAATTGATTGCAATAATTGTTGTTTTGTAATATAGTTAGTCATTTACAAAGGCTAATAATAGAGACAGAGCAATTATCCTCCATATAGAGCAATTTGAGTTATTTTCCACATTTGTCCTTAACAAAATTTGGTTGTTTGTATCATTGTTATTCTCTTTCCAATTGCGCAATCAGATTTCCAAATTTGTTCTCAGCCAAATATTTGCTTCCAAATCTTTCCAACATTACAATATTTTATTTATTTTATGATCTTACTGTAAGTCTTTTATTTGCATGTACCAATGTTTACTTGGATAAAACCCATAATGTTGATATCTTATCTCAAAGTTTTTACTAATTATTGGGTAAAATTACAATGGCATAAATTGTTATAATTTATTTATCTATGATATTTATATTCAAAGATTTTTGGATGAAAATGATTTTTTTTTTCATTCATATTGAAGGGATTTAGCGGTTGATTTATTCAATTTGATAACTTGTGCTCAAACTTTGAGATATTCAACAGAAATCTAAAGATTAATAAATTTTCTTTTAAGACCAAACTTTCTTTGCTTTGACCTTAAAGTTTGAGAAAAGAGTTATTAAATTGAAAAAATAATTGCTAAAGTCATTTAATACCGTCAAAAATAAATCAATTTCAAGAAAATACTTCTCAATAAAAATATTGTAGATACATAATTGTAGCATTTTCTGCCAATCATAATATTCTTGTAATTTATAACAATTTCTGGAAACAAGTACTTATAATTAAAATAATAAAGGAAAAATATCATGCAAAGAAATTCTAGAGACGTACGAAATATACAAATTTGAGTATCAAATTGATAGAGTAATGTGATATTGGAAAGATATAAAGGAAGTAAATATTTGGCGAGATGATACATAGCAAAATTTCTCAATACAGAGCAATTTTTTGATTTTTACAACTATACCCACTTTATAATAGTTAAACATTCATTTTTCTTTTAATACATGTCAATCATTAGATGAATCTTTGGAAACATAATTAGAATATTCATCTTTCTAATTTATGTAATGGAAAGATTGTCTTCCCTTGTTTAGCAATAGTTAATATATCTATATATATATATATATATATATATATATATATATATATATATAACTTAGTTAATAGAAATATAATTAAGTATTAAATTCGTGTATGCATTAAAATTTGTATATTACATTTCAAGCACAAAACTCTGTTTAACACGTTAATTTTTGACTGGCAAGTTTATTCATTTATTACATGAACAAAATGCAAATAATCTTTTGAATTCACGTAAGCTTGTTGTCCACCTTGCTCTTTGTTTCATTCTCCCAAGTATAAAGATTTGCTTTGATAAAAAAGATAAAAGAAGAAAATATTGAATGAAAGTAAAATATTATTCTAATTGGTATTAGGAGTAGCCCACCAATAATATTGTAATGGAAATATATGTATTTAGAAACAATATAAATTTGAACCCACCAATATTTTGACAAATTTTGCTTGAAAAAAACTTGTAAGATTATGCTGTCATATGAAAGCCTTAGAAACAAAAATAATAAAAATTAGAGTAATTAATTATATTTTGATTAAGTAATTTATTTACATGGATTATTAACAATTGCAAAACAAAGAAAAATAATTTTTCCATTAATTGGAAGGATGAATATTTTAATTATGTTTTTAAAGATTATGCTAATCATTGACATGTATTCAAAGGAAAATGACTGTATAACTAAATAACTAATATAAATGGGGGTATAATAGTAAACATAAGAAAACGGCTCTTTACTGAGGGATTTTGCTATGTATGTCTTTAAATAAATCACAATTACATAGATAGAGCAAATTATACTAAGAGTATTGTTGGAATAGAATTCAAATTGTTCTGTTTGGAGGATAATTGCTCTGTATATATAGCACCCCTTTTCAAAGGTGTTTTTTTTAGTTGAATAATAGAAATTACGAGAATGTTTATGTAGTTTCAACATCTGTTTAAAAAAACTCGCCCCAGGGCTCGCCTGAGGCTAGTTCGTGGCTTTTTTGACCCCAAAACGGCTCAGGGCAGTCGTTTAGGGCTTAACCTTCACAGGACTTACGCTCCATGATTTAGGGCTTACGCCTCGAGTCAGATATTACGCCTTTTGTGCCCTAAGCTGTTCAGCTTACGCCCGAGAAAAATAACAAATAAAGTTGATTTTCTTCACTTATTTATAAGTTTTCTTTATTTGACTAAATCTAACAAGTCTATTAGAACATATTTGATATCTTTGTTAAATTATTCTCTAAATCCGAAAGTCGTCTTCCTTTTTGAATTAGTTTTATGATCATAATTTTGTGAGTTTCTTTTTCATCATTTATGTAGCGTTTTCTAGGGATGAGTTGATACGAAATTTATACAATATGTAAAGTATGATAACATTTTTTTAATATCTTTTTTGACTTTATACTGGCACTAATATTTCTTTTTATTTTCTTCATGTATATCTTATACTTATTCTTTATATTCCTAATTCTAGTATCTACTTTTTATCATAAATATATAATTTTAATAAATTAAATATCAAAATCTGTGAGGCATACGTCCAACGCCTCGAGGCTTACGCCCCGCCTCTAATTTTAAGAAACGCCCCACCTTACGTCCAACGCCTTTTAAAAAACTTAGACTTTCAACAACCTACACTAAAGGATATCTTTCTAGATTCTCCATCTTACTAGACAACAAATTTGTTAACAGATCCAATTTTCCTTAAAATCGTCACATGACGCACTTCCCACGTCGTAAGAGTGTTATCAGTTGTGCCTATTCTATACCGCCTTAGACCAACGCATGTCCTAAATCCCAATCCTGATAATTATCAAAAGAATATAAAATTAAAATCCCCATCCTGAATATTTGAACAATTTTTACATTTTCTAATTTGTACCCGACGAAATAATCACAAAACTAGCAACTTCAGTAGTTTCAGAAAAAAAATAAAAAAATACTAACATAACGCACCCACAAAAGTTCAAAAAAGAAACAAATAAATATCTTTCAACTCGTTAAAACTTAAAAAATAGCTGAATGTTTTATTAAATAAAACCACATTTTTTTTCCGAAAAGAAATATAGAAAGAGAAATTGTAACACACAGCAAATTAAAAATCTCCCCAAAAATGTTTTCCCAAATAATATCAGCATCACTTTCTCACACCTCTTCTTGTTCTTCTTGTTCTCTCACCGCCACCACCTCCATCACCGCCCTCAAATCTCTCCCGAAATTCCGATTCTACCCCTTCAAACGCCGCTCATCCACCACCACCGTATCCTCAATGGACGGAACTGCCCTCGAATCCATCTCTCAAGATTTAAAAAACCAATCTTTGGATAAAACACAAATTAGGGCTGATAATAATGCTCAGAACAATAATAGGGTTAAGTTGAAGCTCGAAGAACTCAAATGGGACCACTCGTTTGTTCGTGAGCTGCCCGCTGACCCCAGAACAGATTCAATCCCACGAGAGGTTTCTTTTGATTTATTAAAATTAATTTTGTTTCTTTTTTAATTTTAATCTGTTTTTTTAGTGTTAATTAATTATTTGGATTTATGTGATTTAGAAATGGAAATAAGCTATATGTTGATTTTGGTATGCTAGTTTTAGTACTTACTTGGCTTTTATGAACTTTCTTTATTTGTATTCAGTAAGTTCTTGTATCAAATATGTGATAATTTTACGCTCTGCATCGATTGATTATGTAATTAGGCGATAAAAATAGTTTTTGTATGTCACACTATTGTGCAGGTGTTGCATTCTTGCTATACGAAAGTTTCTCCGTCTGCAGAAGTGGACAATCCTCAACTCGTTGCGTGGTCGGATTCAGTTGCCGAGTTACTTGATTTGGATCCTAAAGAGTGAGTTGGTTTTTGTTACATGCTCTAATATTTTCGTGTTCGTTGCTTGTTATATTCATTCTATTTTGTTTTGGCTTCTCAGATTCGAAAGGCCTGATTTTCCGCTTATATTCTCCGGAGCATCGCCTTTCTTTGGAGGGTGAGTTTCGTTTCTTATAATTCTTTGATTACTGTTTCTTTTTTTTCCGTCTTGATTGTTGCTTTACTCTTGTAGATTGTCTTACGCTCAATGCTATGGAGGACATCAGTTTGGAATGTGGGCTGGTCAGTTGGGCGATGGTCGGGCAATTACTATTGGGGAGCTTCTTAATTCAAAGTCTCAGAGGTGGGAATTGCAGCTCAAGGGTGCTGGCAAGACCCCATACAGTCGGTTTGCGGACGGTCTTGCTGTCTTACGTAGTAGTATCCGGGAATTCCTGTGCAGTGAGGCAATGCACGGTCTAGGAATCCCAACAACACGTGCCCTATGTTTAGTGACAACTGGAAAATATGTTACACGAGATATGTTCTATGAGTATGTCTTCAAAGCCTATATAATCCATTGTTTTCGATAATGTTTCAACTGGATAATTTGTTAACACGCCACATAGGAATATGGTTTTCGGTTCTGAAATTGCTTAGTCTTTCTATTGACCAGTATGAGTTTGTGATCCTAAAGCCCTTCTTTAGAATACGGAAAAATCCTGATTATTTTGCTTCTGCCTAAGCTTTTCTAATATAGTTGTTTTGCAAAACGAAAACTGGAAATATTTAGCAGCTGTAAATATCATGAATAAAGTTGTGAGTGAGAGTATGAAATGGAAACATTAACATATCTTGAACTCTTGTAATCTTTTAGTTGTAAATCTGATTAGTTGTGATTTGTTATGTGCATTAATCTCTGTGTTTGAATTGTTAGTTTCACCATTGAATGACAACTGTGAGTTCGATTGTGTGCAGTGGCAATGCAAAGGAGGAGCCTGGTGCAATTGTGTGCAGAGTCTCTCCATCCTTTCTTCGTTTTGGTTCTTACCAAATACACGCTTCAAGAGGGAAGGATGATCTTGGCCTTGTTCGCACTTTGGCTGACTATGCCATCAGGCATCACTTCCCCCATTTAGAAAACATCAGCAGAAGCGACAGCTTATCTTTCAGTACTGGTGGAGAAGATGATTCAGTTGTGGATTTAACTTCAAACAAGTATGCAGGTAAATAATTCATATTGCATCACGGTGTTCTTCCTTTAAAGGTCTTTCAGTTATGTGCCACTAGTCTCACTGTTTCCATTCATTGGTGAAGTTTTCTTTTGCAAATTCATTAATGACATTGACAATTGAAATGAGTTGTGCGCTTATACCTGATATTTCCAATCTAATTAGAGCTGATGTCTAACTTTCTGAATGTGAGATAAAGCCTTTGACAGGTGATACAGTGTCAAAAGAGTCAAGTTCTGATATAAAGTATAGCTATATATGTCTCAATTTTTGCTGCCTGCTTATATGTTGCTTGAGCAAATACCAAGCAAATGTTGGATGTTTGCTTGACCTGGTAATAGGGGGTAAGTTTGGTAACAAACATCTATTATTGTATACAGAGAAGTTGTCAGTTTAAGTAGCATGATTTACGGTGCTCGAGTCAGTTCTCCCAGCCTGGAAGCCTTATCCTGTATATGAATTCATAATTAGTGGACTCTTGAATCTTAAAAATTGATACTGAACTGCTGATGAGTTTGTTACATTCCTATAGAACTACTCTGTTATTTATGTGAGGAACTAATTTTTGGAGATTTCTCCATAAAAATTTGACCTTGATCAGGAATAAAAAGAAAAATAAAAAGAATGATAGATGACAGGTAGGTCTCGAATGCTTCTGTAGATGATCAAGTATTTGCCGATAGATTCTTTTGAATTGATTTTTTTATTTTTTTTTATAACAAATTCTCATAATTATGGTTGTTCAAGGGGATGTGAACTGTACCATTTATCTTATTAACTGGACCAGTATTTGTCACTTTTTTGGTTTTAATTCGTTTTATGGAAAATATTATTTTGACAATTATCAATTGTCTTTTGGGTGCAATGACACGATCTATCAGCTTGGGCGGTGGAAGTTGCCGACCGCACCGCTTCCTTAGTGGCAGGCTGGCAGGGGGTTGGTTTCACCCATGGAGTGCTGAACACTGATAACATGAGTGTATTGGGACTTACCATTGATTACGGACCCTTTGGGTTCTTGGATGCTTTTGACCCCAGTTACACGCCAAATACCACAGATCTTCCAGGCAGAAGGTATTGCTTTGGGAATCAGCCCGATATTGGCTTATGGAATATTGCGCAGTTTGCCACAACTCTTTCTGCTGCCAATTTGATAAATGACAAGGAGGCAAACTATGCGATGGAGAGGTATTCTTAGTGACTCACTTCTCTTTGGGACTTCCAGACTTCCGGTTTGTGTTTCCTTGACATTATTTTCTTGATGTGTTAGATACGGGACAAAGTTTATGGACGAGTATCAAGCTATAATGACCAAAAAACTTGGTCTGCCCAAATACAATAAGCAGTTAATTGGAGAACTTCTAAAGAACATGGCGGTCGATAAAGTTGACTACACAAATTTCTTTCGGTTGCTCTCAAATATCAAAGCAGATCCTACAATTCCAGAAGATGAATTATTGATTCCTCTGAAGCCTGTTCTGTTGGATATTGGTAAGGAGCGGAAAGATGCATGGACTAACTGGGTGAAATCCTATGTACAAGAGGTATTTGATACATTTCTAAGAATATTTTTGCATTACTAATGTTCTAGCGCCTGTAGGATGGTCGTCGCAGAGCAGTACACGCAGCTTAGTCATCGACATACTATTTTGATCTACTGTTGCTGTCTTCCTTTCTCAAACAATGTCCCATCTCTTGCTTCCATAACTAATTGGCCCTAAAAGATAAATTTTCTTTGAGAGACACTGCAATAAGTGCAAAAGTATGATTTGGCATTCTAAGCTGATTTCAGTTATTCTGATCAATTGGGACTCGTGTATTTCTATCTATATGGCTCTAAAATCTTAATATGTTACCACCCGGCAGTTGATTCAATATGAATAAGTCCAGTATTATGATTAGGAAAAACCCATAGATACTGAAACTTACACTCTAAATTTGACTTTCTAGTAGGTGTTACGACCCTAATTCTACCTGGTTTCTTGGAAGTAGCTTTTTTCTGGGAACATGGTCAAGCAGAAATTATTATCTAAGTGATTCTTCATCCATCCTCCCATTTATCACGTTCATAAGCGGAAAGAGCTAGTTTTAGTTTTCAAGATTTTAAACCAAAAAGTTCGTTCGTGGATATTCGTCAATATTTTGAGTTATAGTTTATAATTTATCACTCTTCATTTTGTTCTTATTCATATATAAAATCTGAACCTCTCAAAATTTCTTCAATTTCTGTCTCCACTACAGCTTTCTACAAGTGGCATCTCAGACGAGGATAGGAAAGCTTCAATGAACTCGGTAAATCCTAGGTACATCCTCAGGAACTATTTATGTCAAAGTGCCATTGATGCTGCAGAAGGCGGCGATTTTGAAGAAGTTCGTCGGCTGCTAAAGGTTATGCAACGGCCATATGATGATCAACCTGGAATGGAAAAATACGCTCGTCTGCCGCCTGCTTGGGCGTATCGTCCAGGGGTCTGCATGCTGTCTTGTTCTTCCTGATTTGAATCAATGTACTACTCAAAACACAGGAGCGGGAGAATTACTGTATGTACATAAGTAGCATTTATGCTGTTTTTTTTTTTTTTTTTTGCTTTGTAATAGCCTGTAAAACCCAAAGCTTCCATGTTTGAATTTTGATAGTCACTTCCTGCATGTTATAAATGTAAGAACCTATTAATTACGCAAAAAATAGTTATTTCTTATTATTGGAAAGTTCCACGAAGAAGGATTTTATTTTGGTAGTTCTTTTTGAGGAAAATTATGTATGGGATCTATACTTTTCGTCATTTGATGTTCTTAAAAGGAGTAGTTACAGTCAGTGATATCACATGTATAAAAGTAAAAAGAAAATATAACGGAGCAGCAGTGAGGAGCTACAGCCCTGTGATGGATCTTGGCTTCAAAGTTGCAGCTTTGATGAATATACTCAGGCTAGACCCGGTGCATCTGTGTATTCTTAGTGCTTTTTCTAGGACACGGTTCGAGTTATTCCTCTCCGTGCTTTTCAAAACTCTTCTTATGAAACCCAAAATGTCTCGAAGCAGCTCTTCGGGGCTTGACCTTTAGAGGCGTAACTAACATCCAAAGGCAAAATAACATACCTTTAAGCTCTAAGCTACTAGACTTACGTCTTGAAAATAATTTGAACTGGAGGAAGGATTTATAATCTCGAAAGATCTAACAAGGGCTATAACCCCCCATGCGGCTCTGCCCCTCTATGTTGAAGATTGATATCTTGCTAGCATTTATTGGTTGAACTTCGAACCACTCACTCGAACATTCCATACTTCTGTGACTGAATTGGGGTCGTGACAGATATTTTGCAGCTTAGTATTACACATGTCGTGCTGTTATCTTTTAAGATTTTATAAATCTATGGTTGCTTATAGTTTCAAAGCAGTATAAAAGAAAAAGCAACAACCAGAGCAAAAATAAAGAACTCTTACTGACCACATACATGAGACTCTCATTATGGGAGACTCCTGATCTTATTACCATCATCGGCTACATAAACCAAATTCATTTTATGCCTAAGAAAATTATTAACACGCAACTTCTGTACTAATTTTGCCGCTCATCAAGTTGACAAAAAATAAAAGCGAGAATAATTTACATATGAAGCATCGTCATGTTTCATTCAACATATATATAGCAAGCTAAAAAACGAATCTGGGTCAAGACCTATAACAAGCTGGCCAAGGTGTAGCTCGACGTCGACTAAAGAATTAGGTAGGTTGACTCTGTCAATAAACAGTGGCCGACTCTAGGTTAGGTGCCCGTCTTTCATGGGCGATCACTGGCGTGTTAGTGTTCTTGCCGAGTGACGAGTGTCTTGCCTCAAATATGATGCACCATTGCTTTTAGAATTGAACATAGTTTGGAATGTTTGTGTAAATGTTGAAAACAAATTCAATAAACAAATCAAACTTCATATATAAGATGCAAATGTAATTATATATCCTAAACGCAGAGAGGGACCGCTCACTCAACCAACCTGACATACATCTAACTTGAAGTGGACCATAAACAAAACTATGGTCCTTGACATTTGAAAATATTGTCAAACATGAGCCATGTTCCATTTCCGAAGATAAACACGAGGATGCCTTGGAAATAACATATAAAACCATCGATGGGATCTCAGAAACCAACAATTTTAAATTAACTTTACTATAATCCCCAAATTGAGTTTAAGACAATAAGGAGAAATGACAATTGAAAATTAACGTTATCTAGGGTGAGTTAGCAACGCATGCACCTCCTAAAGTTTCGTAATTTTGTGAAAATTTAAATATCCTAATTAAACATAAAAGAAATAATGATAAAAACCCAATTCATAGAATGTTGGTATATCAAAGTAAGGAAGATTATACCAGCTAAAGCTAGCTGTGGTTGTTCTTTAGTTGCAATGATTAAGGGTATTTAAGCCCATAATTAATATATGATTAAATGTCAGGAGGAAAGAAAGACCAGTAATGTGATGTGTTGTGATTTGTCACATGACACATGTTCTTCAATTTTTGGAGATTGCATACAACTCTTTAAATCAATTTGAGTCAAATCAGATTCACATGTAGGACCTTCTTCCATGTTCCAACACATTAGAAGAATATGTAAGAAACGAATAATTTTGCAGAATCAGGGATCACTCAACGAGTTATATAGATATTTAAATCATGGAAATTTTTAAAAAAATTCCCATGTGATATGCCTAATAAGTAATTGAAAAAACAAAACAAAGAAGGATTTTTTTGGTATGCGTAGTACGCAAGAAAAGAAAAAGAAAATGCCTGTGCAAAAGTAGAGACAAATAATCCCGTTGTGGAAAAACCGCAAGGGGATTTTTCACTTTGTTTCAATTCAATACAAGAATCCGTAGGGACTTCTTTTTCTTTCTTTCTCATAGTGATATTTTGTCCCTCTCTTATTCTACATAACATATGTCGGTCATTTATCTTATTTTATATACGGAATTTTCGCTTATTATGCATGCATAAAAGAACGAGGTTTTCAGTTTTAACCTGTAAATTGTGATAGAATATTTGGCAAGAGTAAATGAAATACGAATATGCATTACGGAGTTTCTAAAGCACGAGGATCGTCCGAAAATTAATTTAACCATAGTTGCATAAAACAAGATCAGAAAGAAAATTCAATACGAATGACCCCTCTTTTTATATTTATATATTAAGCACATTATATTCTTTAGCAAAAAATACCGAAATACCCATACATAAGTACAGACGTTTTTATTGATTAATTAGGTGGTGTTTGCAAACTTCTCTTTAAAAGTAAAAACTCATAGTTTAAAGTTAAAGGCGTAAAATTATATTTAAGTTGAGAGTGTCTGATTTTTTTTTTTATTTTTAAAAAAGCTAACAATAAATGGAAGGTGTTTGGAATAAAACATAAAAGCTTATCATAAGTTGTTGTTGAACTATAATTATATTTATTAGAAATAACCACCACAACCTAAATATGGCAAGTACGAACTTATAAGCTGTGGATAGTTTTGGCTTAAAAAAAGTGCTCGTATGCTATTACCTACAAGTGCTTAAATAAGATTAAACTCATATTCTAGCTTTTTATAAGAGTTATACAACCTTATTAAGGGTTTAGGTTAACCAAACGAGGTGATTTCTTACTGTATTGTTTTTTTTATTTTGTTATATTTCAGCTAAAAAAAAACTCAATCATGACAATCATACGTAACTGCATTCATGTAATTGCATTTCGACTCTCTCACATGTTAGGCCGCGAAATTCGTAAAAAGAAAGATGCAACTTACGAACTATAAAAACCAACTTAATAATAATCCATATGATCTATGATTAGTCAAATTGGGCAAGAACAGAAGTCCATAATACTGCAGTGTGAAGGCCACATTTTGACACTTTTGACTCAAATCTTAGCCTGGATATTTGCCTTAAACTATTATTAGTTCCTTTTGGAATACTTTTTTGAAGAACCACATGTTTTGTCAGAGTAAAGCACGATCTACAACCAAGAAATTAAATCGAATACGCGTATCCACTCCTCCATATAACATCCAAACCAAACTTGTCATCTATATCCATCTCATTAATATTCTTCCAAAAAACAGCACTATGAGAAACTATCACAAAACATCATTTGTTCTTCTAACAGTTGTACTACTCTTTCTGCATGTACACATTTGTTCTGCTTTTCACATTTCTCATGAGATAGAGAATACTTCGTTGTTTAGAGGAAAAACACACTACTCAAGAAAATTGCTTGTTTCTTTAAATTCAGTTTCTGTAGATAAAGCCAACTTGGGTAGAGGAGCAGATCAGCTGGAGAAAGCAGTGGAGAATGGCCTTAGAAAAAGGCCAAAAAGTTCTTCAAATCCTTCTCATAATAAATGATTATCTATATATGTATTTTTCTTTCTTGTAGACTAATATAGATAGAAGAGAGATTAGATGTATCTGTATGTATTCTGTTCCACCAGTTTTGTAGTTCTTTTTGAGAATTCTGCTGTAAGATTTTCCATTGTGAGTTTGTACAATTTTAGTGATAATGAAAGAGTGTGTATTTAAGCCAATGTTAAGCATTATCTTAGATCTCATTTGGTCATGAAAGCTACACTAGATATCTTTTGGCATGTAATTTGTAGTTTAATGCGTATATTGCACGCGAGATCAAGTCATGCTCAACTTTACATTTGAGGCAAGGAGGGTAAACTTCATCAAGAATTAGTAGTACAACACAAGTTGATCAACTGTAAAGTGCCCTTTGAAGATCGAAAAACCATTACAATAGATTCTTTTAGAATTTAGATTGATATGGAGGCACTCTATGCAGTTTAAAAAGTATTGCGAAGAGCCCCTATTTTTACATTTTTCTGAATCTTCAGGGAATGTCTTCTTAATTATTCAAACAACGACGTTGTAAGTGCTTTCAAATTCTCACACCAATCAAACGAACATGCATCCTAAAGGGACGTAAGATTCTTGAAGATGGCTAGCAAACAACAGCAGAACCACATATTATTAGAGTGACATAGCTGCTGACATATATTAATCATTTAAGCGGTAGAGGAGAACGGAACGGACAAGGTGGTATTGCAACTTCAACAACTCCTTCAAGCATTAGGCTTACTCTTCTCATTGTTGGTCGTAGACACGAGTCTTCTTGAATACACCAAATCCCGACCATCACAAACATTTCCAGCCTTTTTGCATCACTCAAGGCCTCTTCATCATTCCCAACTAAACTGTCCAACCTTCCTTCTTGAAAGCAGTCCCAAACCCAATCGGTTAGAATTGGATTTTCTCCATATTCCAAGTCCAACACACTTTTCCTGCACGTAATGATCTCTAATAGCAACACCCCGAAGCTATACACATCAACTTTTGCAGTAATCTGTGTGTTCCTGAACCATTCAGGGGCTACGTATCCTTTTGTGCCTCGAATATTAGTCTGTGTACGGCTCTGATTCATCATCAGAAGTTTTGCCAGTCCAAAGTCTGAAATGCTAGCATTGTAGTATTGGTTGAGAAGTATGTTATGAGGCTTTATATCACAATGAATGATCTGTGTGCTGCATTCCTCGTGTAAGTATGTTAGCCCCCTCGCGACCCCAAGTGCGATTTGAGTCCTAAGACTCCAACTCGGTTTCAAATCACCAAAAAGAAAGAAGGCTAGAGTTCCATTACTCATGTACTCATAGACCAGTAAACGTTCGTGTCCTTCATCACAAAACCCAACCAGGCGAACCAAATTCTTGTGATGAGTATGACCAATTGCATTCACTTCTGTTCTGAATTCCTTTTCAGAATCTCGAGCCACTTTATCCAGCTTCTTCACTGCAATAATGGTTTTGGAATCATATGGTATCACCCCTTTGTAGACGATTCCAAAAGCGCCCCTTCCCAGCTCGTCCTTAAACCCATCGGTTGATTGAAAAAGTTCTTTGTAAGTAAATTAGCGTAAATTTGATTCCACGGTGCTCTGAACCGATTTGGGAATCGGGATCTTTTTATAGTAAATAAGGAAGAAACCAAGACAAGCAGCACATACAATGAACACAGAGCTGCCCAAAAGCACTGATCCCACAAGGACCAATTTTTTCTGGCCCCTTTTGTGCTTATCTGTAGTTGGAGTTGGAGTTGAAAGATTAAGACTATCATCTTTCCCTATCTTTAAAAAGGGCACAGCACCTTAGTTGGCATCAACTCTTCCATTAGAGAGGGGTAGCTTCTTCTTCGAGCAGCTATTTGCTTTATAAATCGCTGCAGCACAGAGACAATCACTCATGCAAGCGTTCCTGCAGTCGTCTTCTGTACTATGTTCTATTTGTTCGTAATCATTTTGGGGCCAATCTGTGTCATAAATCTGAAAGAAATCATATAACATTTGTGGTGAACCTTTTCCCTCAGCAGCGCAAGTTGGCTCAAACTTCTGGCTGCAATCTCCGTATGCGTTGTTTGGATCAACCAAAGAATATCCTACTGGGCAATCACAGACTGGTCTTTGATTCTCAAGCCGGCACACGTTGTTATAACCACAAGCCCCACTTCCCTTAAATCCATCAACACTTGCACAGATGTTTTCGGGCCAAGATCTTGCAGCAGTCCACCCTTGATTGCCAGCGAAGTTCCTGGGATGATAATACTGTGTGAAAACTCCATCATAATCAAGAGTGGCCCTGTAATAAAATTACGTAGCAGGAAGAACTGTAGGAGGTGAAAAAACCGTCTGCTCACCGTTTCTACGCCTAATATAAAGGGAACCACTTTCATTGAAGAACAGCTGGTACCCATAATTCGACGCGTTTAAATCAGAAGTCCGGCTGTTGTAGTACTCATCGTCAAAATCAGCGTTGGAGGAACTTTTCGGGTGTTGAACACTAGATTTCCATCCTCAACCATGCGAGCATAGAATCTTCCAACAGAAAAGTTGGTCTCTGTCTTTCGGGAAACAAGAATGTCACCAATCTCGATAGTTTGAGTCGGCAATATGGTATCAGCAGGATTTCTGAAACTCTCCCAGAACACGGTTGAATCCATACGTCGTAGAACAAAGTTTCCAGTGTCATTCATGAAACCGTAAGCAACTTCATCATGCGCCGCAGTGCCATCAGTAACATTCCAAAGTGACGTGCCTCTAGGATCACGGAGCACGAGCCCCTGCGATGAATCAGTCGCAAAACTGAGCCACTAGGCACCGGACTGATTCCCCTTGGGTACCAGACTACAGTTTTATTCGGAATTCTACCGAACCATATCGAAAGCAAAAAGAGGTCATCATTACTATCTTGGAGCTGTCTAAAGCCGAGTGCGAAATCTCCAGAAGGAGAAAGCCAAGAACTGGAGTTAGCTGCGGCAGTAAGAGAGCTCCCAACAGTTATATTACCATTGTTTTGTGCAAATGTACCATTGTTTGGTGGAAAGAAAAATAGGGATAAAAGCATTAAACCCCCTATACTATTGCCCCCTGTCCTTTTATTTTTTGCGACTTGCCCCCTGTACTATGGATAAATAAGCACTTTGCCCCCTGAGTCACTTTTTCACCATTAGATTTGAATACGTGTTAACATTTTTTGCCGTTGGATTTGGACTCAGGGGCAAACTGCTTATTTATCCATAGTATAGGAGACAAGTCGCAAAAAATAAAAGAACATGGGGCAAAGTGCAACAGGGGGTATAGTTCAGAAGGTTTAATGCTTTTATCCCAGAAAAATAATATGACGATGAAGAGGAGGAAATGATGAACCATTGTAAGAGACAAAGCTAACTGAAAACACAGGGGGAAACTGCGAGCCACTCAGTCCCATGTTTGTTGTTCGTAAGTCAACTATGATTTCAGGCGTCAACTATGATTTCATGTTCCAACTTTAATTTGCTTAAATTGTAAAGAGAGAAAAAAAAAGGGTTATGAAGGGGCAGATAATATCATACTTATTTTCGTCCATAAAATTTAGGGCTAATTGCAGCAAACCCCCCAAATTATGGGGGTCGGAGCACTTTACACCCTGAACTATCGATTTGTGCGAAATACCCCTGAACTACCCGATTTTGTGCGTTTTACCCCCTGACCCGTTGACCGGCTACTGTAGCAAAAAACGTGCCCGGCACGTGATCGCCGGAAGGGCAATTTCGTCTGTTCAATATTTTGGAATTTTGACTCATAGAAAATGTCCCACCCTAAACTTTCATAGTGTACCCCCCGAAGTATTGAAGATGCCCCCCTGAACTATTGTACCGTACCCCATAGGTTATTACATGGTGCATATCGAATGCCCCCTGAACTTTGTAAAGATACCCCCTGAACTTTGTACAAACACCCCCTGAACTTTGGACAGATGCACCCTGAACTACTATTTTCTGCATTTATTACCCCCTGAACTAAGGTAATTGTTCGGGAGCACCCCCTAAACTTAAAAAATAGTGCGTCAATACCCCCTAAACTAATATACTTGTGCACAAGTGCCCCCTGACTTATAATTTTGTAAACTCCTTTTCATTTGTTTTTCTTCTTGTGCATAAAAGTGTAACTAACATGTCACTAATTAGACAAATAAAACCAACAAATCATACATAATAAGCCATTTACAACAATGTGTTTGCCATTAAAACACATCGAATGCTGCCAAAATAATTGAGGTGCATGCCATACCATACACATTCTAATATAGGGCTATTGTTCGCCATCACAAAACATGGAATAGTTACAAAATTAACCTGGACAGTTCAAGGCCAACCAACACATACATTTCATCCTAAAACTACTACTTCTCCACATCCAATTTTCTTCGAACCGACCTAGTTTCGTACACCGTGTTTGCTTCCATCCAAGCCTTTTCCTTGGCCCACCGTGCATTCATATCTTTCCACAGTTGAGCCTCCACAGCAGCTGGATCGCTCATAGTAATGCCAACACTCTTCTCCTTTCCTTCACCCCCTGGATTCTGCTGTTTCTTTTTAGAGACATCATTTTTTGGCTACAAAAACATGAACAAATTAGGGGACTACTAACAAACAGTACTTATGAAACCTTCTAGAAAAATGCTAACCTCAACATCGACAATCTTCTCCTTTCCTTTACCCCCTGGATTCTGCTTTTTCTTTTTAGAGACATCCTTTTTTGGCTACAAAAACATGAACAAATTAGGGGACTACTAACAAACAGTACTTATGCAACCTTCTAAAAAAAATGCTAACCACAATATCAACACTCTTCTCATTTCCTTTACCCCCTGGATTCCGTTTTTTCTTCTTAGAGACATCATTTTTTACCTACAAAAAGCACTAACATCTTAGTGTTACTTAAAAACATTACTTATCCATCTAAGAGAAATTGCTAACCTCAACATCAACACTCTTCTCCTTTCCTTTCACAGCTGTGTTTTGCTTTTTCTTCTTAGAGACATCATTTTTTATCTACAAACACCATGAACAAATTAGTTATGTGACCATTCCATATTTCTATAACAAGTTAATGTAAAACTAACCATGTCTGTGGTCTCTTTCAGTGGCACCACCTCTTGGTTTTTAGTTGCTTCTTTTCCTTTAACATCTTGTTCATTTTCTTCCTCAACAAACCTCACCACCCTCTTTCTTGTCCTAACAGGAGGCAGCTCCATTTCACCTCCAGCCTGCTGCATGTCCAACAGTACATTATCATTTTTTGCTTCCTTTTTTTTGAGATTAGTAGACACTCCAGATGCTTTATCCTTTTTTGGTGTGGCCTTTTGCATTCGAAGAAATTGAACTCCAGGATATTGCTCTTCACCTTGCCTCTTGCTCCTTGTAGTCATTGGGGAGGCCATTACTCCTTTTCTATTCTTGTTAGATTTGGGAATTACTTCAACATTGCCCTCACTTATATGCTCTTCAACAGTTTGTGGAGGCACTTGTGCCTCATCCAGTTTGCCATGCCGAGCTACAACTGCATCAACCTGTGGCTCACTCATCTGCTCTGTTACAAGTGGAGGGGGCACAGCATCATCAGCTTTTATGGTCCTTGGCCTTTTATTGTTCATGGTCCTCTTGCTTTTTGGTGCTGCTGCTAGAGCCTCATCAAGTTGTTGCACCCAATTGGTCTGCAAGACATAAGATCATCATTTTTGCCATTACAATCAAATCAACTAGTTGCAACACCCAAATTTTACCCTTTTTCATTACCTCAGATTCTGTTATTTTTTCTTTAGATTTCAGTTTCCCCTTCTTATCTGTTCCAGTGGCATGTGGGGCTTGGAGATCAACTTCATGCATCTCATTAGCTGGAGTCTCATTTGTTTGAGACTCAACAACTTGCACTTCATTGGATATATGATCATTCACAACCAATTTCTCAGCCTCCACACCATTGCTGTTGGTTTGTGAAGTTAACACATTGTCAAGTTGCTTCACCCAAGTGTCTTGTATGCCATAGAATATAAACAGTTAATTTACATAAGAATACAAATATAGACAGTGAAATTTGTTGTCCTAGTTTTTGATTCTGTGAAGTTACCTCATCTTCTTTTTCATTGGTTGTGCTCCTTTCTTTCACTTTTCCTTTTCCTTTCTTCTTCTTACCAGTTGGAGTCTTATTTGTTTGAGTCTCAATAGCTTGCACACCACTGGATTGAGACTCATTCACCACCACCTGTGGTTCCTTTCCTTTTCCTCTAAATTGTGCTTCTTTTCCTTTGGTATTTTTAAGCACTGCTGCTGGTACAGGCATAGAGACAGACTGCAAACCACTGCTTGATTGTGGCTCATTCATCACCAATGTTTCATTCTTTTTCTTAGTACCCTGTATGACATACTAATATAAGTTAACACGTCAAAAAACAAACAAAATACCACAATCAAAGTCATGCAAATAACCTGTGGTTTTGGTCCCTTCCTTCTGGTCTGTGCTTCCTTTCCTTTCTTACTTTTTCTAACTGTGGATGGCCCTGGCACCTCATCTGGTTGCAAAACACTACTGGATTGAGGAGTACTATGCACTTCCCTAGGAATAGGTGCTGGCACCTCTACCCCACTCTCTTCCTGTGGCTGCATGGCTTTTTTCTTTGGACAAGTTCTAACATTATGGCCACGGTCACCACAAAACCTACAACTCATCACTGTCCCTGTCCTTGTCATTTTTGTCTTCAATCCAGCCTTGCTTTTGGCCTTTAACTGCTCAATTTCTTGAGGAGTCTTCTTTCTCTCATTCTTTTTTGGCCTCCCAGGCATTCTTTCAGGGATTGGTGGTAATATCTTTGGTTGGCTAGAATGTGGCCAATCATCTGGACCATACAAGATGTTCATGCAGCATTTGTAAGACTTCATGTAAGTAGCTTTCTTGTAACAGTCATGCACATAGTCTTCAGGTTTGTACCCCATGAAGTACATTGCATTCACAGCATGTGGACATGGTATTCCAGTTAATTGCCATTTCCTGCATGAACAAGTTTTTTCCTTCATGTTTACAGCCAATGTGCCATCTGGACTCTCCATTTCAAATTCATCTTTCCCATTCCATCGAGGCTGAATTTTCATTGTAGCCTTCTGTGACTCCTCCAACAGCCTTAGTATATTTGGACAAATGTCATGCTTCCACTTCAGTGCCTGGTCTCTCTTAACATAGATCCTTTTCATCAAAATCAACCTTATCTGCTCCAACATGTCTATGATTGACCTTGTCCTAGCCTCAACTAATAGAGCATTAAAGCTCTCACACAAATTGTTCAACAAAATGTCACACTTAGCATAGGTTCTAAAGTATGACCTGGACCATCCTGATGCTGGCCTTTTTGCTAGCCATTTGTAAGCTTCTAAATCCTTTGACCTCAACTCCAGCATAACTTTCTCAAAATCCTTGATTCTGGTTGACCTTGCAGCCTTCCATATAAGACCCTTCAATGCCAACCCCTTGAAAGAATTTTTGAAGTTATTGTAAAGATGCATAACACAAAACCTATGATCACAATGTGGCATCATTACATTAACTGCATCTATCAACCCTTTTTGCTTATCTGACATAATGGTCCACATGTGACTGCTACCCACAGTAATCCCCAAGTCATTAACCAAAAAGGTCATGAACCACATCCAGGATTCTTGCTTCTCTTTCTCAACTACTGCATAAGCAAATGGAAACATACTGTTGTTGGCATCTATCCCAACAGCAGTAAGCAGTATACCCCCACAATAGCTC
Source organism: Misopates orontium (assembly GCA_946800315.1). Classification (NCBI taxonomy): domain Eukaryota; kingdom Viridiplantae; phylum Streptophyta; class Magnoliopsida; order Lamiales; family Plantaginaceae; genus Misopates; species Misopates orontium. The sequence goes on from OX326949.1 coordinate 10,063,429, forward strand.
TTTAAATGGCACCCATCCAGACAGATCACCTTTCTACATCCCTCCAGAAACCCTTTTCTCAAACTACCCCAACATATATAAAATCTCTTAAACACTTCCCCTTTCTCAGTTTCTCTTGTCTTAATCCTGACAGTGTTTTCAGGATCACTCCTCTTGATCTCAGATGCATACCTCCACAGAAGACCATACTGATTCTTTTCAGTACCTATTGTCATGATCTTCACCTTGCTTTTAATTCTGTACATTTGAAATCTGGAGAACAACAGTCCATTCTCATCCTGCATATGGCACTTCATGCTGGTCACATTCCAATTGGGATCAATCTTGACCATGGCCTCATATTTCTTAGCCAGCCAGGTAGAATTTGCAGCCTTCACATGCTCAGATCTACAACACTCATGTTTTCCACTGTAAGTTTTGACCTGCATTGTCTTTGTTTTTCCCATCTGAGATGCAAATATTTGCCAAGTACATGTTGGATGCTTGCATTTAACCTGCACTCTGTCCTTGTCATTCTTAGTAAACTTAATGTCTCTCCCAGCTTTGATTGAATGCTGTCTAACTGCTGCTCTGAAAGTCTTAGTGTCATCAAAGCATAAACCAACAAAAAACTCTGGCTCTGCCATGTCCAGTTTTGGGTTGAACACATCATATCCCTGATACTCATAGTGGCTCTTCTTACTGGAGGCACTTGGTCTCTTAAAACTGATATGTGGCACCATTATTGGCCTACTAGCAAACTGCTCCTGTTCTGTGCGCTCAAACCTCTCATACTCTTTCTCATCATCAGTTACATCACACTCACTATCAACAATGACATCTGAGTAATCAGAGTCACTACCAACTGAATTCTTATCATCACAGTCATCCACTGTCTCTCTATCAACTATCAACTCATCAAATGCACCCACACTGAACTCAGCTTCTGCACCATCTCCCTCATTATCTCCACCTCCAACACCCTCTTCTCCACCATCTCCCCCTACACTATGATCATCTTCTCCACCATCCCCCTCTACACTATGATCATCTTCTTCTACATCTTCACCATCAGCTTCATATTCACTATCACTAGATTCATCACCAACTCCCTCTTCTCCATCTTCACCATAACTATCCACATCACCATCAACAGCACCTTCATCTCCCTCTCCCTCACCCTCATTATCCTCCCTACCCTCATCTACTTCAGGCAAACTTGCTGTTGCAATACCCTCCCCCACTTCAGGCAGATTGCCATTTGTAGCTCCCTCACCTACAACTTCCTCACTCATATCTGCCATTCCAGTGCTACCTAGAACAAAAACCCCTACCATTCTATCCTTACTGATATATTTGCAGATGTTCATTGCATCCTTATCAGTAAGGAGTATGTCTATGCTAGTACACTCATTAGGACCAGTAGTACTTGCAAACAATTCATAGCTTCCCCTTCTTGGGTACCCTACTTCCTCTGCCATGGTATGCAACTCAAGGATGGACATTTTATCCTCACAGCAATAATCAAAGTCAGTGTACTGCCCTCCAGCATAGCACAAATCAGGAATATTCACAAATTCTCCATGATGATGCATCCTCAGTGTGAAATAATCACTGTTACTCCCTACATAATGATACCATATAGACTATATTATTCACGTGCATCAATAAAAAACACATGCAGGGTTTAGACAGTGTAACAATGTTTATATGTGTACTAGGGTTCAGGAATAAACTAATCATTTGCACGTAAACAAGGATTAAAATACCAAAAACTGTGACAATAGGACAAAGGCAGTTCACAGACATAAAAAAACATAAGGGACCACACATGTGGTCCAAACCCATAAAATATACTAAAGATCGAATTTTTCGGTGGATAAACAAAGGTAAACTTTTTAAAAGTACGAGTATTTGGTCCCCCCACTACAAAACTAATAAAATAATACAGTAGATTAAACAAAAGCTTAAAAAAATTTACCATAATCTGGCGTGCATCTCCCTTCTGGGATTTCGTTGCCTTCGGCCCTCGCTCTCCAGTCCAAAACCATTGTAGACAATATCAATCGAGTAATGAACTAAAAACCTTAACCAAACAAGCCAATTTCAGAGAGAAATCAGCCAAGCGAAAAATTTGATAAACCCTAATTTTTTCTAAGTAAGGTAAGTTTTTTCCCTCTTCTGAACGTCTGATTGTATGTTTAGGGGGTAGATAATTGATGGTGATAAGTGGTTATAAAATGACGAAAAAACCCCCAGCAAAATCACGTGAAAGAATCACGAAGGAATATTCCGGTTTAAAGTTGCCGGTCAACGGGTCAGGGGGTAAAACGCACAAAATCGGGTAGTTCAGGGGGTATTTCGCACAAATCGATAGTTCAGAGTGTAAAGTGCTCCGACCCCCATAGTTTGGGGGTTTGCTGCAATTAGCCCTAAAATTTAATAAGAAGCAAAAAGAAAGAGAGAGACAAGTCAAGGTGGCTGCTGATGGTTGGGCTATATAAAGTGAAAGAAAGTGGACAAAAATAATTAGGAAAAGAACATTGTAACAAAATATCTTATGATCATGTTCTTTAAATAACAGATGAAATACAGATTTTTACTGCCAAAGGATAAAATTCATTATTCACTCAGGTCAAAATTAACACATGTTTTCAAATATGGAATAATCAAATTTCATACCAAATAGCTTGAATGTTATAATTTTGCTACTTCTCAAGGAGAATGGTGAGACTAATAAACCAAACGATTAAAAGGTTTATTAACATGCAACAGTTACGTGTTAATTTTATTCAAAAAGCAAGGCAACGATTATGGCAATTTTTGTCGGTGATATTGCAATTCTCGTTTTATTCACCAATGAAAATTTGGAACAGTTGGTGAAAGTCTCATCGCTAAACGCAGCTATGTATAATTATTGGCTAGCGATAATGCCAGAGCAAAAGATGTTGCTGTCAAAGCAATTTTTATAATATCTCTAATATACCCTTCTTAATTAAGGAATACAAAAATTAATGCACATATTTCCATAACTTGTACTTTATCTTAATTAGTCATACTTTAATAAGTTAATTATAGATGGCTTAATCTTCTCCCTTATTAATTAACTATTTATAAAGTTTTTACTCTATACTTATTTAATGAATAAGTAAATTAGCCAAATATAAATCATTAAAGTTATATGAAATTATAATTTCAAAATCTTTTGTTTGAATCTTCTAAACATCTAGTTCTTCTAATATATATATATATATATATAACTACGGATTTGAAGTAAAATTTGATGTCTATATTATATTAGTTCATACGTTTTCTCTATTAAAGTATATTCATAGTTCTTTTCTTTACAGTTTTACAATAATTTTACGATTATTAATATTCATATATTAGTATATAAGTCAGAATCTAATAGAAAAGAGCGTCAAATTTTTATTTTATTTTTGGGTATAAGGAGAATTAATATTTTTGATTATAGACTTACATCTAATAGAAAAGAGCGTCAATTTTTTATTTATTTTTGGGTATGAGGAGAATTAATTTTTTAATTATATTTTTTAGTTTTATTGACAAATAAACCTACCTCTTTTAAAAGATCTTATTAGATGATCAAAAAATTTCTTATGATTACAATATCACTGATTAGTAATTAATGAGAATTAATTAGTTTCCATATCCATAAAATTTGTTGGAATGAGGAAACAACTCGATTATGTACTAATTGGATAGTTTAAAGTTGTTATAGTTAAGGGATGACAACTAAGAAATAGATATTTGGAGATTGAATTGCTATAATCAAGGAACTAATTTAATTATTTATGGAAATTTAGACATTAAATTTTTTATTCTATAATTAAAAGGGGTATATTAGAGATATTAAAAAAATTGATCTGGCAGCAACATTTTTCGGTCTGGCAATATCGCCGGCCATAATTATTTTCATTGGTATTATTTGTAATAGATTCTCCTTTTCAGTTGGTATTAGTATAAAACTTGAACCCACTCATTTGTGAATTTTGTACATGTTTAGTGATAATGAGAGAGTGTATTATCTTAGATCTCATTTGCTCATGAAAAGGTACACTATAATCTTTTTTGTTTAACAAGCAAACGGTGATACTTCATTAATAAAGTTCACTGCAAGTTTATACAAGGCAAAGTATAGCTCAAATAAAAACAGAATAAAACACAACAGAAACAGGACACAACTACATCGGCCAAGAATGGAAATTGAGGGTCTCTCTTGCAAGTGTATGAGATGCTTCGTTAGCCATACGCCTAACCAGTTGAACTTGAAAAACCTCGATATCCTTACTCATCCGACAAATGTCCGCAACTCTTACCCCACGAGATGCCAAGATTTTTGATTCAATGTTAATGTCCCTAATCACTGATGCACAATGCCCTTCTAAAATCACATTTTCCCATCTCCAATCCCGGATAAGTTGCACCCCCATTTTTGCCGCCACCGCTTCGACGCATTCAACAGAGAAAGACCTACTATTCTATTTTGCCGCCAACCCAAAATGTTGGAGAATCTCGCGCAATCACCCCCATCCCGACTTCCGCCTCTTCTTTAAAAATCCCCCCGTCAAAGTTAACTTTGATAAAATTAATTTCTGGAGCAGATGTAATCAGATTACAGGTGTTGAGGTCACCATTGTTTTTTCCATAAAAACTGATGCCAAGAAGTGCTTATAATAATCCATAGCAAAAGAAAATATTACTCCATAGTGACTAGCAAATACACACAAATAACCCCGCATCGTGCGATCCAAGCTTCGAAATGATAGACCGAATCCTCTCAAAAAAATCACAGTTTTCCTCCAAGATAATCGAACTTGGTAAATTAGACAGTGAAAACCCAAACCATCCGTGCAATATGACATTTGAAGAAAACGTACTCCAAACTCTCATTTTGCCCTGAACTAAGTAAACACGCCGCATCAATCGGAATGTGTCGATCTACAAGTTTACTCCGTAGCGGAAGAATCTGCTTGCATAAGTGCCACAACATAATTTTTATTTTATTTGAAACTAGGATGTTCCAGATAAAATTCCAATTATTTTCAGCAACATTACTGCTCTATCCTGCCTCACAGGTTATCCCAATACCTCTGTTTTTTTGGATCAGGTTATAAGCACTCCTAACCGTGAAGGTCCCATCCTTTGGAAAATGCCAAACTCGCTTGTCCTTCTTTGCCGAGTCACCCAATGGCACTTAAATAATTGCCTCACGATCCTCTGGCCAAAAATTCTGGTGTATCAAATCCTTATTCAATTGCCCAGTTGAAACATCGATGAGCAAACTCTATGCCATGTCTTCGAAATCTCCATTTACTGAAGTAACAATGCGAAAGAGATAATGCACCAAATCCTGACCATCACAAACATTTCCAGTCTTTTTGCATCACTCAAGGCCTCTTCATCATTCCCAACTTAACTGTCCAACCTTCCTTCTTGAAAGCTATAGGGATTTAATCGAATTATCAACAACACAAATCGAAATCTAAACCGATCAAATGAAAGTATGCAATCATAGCAACACAATGCACACAAATTTACTTGGATCGATCAAGATCAATGCGATCTTAATCTACATCCAAGGGAGCAACAAAACCAGCTTTATTATGTGTTTGAGAGAGTGTTTACAAGTGAGGAGAAAAATGTGATCAAAACCGTGACAATCTAGCTGAAAAATGATCGAGATTCTCAGCTATATATCACTCTACATTTTGTTAAAACTAACGCCTAAAAACAGTTACAATTTAACAGAATATAACCACCAACCGAACTAACTAACTTTCCCGCCAAAATCAGATGACTCGAGCTCTAGTTAATTCTGCATTTGATGAACTAACTCTCACAAATCTCCACCTTAGTTCAGCAACTCTTTAACACCAGAGGTCTTCAACTCCATCAGCCTCGTGCAGGCTATCTTCTAACCAACTGTATCAGCTCCAAGCAGTACTCAAACTTCCTGCTAGGCAAGACTTTTGTGATCATATCAGAAGGGTTATGCTCAGTATCAACCTTCTTCACCATAACTGCTTCTTTAGCCAAGATTTCTCTTACAAAGTGTAGCTTAATGTCTACATGCTTTGTCCTTTCACGATACATTTGATTCCTAGACAAAAGTATGGCACTCTGGTTATCACAATACACTGTGATAGCTTCTTCTTGCAACCTCAACTCCTTTACAATCCCTTCAAGCCACAAAGCTTCCTTTACTGCTTCTGTGAGTGCAATGTACTCTGCCTCTGTAGTAGATAAAGAGACAACCTTTTGAAGGCTTGCTTTCTGTAGGAATATAATTCTCTGTCATATTATTCACAATGAGAAAAGGTATATATACAATGAGAGTCTTCTAATAGTAAAAGGAAACTATCTAGACTAAAGATAATTACAAGGAAATATATACAAAGAATATATATCTAATACACCCCCGCAGTCGAAACGGGAGAGCAATGAACATTGAGACTGGAACGAAAATTCTTGAACAACACTCGAGGTAAGCCTTTAGTGAAGATGTTGGCAATTTGATGACGAGAAGGAACATGTAACATACGAACTTGATCCTTAGCGACTTTCTCACGAACAAAATGAATGTCAAGCTCGATATGTTTGGTTCGTTGGTGTTGAACCGGGTTATCAGAGAGGTAGATAGCACTGACATTGTCACAATAAACCAAAGAAGCCTTAGACAATGGAAAATGTAGCTCAAGCAGTAGGTTGCGAACCCAACAAAGCTCTGAAACGGCATTTGCAACCCCACGATACTCAGCTTCAGCACTAGAACGAGAGAGAGTAGGTTGGCGTTTAGAGGACCATGAAATAAGATTATCTCCCAAAAAAGTGCAATAACCGGAGGTGGAACGTCTGGTATCCGGACACCCAGCCCAATCAACATCCGTGTAAGAGACTAGACGATCAACCGAGGAACTAGAGAAGAGAGACCGTGATCCACCGTGCCCTGGACGTACCGAATAATACGTTTAAGAGCAGCCAAATGATCAGTGCGGGGATCATGCATATGAAGACAAATTTGTTGCACGGCATAAGAGATATCCGGACGAGTGAAAGTGAGATACTAAAGAACACCGGCAAGACTACGAAAATGTGTGGGATCATCCATGGGAGAATCGGCGGTGGCGCTGGCCTTGGAATTCGTATCAACCGGTGTGGCAACGGGCTTACAGGACGTCATGCCAGCACGCTCAATAATGTCAAGGGCATACTGGCGCTGGCTCAGGAAAAGACCTCCAGAAACCCGAGAAATCGCAACTCCCAAGAAATAACTCAAGGGTCCCAAATCTTTCATAGCAAACTTCGAGGCAAAAAGACGCATGATGGACTGGCAGAGATCATCTGAAGAGGCATTAATGATAATATCATCCACATACAGAAGAATATAAGCTAACTGAGTACCTCGACGAAGGATGAAAAGAGAGTGATCAGATTTGCTATGAGAGAATCCAATAGTGGCGGCAAAGTCAGCAAACCGTTGATACCAGGCCCGGGGAGCCTGTTTCAGACCATACAGGGACTTCTTCAGGAGACACACGTGATTCGGATAAGTGGGGTCACGAAAACCCAGAGGCTAATGCATGTAAACCGTTTCATGAAGATGATCGTGCAGGAAGGCATTCTTGACATCCAGCTGATGGATAGACCAAGAACGGGAAACGAAAATACTGAGAACAATCTGAATAGTTGAAGGTTTGACCACCGGGCTAAAAGTCTCCAAACAATCCACGCCCACCTGGTGAGACCTGCCATCACCAACAAGACGAGCCTTATAGCGCTCAAAAGAACCGTCAGAGTGAACTTTATGTCGAAAAATCCACATAGATCTAATAACATTAACATCAGGGGGTCGGGGAACTAACTCCCACGTCTTATTCTTGATAAGAGCACGAAACTCATCAATCATGGCAGATTTCCAATTCGGGTCAGACAAAGCTAACCTCGGATTTTTGGAAATGAGCGAATGTGAGGAAATAGCCGAAAGATTTAGAAAGTGTTTGGGCTTGACAATCCCGTGCATGCTACGAGTAGTCATGGAACGGGGCTGTGGGAGAGAGTTGTTGGGTTGTAGTGCAGGGGGCGGTTCTGTATGGGGAACAGCTACAAGGGCCGGGTCGATCGAAACAGCGCCCGCGGGTTGTTGAGTAGCGGGCGCTGGGGGCGGGCGAGAAGGCTGGCCCACGCGCGGGTGAGAGGAATTGCCCGCGGGCGGGGCGACAGGCGACCGCGCGGGCGATAGAGGCGCGGGGCCGGGCCAAAACAACACGGGCGGGGCAGGGCTGTCAGCTAGAGTAGGCCGCAGCTGTGACTTAGCTAAGGAAGGAGTAGCAAACGGAAAACGCGACTCATCAAAAACTACATTGCGAGAAATAAATATTTTACCCGAAGCAATGCCATAACACGTAAACTCCCGATGATTTGACGGATAACCCAAAAAGACGCAAGGTGTGGAACGAGCTTGGAGTTTATGAATTGTGGACGCCGGGAAGAGAGGAAAACATAAACAACCAAAGACACGGAGATGATCATAAGAGGGAACCCGATTATAGAGGAGATGAGTGGGTGAGAGGTTCTTGAGAAGCTTCGAGGGAAGAATATTTAATAAGTATGTAGTCGTTTTAAGGGCGTGAGGCCAGAAGGAGAGGGGAGTAGAAGAGTGTGTGAGTAAAGTGCGAACTATATTATTTATGGAGCGAATTTTGCGTTCGGCTTTACCATTTTGGGAAGATGTGTATGGGCAATAGAGACGAAACACGAGACCATTTGTGTGACAAAATTGTTTAAAGTGGTGGTTGTCGAATTCTTTGCCATTATCGCATTGAAAACTCTTAATTGAACGTTCAAACTATGTCCGGATTAATGTAGTAAATGACTTGAACACAGAAAAAACATCAGATTTACGACCAATTGGATAAGTCCACAAGAAATTAGTGCAATCATCCAAAAACAAAACATAATATTTATAACTGGCCGTGCTCAACACGGGGGATGTCCATCAATCACAATGAATAATGTCAAATGGAAGTAAAGAACGAGACATAGACGGAGAAAAGGACAGAGTAACATGTTTGCCCAAAACACAAGAGTTACAGACCAAGCTGTTTGATTTATTGTCACTAAATAATAATTTATTATTTCTAAGAAAATAAAAAACAGGGACGCCGAGATGACCCAAACGTTGATGCCATAGCGACTGAGGGATGGCGACAATGGCAGAAGGGATGGTGGGTTGGAAAGAACCGACGCTGGGTAATGGATAGAGATCCCTGGGACTATCACATCGCATGAGAGGGGTTTGGGTCCGAAGATCCTTCACAGAAAAACCAAACGGATCAAATTCTACGGAAACACTATTATCAAAAGTGAAACAACGGACATAAGTTAAATTCTTGACGAGGGAAGGAGCTTGCAGGACGTGATTTAGCTTAAACGGGGGAAAGGGACGAGGGAGGACAACCTTGCCGTGACCATGAATAGGGATTTCAGAACCATTACCAACAAGAATATTTTTACACATGCTCGTATTAGAATAAGAAGAGAGAGTACCTGAGTTCCCGGTCATGTTAGAAGTGGCCCCGGTGTCAAAGTACCATTGATCATCAGGAGGTTTCAACGACATGGATTGCATAGCACCATCGATGTCGGTAGCAGTGTAAGCCTGAGGATGAGGGGCCTGGTTATAGTACGCCTGTTGGGGATGGGAACCGAGAATTCCGGCCTGAGATGGTGGCGGCGGACGTGAGGTACGGGCATGGCGGGGCGGCCCACGGTTGCCAGGGTGGGAAGGCCGCCCATGGCGGATACTGCGGCTGCTGGGGCCAAGGGCGGTTGGCGGGCGGTGCGACTGAACCCGAAGCATTGCCGCCGCCGCGTGATTGGCCGCGGCCCCTGCACGGCCCCGACCACGTTTGTTTTGGCCCCAACCTCGTTGATTTTGGTCCCTAGACGAGCCCGACCCAGGCCCGGGAGAAGAGGAGCGGGCGTGAGCGGAGCCATCGTCGGAGTCGGTGGTGGTCAAGAGAGCCGTGCCAGAGGTGTTGGCGGACGACGCCACTTGTTTAGCTTTGCGGGTTTCCTTGAGAATGAGCCAGGAGCGGGCCTCATAAAACGACGAAAGTGGATCGCTCTGCTGAATATACGTGGAAACGCCATCAAAATTCTCATTGACTCCGGCAATCAATTGAAGAACCAGACGTTGATTGGAGACAGGGGAACCCACATTTGAAAGTTGATCAGCAAGCATCTTAAGTTCCTGGCAGTACGCAGAAATGTTCGGAAAACCATCCATGTGAACGTGAGTGAATTGATTTTCCAGATAGACGACCCGGGAGTGTTTGTTATCCTGAAAAATACCCTGAAGGCGTTCCCAAGCCTGTTGAGCAGTAGAATCAGGTTCCAGGATAGTGTGAAGAAGATCGTTAGAGATAGTGCCGTAGATCCACTGGAGAACGATCGCATCCAAGCCGGACCAAAGGGCCGTATCAGCAACTGGAGCCGTATTCTTGTCCGTCAACGGAGGGGCCGATGGTGGTGGTGGAGGAAGGAATGGTGGATTACTTGATAGGCGCGACAGTGAATCTTGAATAGCTCCGCCCAAGAGGAGTATTGCCCTTTTTCCATCTCAAGGGTGATTGGAATAAAGTTGCGGACATTGGAGACCGCAAGGGCCAGATGAAATCGGAAGAGAACGACAGAAGGAGAGGAGGAGAGGGGAGGAGGGCGGCGGCTATAGGTTACACTAGGGTTTAGACTCGTGATACCATGTAGGAATATAATTCTCTGTCATATTATTCACAATGAGAAAAGGTATATATACAATGAGAGTCTTCTAATAGTAAAAGGAAACTATCTAGACTAAAGATAATTACAAGGAAATATATACAAAGAATATATATCTAATACTTTCCAGCTTATTGCAGTCCCAAAAGAAGTAAACACATATCCAGTTAATGATTTTCTGGTGTCCAAACACCCAGCATAATCTGAATCCACAAATCCTTCAATACACACCTGCTTGTTTTTGACTCCACCAAATACTAACACCTTGTTCAAAGTAGCCTTTAGGTATCTCATAATCCATTTCAATGCCTTCCAGTGTGTTTTCCTAGGATTTCCCATGAATCTACTGACTATGCTCACTGAGTATGCTAAATCTGGTCTAGTGCATAGTGCATACCATGGCATACATTAGTGATCCAACAACACTAGCATATGGTATATCTACCATGTCTTTCTTCTCTTCTTCAGATTTTGCACCCTGATCACTGCTAAGCTTCATCTGTTGTGTCGTTGGAGTTATGACAGCCTTAGCACCTCTCATTCCAAATTTCTCAAGAATCTTCAGGAGGTACTCTTCTTGAGATAAGTATAGCAAACCTTTGCTTCTATCTCTCTTGATCTCCATACCAAGGATCTTCTGTGCAGAATCAAGGTCTTTCATCTCAAATTCTCATTTCAGCTGAGACTTTATACTAGTTATCTCTCCTCTGTTGCTGCTCACAAGTAGAATGTCATCTACATACAACAGTAGTACAACAAAAACTCCATTTATTTTGAACTTGAAATACACACAGTTATCATATTTGCTCCTGCTGAAATCAATTCCTGTCATGAATTCATCAAATCTCCTATTCCACATTCTTCGTGACTGTTTCAGGCCATAGAGTGATCTTTTCAATTTGCAAACATGATCCTCTTTACCTTCTTCTTCGAACCCTTCAGGTTGCTTCATGAATATCTCCTCATCAAGCTCACCGTATAGAAAATCAGTCTTGACATCCATCTGTTCACGTTCCAAATTGAATTTAGCTACCATTGACAACAGGATCCTAATAGACCTGTGTTTCACCACTGGAGAGAAGACATCATTGTAATCAATGCCTTCTCTCCGTGTAAAGCCTCTAGCAACAAATCTTGCTTTGTATCTTCCTTCTTCAACTCTAGGGATTCCTTGCTTCCTCTTATAAACCCATTTACAGGTAACAACCTTTGAACCAGCAGGCTTCCTTTGTAATTCCCAAGTTTGGTTTGTTTTCAAAGTTTTCATTTCTTCCTTCATGGCTCCAAGCCATTTATGCTTATCTTTGCACCTCATTGCTTCACTGTAACTCTTTGGTTCTTCATCCAGAAGCTCACTTGCAGCAACCAGTCAAAATGCCATAAGATCAGCATATCCATATCTACTTGGTGGTCTTGGTTGCCTTCTGGTTCTATCCCTTGTTAACATATATGATTTATTCCCTTCATGAAAAGAAGGATCATTATGTTGAGTTTCTTCAGAAGATTCAACTTCATTTTCTTCATCTTCGGTTAACCAGTGTTCAGGTTGATTTACATCAGCTTCCTTTTCAAGCTCCACCTCAAACTGTTGTACTGAGTCTGGTACAGCTGTGTTTTGTGTTGGTTCTAAGTCTTTCTGTAGAGCATCCTTCTTGTATGCCATTTCATCTTTTCTGAACACTACATCTCAGCTTATTATACACTTCCTGTGACCTGTTTCCAGGCACCACAACTTGTAACCTTTAGCTCCACTTGGATAACCAATGAATATACACTTTAAAGCTCTTGTGTCCAGCTTATCCTGTTTGATGTGTACATAAGCCACACATCCAAATACCCTCAATCTCTCCAAGTTTGGTGCATGTCCAGACCAAATTTCGTCTGGAGTTTTTATCTCCAATGCTCTTGAGGGGCATCTATTTATCAAGTATGCAGCTGTATACACAGCTTCTGCCCAGAAAGTTTTAGGTAAAGAAGCACTATGTAACATGCACCTCACTCTCTCTAAGAGAGATCTATTAAATCTCTCAACTAGACCATTTTGCCGAGGTGTACCAACTATAGTTCTATGCCTCACTAGACCACTCTTTTCATAGAAATCATTGAATTCACTCGAACAGAATTCCAAGCCATTATCTGTTCTGAGCCTTTTTACCTTTCTTTCTGTCTAGTTTTGTACTAGTGTCATCCAATTCTTGAAAGTCTCAAACACTTCATCTTTAGCTTTCAGAGTATAAATCCATATTTTATTGAAAAGTCATCAACTAAACACAGATAATACCTAGCTCCTAAATGAGAAGGTGTCCTTGCTGGCCCCCATAAGTCTGCATATATATAGTCCAAAGTTTCTTTTGTTCTCTGTTGTGAACTTGAGAAGCTCGTTTTACTTTGCTTTCCATATACACAATACTCACAGATATCAAGCTTTCCAAGCTTATCCTTTCCCAGAAGACCCTGTTTCTTAGCTCCAGCAACCCCTTTTCACTCACATGTCCAAGCCTTTTGTGCCAGAGTTGAACTTTCTCCTGGATTGTACTTGACACAGGTGCTGCACTTCCTGTTGACACAACTCCTTCAAGTACTACTGGTCCTTTGAACACTCTCAAGATTCCATTCTTACAGTTGACTTGGAACTCTTTCTTGTCCAATTCTCCTAGTGAGATCAGATTCCTTTTCAAATCAGGGACATATCTCACTTGCTGTAAAAGTCTCTCATGTCCATCATGTAATTTGAACCTGATCATCCCACTACTAGCAATCTTGCAAGTTTTATTGTTTCCCAACAGGACACACCCTCCATCAAATTCTGTAAACTCCTCAAACCAACTCATGTTAGGTGTCATATGGAAAGAACACCCTGAGTCCATCACCCACTCAGTTTCTGGATTCTTTTCAGATACCATAAGAGCATCAGGTGATTCATAGCTCTTTTGAGCTATTGCAGCATCCCCAGACTCCTGTGTTTTATCAGAATTCTTCTTGTTCTTCATTCTATCCAGACAGAACCTTCTAATGTGTCCCTCCTTATGACAGTGATAACATTTTCTTGGACTGCTTTCATTCTTATTCTGAGACTTGTCCTTATCTTTCTTTTTATCACCTTTCTTATCCTTCTTATGATTCTTGCTCTTCACAGTTAATCCTTCAACCTTTACAGAGGATTTACCACCATTCCTCTCATTCAACTACTTAGAATTTAAAAGAGATTGAACCTCACCTAATGTCAGAGCTTCCCTCCTAAAAATCAGAGTTTCTTTAAAGTGAGTATAAGACTTTGGCAAAGAACTTAACAAGAGCAGAGCCTGATCTTCATCATCTAAGCTAACATCAATGTTTTCTAGATCTAAGATCAACTTGTTGAATGCATCCATTTGTTCATCTATAGATTTATCTTCTTGCATCTTAAACGAATACAAAGCTTGCTTTAGATAAAGGCGGTTTACCAGTGATTTTGTCATATACAAGCTCTCGAGCTTCAACCACACAGCAGCTGCAGATCTCTCATTTGAAACTTGCCTCAACACTTTGTCTCCAAGGCTCAAGATGATAGCACTGTGTGCTTTCTCCAACATAATCTTCTTCGCCTTCTCATCCATGTCCTTATCCATGGTTGATTCATCAAGTGCTTCGAGCAAACCTTGTTGAACAAGCAAGGCACGCATCTTCAATCGCCACAAGCAAAAATCGTTTAATCTTGTGAATTTCTCCACATCGAACTTTGTTGAAACCATGATCAATTTGATCCCCGCTCACCGCACCAATTTGTAGGGATTCAATCGAATTATCAACAACACAAATAGAAAATCTAGAATGATCAAATGAAAGTATGCAATCACAGCAACACAATGCACACAAATTTACTTGGTTCGATCAAGATCAATGTGATCTTAATCTACATCCAAGGGAGCAACAAAACCAGCTTTATTATGTGTTTGAGAGAGTGTTTACAAGTGAGGAGAAAAATGTTATCAAAACTGTGACAATATAGCTGAAAAATGATCGAGATTCTCAGCTATATATCACTCCACATTCTCTTAAAACTAACGCCTAAAAACAGTTGCAATTTAACAAAATATAACCACCAACCGAACTAACTAACTTTCCCGCCAAAATCAGATGACTCGAGCTCTAGTTAATTCTGCATTTGATGAACTAACTCTCACAAAAGCAGTCCCAAACCCATTCGGTTAGAATTGGATTTTCTCCATATTCCAAGTCCAACACACTTTTCCTGCACGTAATGATCTCCAATAGAAACACCCTAGATCTATACACATCAACTTTCGCAGTAATCTGTGTGTTTCCTGAACTATTCAGGGGCTACGTATCCTTTTGTGCCTCAAATATTAGTCTGTGTACGGCTCTGATTCATCATCAGAAGTTTTGCTAGTCCAAAGTCTGAAATCCTAGCATTGTAGTATTCGTCGAGAAGTATGTTATGAGGCTTTATATCACAATGAATGATTTGTATGCTGCATTCCTTGCGTAAGTATGTTAGCCCCCTCGCAACCCCAAGGCAGATTGAGTCCTAAAACTCCAATTCGGTTTCAGATTACCGAAAGAAAGAAGGCTAGCATTCCATGACCATGTACTCCTAGACCAGTAAATGTTCGTGTCCCTCATTACAAAATCCAACCAGGCGAACCAAATTATTGTGATGAGTATGACCAATTGTATTCACTTATGTTCTGAATTACTATATTTGGATGTTCTGCATATTTTCATGTTAGGGAGTCGAAGTTGGATCCTAGGGTCAAGAGAACTATTTTCATGGGCTCTAATGAAGCAGTTAAGGCATTCCGTCTATGGAACCCTGAAACAAAGGAGATCGTCGTAAGCTGGGGCGTTACCTTTGATGAATTTGTATGAGGAAACAAACACTACCAAAGAAAGATAATCAAAATGATAATCGTAAGTAGGTGGAATTTGAGAACTCAGCAAATTCGCAACCAAGTCAGACTGATGATTGCCTTGAAGATAATTAGAGTGTTATTGATGTACAAGTTCAAGAATTAGACGAAGAAAACAATAAACTAAGTCAGTTTTTACCAATATATCGAGAAGAAACATCTGTAAATCTTCTCGGTATTTTGATACGGTAGCATTCATTCTTCCACTTACTGAAGATGATGTGTGGAATATGGCATTGAATATAACTGTCTAAAGGTGTGTTAGAGGCTGCACAAATCTCTGAATGATTGTAAAGGTGGAGATTGCTGAAAAAGGAAGGATTTTTTTTCTATATGGAACTCAAAAGGGAATGCGCAAAACCCATTCCTCTTTGAGTTGCTCCCATACCCTTGCTCCCAGGGGCGTATTCATGATTTTATTTTGGGGAGGGCTAATCTAATAAAACATATTAATATTTAATGTCAAATTTAAATAAAAGTTTATAAAAAATGATTCATGCTTAAAATAAACCAAGGTCAAAATACAATACAATTAATAATAAAAAAAATCTAAGAAAAAAAGTAAAAATATAATTATTAACATAAAAGTCATCTAACAAAATATAAAAGTAAATGACGATACAAAGGTAAAAGTATGATAAGTTTAAAAATAATCACTAAATACTACATGAAAGAAGAGAAGTTTATATAACAACATTTTTCATACATTATTTGAATACCTTTTTCCATAGACAGTGAAATATGTACTACATTTGAATCTAAAGTTTATTTTTTAAAGACAATGTGTTTTGTTGTTAGGTTTTGAAAATTAATAGGAATTGTGAGGGGTTTTACATCCAACTTTTATTTGAATAGGACTCATAAACTTCGATAATTCTATAAGACCTCTTTTTATTATTCTTTTCAGGTATAATTAACTCATTAGTTATTAGGCTTTTTTATTTTATTTTATTTTTTTATGCATCATAATACATATATATATACATATACATACATATATATATATATACATATATATGTATATATATATATACATAGTACCAGGCGCAAAAAATCTTGGCCCAGCCTCTACATCAATCTGCCCCTGCTTGCTCCGTATAAATACTCAACCCTTTTACATCTAAAAGTTCATCCCACATTTGATAAACATTTGTAATAGCTTTATAAGCTTTGCGTCAGGATCTTGAAAGAGGGTTGAGTGCAAATGAAAAAATAAACTGTTTTGTGTTGCTTCTCGTGGATGTAGGAATTACACAAAACTACGTTCAGTTCTTGCCTTGAAACCTTTGTTTAATGCTTCCGTTTCACAACAATACATCCATCCATACATATATATCCATACACCCACACACACACACATACATACATACATACATACATACATACATACATACATACATATATATATATATATATATATATATATATATATATATATATATATATATATATATATATATATATATATGTGTGTGTGTGTGTGTGTGTACATACTAGAAACTGGGGCACGCGGAGCCCTGCGCACATTAATTTTTTTATATTGTAATATATTATATGTTCACATTCAAACGTGAAGAAAAATATAAAATCTGAAAGAAAAAAAGGGCAAGAAAAAAAGATTTGCCTAGATGAAAAGAGTTTATATATATATATATATATATATATATATATATATATATATATATATATATATATATATATATATATATATATATATATATATATATAGAAACTGGGGCACGCGGAGCCCTGCGCACATTAATTTTTTTATATTGTAATATATTATATGTTCACATTCAAACGTGAAGAAAAATATAAAATCTGAAAGAAAAAAAGGGCAAGAAAAAAAGATTTGCCTAGATGAAAAGAGTTTATATATATATATATATATATATATATATGTACATACTAGAAACTGGGGCACGCGGAGCCCTGCGCACATTAATTTTTTTATATTGTAATATATTATATGTTCACATTCAAACGTGAAGAAAAATAATAAAATCTGAAAGAAAAAAAGGGCAAGAAAAAAAGATTTGCCTAGATGAAAAGAGTTTGAACTAATGGAAGAGTAAATCAACATAATTAGAGGAGAATGGAAAGAAAAGTAATTTCCATTAAAAGAATATGAGTTACAGAGAAACTGAATCGTCCGTCTTAGTAAATGGTATAATTAATTTTATCTAACTTAAATTGTAAAGTTAAATTGGAAAATTAATAACAAGATGCTATAGTGAGTCATAAATTATAAGGTTAAACTTGGAAATCAAAAGTTTGGTGTCACAAATACATCCTTAACGTACAGGGTGTTTTGCAATGTCCCCCTTGACCTTCCAAAAAGAGCAGAATGCCCTCTAACGTTTCATAAAATGTGCGAGTTTCCCCCTTGAACGTTGGCCGGTGGAATATGCCACCAGAGATTCCAAAATGTGCACAACACGTGCCCGACGGAAGGGCATTCTCGCAGACCACTTTTGGCAGTTACCCCCTAACCTTTTGCACCAACGTTTCCCCCTTAACGTTTGTGTGTAGGAATGCCCCTTAACTTTTGTAGAAATGAGCATGATGCCCCCTAACATTTGTACAGATTCAGCATATTGTCCCTTAGCGTTTGTATAGTTTAAGCAGAATGCCGCCTAACGTTTGTACAGTTTGAGCAGATTGCCCCCTAACGTTTGGGAAACTTGAGCATCATGCGCCCTAACGTTTGTGCATTTTGAGCAGTATGCCCCCTAACGTTTGTATAACTTTAGTGACTTGCCCCCTAACGTTTTAAACAGAAATAACCAGATTTGTTTATACTTTTTGCTTTTAACATCAGTTTTCTAGCAATGTACCTAACAAGCTCATCACTTTTAATACCAAATGCGCACATTAATACCAATAGAATGCCGTCCACAAAATAGCTTAAAAGACATACAATCGCAATTACAACATACTTAAGTATTTTGGACTTAACAACAAAATACAATCAACTAGATAAAAAGTCCCAAATTACAAAAGTCCACTGCCAAAATATCCTAATTCCAATTATACTTAGGCCCGTATCTGTCCTTGTTTTCTGCCCCCTCTTTTGAAGCTTCCTTTTTCTTTCTACCTTCTTCTTTCTTTCGAGCTTCTTCTTTCGCTGCAGTTTCTTCCTTTGCAGCTTGTTCTTGCTTTGCATCTTCCCCTTGTTTTGCAGTTTCTTTTTTCTTGGTGGCTTCTTTTTTCTTTGCGGCTGCTTCTAGCTTTGCAAGCAAGTATCTCTCTGCAACTGCTTCTTTCTTTGCAAGTTCTATTGCATCTTCTGCTTCATTCGCAGCTATTTCTTTCGCATTTGCCTTCTGTTTTGTACGAGCTTCTTGCCACTCCTGCATCCCATACTGATTAGATAATGATCGGCCATCCACACCATCGACTGGATGAAATCCTGCACTTCTGCCGGTCAACCTGTAGCCTCTTCTCTCACGCCTTTCAGGCTCTGAGTCAGACTAAGGCTTTGGTACTTCAGACGCATGCACTTCAGGCTCTATGATTTTTTTCTTTTCCCCTTCTGGTCTGTTCCACATTCTGCAACTGCATTACACACCATGCATCAGAACCAAATTACATGAGCAAACAGAAAAAATTATCAATGCAATACACTTACAGTCTGCATATCAGACTCTTTTTTCTGATCTACTGCACCTCTCTCATCATCAGCCATGGTCTCCTTTCCCTTTGCTTTGTTTTCCTTCTTTTTCTCTTCAATTCTGACTATGTCTTTAACCTGAAACATACACATAACATTAGTGCCAACTAGATAGTATTGAACAACAGAGGAGTTTGACAAAATATCATAATAACATTACCACAGTAAGAGTTGCTTCTGCTATGGCTTCTTTGAGTATTCATCACCTCCCTCTTCTTTTTTGCTGGTTATTTGCCAGAAATGTCCCCCAACAACCTTGCAACCCTCTTCCTTGGCCTAAGTCCTGCCACAACTCCCTCACTTTCCACATTCTGTTGAGCCACCTCCTTCTTCTTGCCCTTACCAGCAGCTTCTTTTTCTTTTCAACATCTGTTGTCTTCTTTTCAGCAATGTCTTTCCTCTTCTCAAACAGTTTTTTTCTTGTTTGCACACCCTCAGCCTCTACCGTCTTTTTATCTTCTGTAGTACCCGTACTGCTACCCTCATCAACAAGCTTCTGCATCTTCCTCCTAGTCATCACTCCTTACACACCATTATCATTCTCATGCACATTCTTGTTCTTCTTACCCTTTGGAGATATTTGAGGTTTTTTCACAAGTGAAGGGTACTGCACATCACCTTCACTCTCACCAACCACTTGACTACTTTCATTAATTTTTATCCCAACACTACATCTACCTTTTCTGGCCTGGTACAACATATTGCATAAACAGTAAACACATGCTTCACAATACAAATATCACATGCTACCTCAGTTGGCTTTATCATCTTTCCTTTCTTCTTCGAAGCAAGTTGCACCTCTTCTGGCACACTTGAGCTCCCTTCACCACTGGAATTCACTGGACTCTAAACTTTGGTCACCCTTTTTTGTTTCCCTCCCCTTGCATTCTTTGATTGCTTCTTAGTTTGTACATGTATCAGAAAAGTGGTCAGTATACCATGAAGTTAAGTTGAAATTCACTCTTCATTACATAAATTTATCACTTGTGACTCTTCTCCTTCTACTACATGTGATGGAACCTCCACCTTCTCTTCATCACCACCACCTTGCATAGCTTTATTTTTAGGACATGCTCTTTTGTTATGCCTTGGTTCACCACAGAACCTACATCTCATAATCATGCCCTTCCTGTTCATTTTTTGTGTTTAACCAGATGCACACTTTTTCTTCAACTCATCCAATTCCTCTGGTGTCTTCTTCCTATTATTTTTCTTTGGTCTACCAAGCATCTTCTTTGGAATTGGAGGTTCAGGCGGTTGCAAATTGGAATGAGGCCATTCTGATGGGCTATGGAATATATGCATCATGTGTGTGTAACTCTTCATCTAAGTCGAAGTCCTGTAGCACTCATCCACGTAATCTTTTGGCTTGTAACCCATGAACAACATAGCTGAAACTACATGTTCACAGGGTACACAATTGAGTTTCCATTTTCTGCAACTGCATATCATTTGTTCCAGATTGACAGCCCTGCTTCCACCTGTGTATGAAACTTCAAATTCATGCAACCCATTCCATTGTGGGGATACTCCAACACCCTTTTTCCTCACCTCATCCACCATCTTCTCAATGTTTGGGCAAAACTCCTTCCATTTCTTGCCTTGATCCCTCTTGACATACACCATTTTCATCAAAATCAGTATGATATGCTTCAACATATCAACTATGGTCGTGGCCTCAACAATCAAGGCATTGAAACTTTCACTCAAATTGAGTAAAATGTCACATTTTGGTCTAGGGTTGAAGTATGCCCTAGACCAATGTGCAGCAGGCCTCTTTGCTAGCCATTTGAAAGCATCCGGATCCTTCTTCTTCGGTTCATTCAGTGTCTTCTCATACTCAGCAATTGTGGTTGAGCAAGACCTTTGTGTGCCTGTTTGAAATTGATGTACAGGTCTCTCCTTTACCTTTCTCAACAACATCATAACAAAATGGATACATGTTGTTGTTTGCATCTATTCATACTGCTGTGAGAAGAATGCCTCCACAATAGCTTTTCAGGTGACATCCATCAAGGCATATCACTGGCCTACACCCCTCCAGAAATCCTTTCTTCAAACTGCCCCAACAAACATAAAACCTCTTGAACACTGGACCATTTTCTCCTCTTTTGGTCTTAATCCTCACATTGTTTTCCCTATCACTCCTCACTGCCTCTGCCGCATACCTCCACAGCAGCTTGTATTGATCATGCTCATTCCCAACACTCATACTCTTCACCCTTGCCTTTGCTCTATACATTTGGAATCTTGAAAACAACAAGTTGGTATCATGCTGAGCAGTACTCAGCATTGAACCAACCTTCCAATCAGCATCTGTCTTGATGGTAGTCTCATACTTGCTTGCCAACCAAGTAGATGGTGCATCACACACCCTTTCAGACCTGCAACACTCATTCTTCCCATTGTATGTCTTTACTTGAAAGGTCTTCTCCCTCCCACTTTCAGAAGCAAATATCTTCCATGGACATCCATATTGTTTGCACTTCACCAACACCATGTCTTTGTCATTCTTCACAAACTTACATCCCTTCCACTCTTAATAGAATGCTCCCTCACTGCCTGCCTGAAAGTCTTCACATCATCAAAGCAGAGTCCTATGAAGAATTCAGGTTTCTCTAAGTCCACTCTAGGGTTGAATACTCGGTATCCATCATATACATAACCACTCCTCCTTGAAGATGAGGATCCAGAAGGTTGTGTGGCACTCACATCCTTGAACTGCTGTTGTATCACATGCTCTCTGACCACATATTCCATCTCATCATCTGTATGATCACATTCACTGTCCACCAGAATATCAGAATTGTTGTCCTCTACATCATCATCTTCTGGATCAACTATGAGTGCATCATAAGTCTCTTCTTCCTCCTCACCAACTTGTTCATCTTCTGCCTCATCTTGTTCAGACCCTCCCTCATGCTACCCCATAAACCCTAAACCTTCCCCCACCTCTGGAAAATCTGCTCTCTTACCATCACCATCACCTTCACTCTCCCTATCACTGTCATCTCCATCATGAGGCTTATCATCATACTCATCACTATTAGTTTCAGCAAACACAGTCACTATCCTATCCTCATCCATATAAGTTCCTAACTTCATTGCATCTACATCAGTTAGTAGTAAATCTAGGCTAAGGTTATCCATATCCCCATTAGAATTTGCAAATAGCTCATACCTATGCTCAACCATTCCTACTTCCTTAGCCATTTCTCTTAACTCCCTCATAGACATCTTATCATCACTGCAGTAATCAAATATACATACTTACCACCTAGCCAAGTGCACTTCACCACAGTATCAAAATGACCACCACAGTGAAACTTTATTGAGAAGTATTCACTGTTAGCACCTGCATGCAGAGAAAATGTGAAGGTTAGTGTGATATATATGTTATGAAACCTTTCATGGAACACAAATTTGACAAAATCACACACAAACCTTACAATCAAGTGATACTAATTAATTAATATAAATTTTGAAAAGTAACAGGTTAAACTAACAAGTTGCAGACACAATGCATCAAACACAGGGGCCCGTTTTCGATGAAATGGTCATCGGCACAAACAAATGTCCACACAAAACCAACAAATACAATAAAATATGGCAAAAGTTTGTTTTTTCCGAAAAAAACATAAAATATGGACCAATGTGGTGGTCCAAACCCTCAAAATCAGTAAACTATGCAGTATCCCAGAATAAAAAACGAAAAGTAGTACAATATAGCATGGAATGAAGCATTCTGAACATAAATCCAGCATGCAAAAAGCCAAAAGTGTGTAACATGAAGAGGAGACATAAAACAAACCGTAATCTGGTGTGTTTCTCCCTTGTGGTATCTCTTCCGTGTTGGTTCTCATTCTCCAATCCATTATGTGTGTTTGTACGCAAAAAATTTCAAGCAAACCAGGCGAAGTCGAAGGAATTTGGAAACCCTAATTTTTCCCCAAATGTGAAACTTATGAAGAAGGCGTGCAAATTCCCCCTTAATCTTTTCAACTTCAGCCCTCATGTGTGTTAAAGGCAAGAGACGTGAAATTACAAAACGCCCCTTTGCCAATTCCGCGTGCAAGTCACGTGGGAGGATCTCTGGTGGAATATTCCCTTTTAAGTGGCCAGTCAACGCTGTAGGGGGCAATTTGCACATTTTATGAAACGTTAGGAGGCACTTCGCTCTTTTTGAAAGGTTGGGGGGACATTGCAAAACGCCCCATACGTTAAGGGGGTGATCGCAATTGACCCGTATATATATTAATTGGACTCGATTAACTTTTTTTTTTTTTGGTAGACAAACTGAAAAACATGCCCTTAGGCTAAGTCATCAATGACAAACTTCAAAACTGACGGGGGAGGAGAGAAAAACATGTTAATTCCACCGCCCCCACTACAAGATAATCTAACGACTGCATCGGCCACCTGATTTTGCTCTCTAGGAATCCATCTGAATTTATGAATCCAAGGTTTATGAAGAAGCTCTCGGCATTCACCATTTTTTGCATAAAGCGGATGTCCATCAATTTGGCCCGTTTCAATTTCAATGCGCGGAATTCTTCTCTCTCATGCTAGAGAAAGACCAACACGAATCGCCTCAATTTCAATTTCGAGAACACTCGATTGTGGGATGTAAGTAACAGATCCCCAGCTCCAAACGCCATTCTCATCCCGTGCAACACCTCCCGCTGCTCCGCTGTTGCTTCTCTCAAGAACACGACCATCTACATTGAGTTTCATCCAGCCTTTTCTCGGTTTGTTCCATGCGCCTTGCTTCGTTCTACTCCCCTTTTGATAAAGAGACTTTCAAATCATTAACCAGAGTCTAATTTGAAATATTGTCTCATTAAAATCCATTTCTTTCCCCCTAAAAATCCGATGATTACGTGCTTTCCATATAAACCAGATGCAAGAGGCAAAAATAACATTCCATTGAACTTCCGGGAAATAATCACTCTTGAACTCATTATAACCCAGATTCTTGCGAAGCCACACCTTCCTGCTTGTGCAAAAGAATTCCTGCCAATGTGTCCTTGATAAGAGCTTAGTCCAGATCTTTCTTGCAAATCTACACTCCCTGAAAATGTGCACCACCGACTCTATAGCATTCGGACACAAACCACACAAAGGATCATCCGTTATCTTTCGGATTTGACGCAATGGTTCGTCGCTAGTCTGTTTCGAGTTGCTAGCCAAATAAAAAACTTAAGCTTCATGTTGCACAGAATCCTCCAAACCCAATCAATACGATCCCTCACACTTCGTGTTGATGTGTATGTTTTCTGAAGCGCCTGATATGCACTTTGGCACAAAAACAGGCCATTCGCCGATGCGCTCCATATTCTCATGTCATCTACGTCCCGCAGCTGAACATCAAACTCCAGTACCTTCCTTCTCCATTCGGCCGGAATCTGGGATGAGATAAGCGACAAATTCCAGCATCCATTCTCATCAATTAAATCCGCCAACTTTAAGCCGTGATCCGCTGGTTCAATGAACGGGCATACGTCGCAAAGTCTCCCACCTCCTAGCTTATTATCAAACTAGAATAAAATACTTTTCCCATTCTCAATTTCCATCTAATGAAGGGGGAAATCAGTGCCATGCACCCTACATTGCCCTTCCAAGTAGCACTATCGGTAGGTTTGATAGAATACTCGCTCAAGCGAACCTTTTTGAGATATTTAGCTTTAATAAGATCGGACCATACACCTTTCTCTTCTTGTAAGATTTTCCAACAAAGCTTAGAGAGAAGCGCTTCATTATTCAATCGAGCCATGCGAAGACCAAGACCATTTTCTTTTTTATTACGCGTCGCTTTATCCCAACCAACAAGATGAATTTTGCGGACATCCGGGTTATTAGACCAAAGAAAATCATGATTAAGTTTGTCAATCCGATTACAAACCTTCTTTGGAAGCCAACTAGCTTCCATGGTATGAATCAGGATTGCCGTGGACACCGATTGAATAAGTGTTGATCTCCACGCAAACGACAATGTTAAACTTTTCCAACTTGCAAATCTGGCGAGAAGTTTATCAAAGACGTCATTAAAATGTTCATCTTTAATTCTTCCATGCACCAACCTCGCGCCTAAATATTTGCCAAGATTTTTAGTTTCGGCAAACCCCAACACAGCACATATTCTTCTTTTCAATCCCGGGCCCCCATTATGAGAAAAATAAATTTTTGACTTTGCGGAATTAAGTTTTAGCCCCAAAGAACAACAAAAACTCACCAAAATTGATTTCATATGTCTTGCAGTTTGAAGCGTGGCTTTTCCCATTAGAATGAGGTCATCTGCAAAAAACAATGTGACAATTTCGGTCCCCCACGGCACAGAATTAACGGTCGCCATGTATTCCCCTCAAGTGCTTCCTGAATCATATAAGACAACCTTTCAATCCACAAAACAAACAAATAAGGCGATAACGGATCCCCCTGGCGCAGACCACACCCATGCTTGAACTCTTCCAATGGTTCACCATTCCATAAAATACGTGTTGAAGCATTACGGACACAGGACATAATAAACTTGATAATATTCGCCGGGAACTTGAAAGCTACCAACGTTTCCTCAAGAAACTTCTAACTAATTTTGTCATATGCCTTCTCAAGATCTAACTTGAGAATCATGCACCCAATTTTATTTTCCTCTTAGATCTCAAAGAATGGAGCACTTCTTGCATAACAAAAATATTATCTTGAGTGCTTCGGTCTTTAATAAAACTCGATTGAGTAGGCGAAATAATCTTAGGCATAATATCTATAAGGCGTAATGTAATACATTTAGTAATAAATTTATACACGACATTACACAGAGATATAGTCCTAAATTGAGAGTTAGAATCGAGATTACTCACCTTAGGAATCAAGCACAAATATGCCGCGCATACCTTTGGCTCAAATGCCCCGTCCCGCAAAGCTTCTTGTACAAACTGGAGCAAAGAAACATTCGTCCAGTTCCAGAATTTGTGGTAAAAGAGCGCCTGAACTCCATCTGGACCCAGTGCTTCGTGGTAAAAGAGCGCCAAATTGGACTCGATTATCATAAAGCGTAACTCCACATATGTGTTCCTTCAAACTCATACCGTCATACATGTAAAATTATTCCAGACACATTTCTTTTGTTCGTTTCAACGGTGCAACATATTAAATATAATTAGTAAATACACATAATATTTACATATTTATTTAAAATTTAAATGGTCATCCCAAATACATACTTTTACTTCTTTTTATTCAAGACACTGAAAAAGGAAAGCTTTTTTTTTTTTTTTTTAATTAAAGCAAACCTATGCTTCTTCAAATTGACTAGAAAAGAACAACAGAACAATACGTGTAAAGATATCACACAATAAAAACTATAGCTGCTGATATCGATCAAGCCGTAGAGGAGAAATGGAACGGACAAGGTGGCACTGCAACTTCAACAGCTCCTTCAAGCATTTGGCTTGCTCGCCTCATTGTTGGTCGTAGTGACGAGTCTTCTTGAATGCACCAAATCCCGACCATCACAAACAATTCAAGCCTTTTTGCATCACTCAAGGCCTCTTCATTATTCCCCACGAAACTGTCTAACCTTCTCTCCATAAAGCAGTCCCAAACCCAATCGGTTAGTATTGGATTTTCTTCAAATTCCAGGTCCTCCACATTTTTCCTGCATGAAATGATCTCTAGTAGCAACACACCGAAGCTATAAACATCGACTTTTGCAGTGATCGGTGTGCTCCTGAACCATTCAGGAGCTACATATCCTTTTGTGCCTCGAATGTTAGTCTGCGTATGGCTCTGATTCATCATCAGAAGTTTCGCCAGTCCAAAGTCTGAAATCCTAGCGTTGTAGTACTCGTCGAGAAGTATATTCTGAGGCTTTATATCACAATGAATGATCTGTGTGCTGCATTCTTCGTGTAAGTATGTTAGTCCTCTTGCAACTCCAAGCGCGATTTTAGTCCTGAGACTCCAACTCGGTTTCAGATCACTAAATAGAAATCCAGCTAGTGTTCCGTTACTCATGTACTCATATACCAGTAAACGTTGGTGTCCTTCATCACAAAATCCAACAAGGCGGACCAAATTCTTATGATGAGTATGGCCAATTACATGAACTTCTGTTCTGAATTCCTTCTCGGTATCTTGAGCCATTTTATCGAGCTTCTTTACTGCAACTATGGTTTTGGAATCATATGGTATCACCCCTTTATAGACGATTCCAAAAGCACCCCGTCCCAGTTCGTCCTTAAACCCCTCGGTGGCCTGAACAAGTTCTTTGTAAGTAAAGCAGCGTAAGTTTGATGCTACAGCGCTGCTGTGAACCGGTTTGGGATTTGGGATCTTTTTATTGTAAATAAGGAAAAAACCAAGACAAGCAGCACTTATGAATAAGAAATTGATGAACACGGAGCTGCCCAAAAGCACCGATTCCACAAGGATTCGTTTTTCCTGGTCCCTTTTCTGATTTCCTGGTGTTGAAATATTAGGACTTGGTAGTCCTTTCCCGATCTTTAAAAAGGCCTTGGCACCAAGAGCAGGGTCCACTCTTCCATTAGAAAGCGGTAGCTTCTTCTTCCAGCAGCTATTAGCTCTGTAAATGGCAGCAGCACAAAGACAATCATTCAGGCAAGCGTTTCTGCAGTTGTCTTCTGTACTAGGATCAATTTGTTCGTAGTCGTTTTGGGGCCAATCTGTGTTAGGAATCTCCAATAAAACATTTAATACTTGTGCTGAAGCGTTCCCCCCATCACCGCAAGTTGGCGCAAACTTGGGCTTGCAATCTCCGTAGGCATCGTTTGGATCAACCAAGGAATACCCTTGTGGGCAAAAACAAGATGGCCTTTGGTTTTCGTCGAGGTTGCACACGTTGTTAAAACCACAAGTCCCAGTTCCCATAAATCCATTGAAATAAAGACAGATGTTTTGAGGCCAGGATGCAGAAGCAGTCCACTCTGTATTGGCAGAGGCATTCCTGGGAATATAATACTGTCTGAGGACTCCATCAAAATCAAGAGTTGCGCGGTTAAAGAAGTCCGAGGAAGAAGGAAACGGCGTCAGGACTTGTTGCTGGCCATTTCTCAGCCTTATAGAAATGGATCCCCTCTCATTGAACAACAGCTCATACCCCGAATTCGATTTATTTACATCCGAAGTCCCGCTGTTGTAATACTCTTCATCGAAATCAGTATTAGAAGGAACTTGCCGGGTGTTGAACACTAGGTCTCCATCCTCATCCATGCCAGTGTAGAATTTTCCCACGGAAAAATTGGTCTCGGTCTTTCGCGAAACAAGCATCTCACCGATCTCAATTGTTTGAGTAGGCACAATGGTATCAGAATGATGTCTGAAGCTTTCCCAGAGAACGGTGGAATCTCTACGCCGTAGAACAAAGTTTCCTGTGTTATTCATGAAACCGTAAGCAACTTCACCGCCAGCAGCAGAAGTAGTAGTACTCCAAAGCGAACCGCCTCTAGGATCACGGAGCACGAGCCCCTGTGATGAATCAAGTCGCAAAGTTGAGGCACGACTCACCGGACTTATTCCCCGTGGGTACCAGACTACTGTTTTATTCGGAATTTTAGCGAACCATATCGAAAGCAAAAAGAGATCATCTTTACTATCTTGAAGCTGTTTAAAGCCGATTGCGAAATCTCCGGAAGGCGAAAGCCAAGAGCTGGAGTTAGCACCGGCAGTGAGAGAGGTTCCAACAGTTACATTACCGTTGTTTTGTGCAAAAGTAGAAGGTGCAAAGAAACATAATATGATGAAGAGGATCAAAGCAATATTAACCATTGCAAAAGCTGCATAACTGAAGAATGCGAGCGACTTTCATATTTATAGATACAAGTCAACTGTGATTTTTTCAGGCGTCAACGAACGTAGACTTCTCGACGACTCGTTAGTGAAGATTTTTAGTGTAAGCATGTGGTGCACATTTATGCAGACTTGGACTCTTTTCTTTCTCTAATTTTCTTTGATTTCCATAACTTGTTTTAAGGGTAGATAAAATCATTGTTAGGAAACCAATCAATTGCTTGTACGTATGGAAAGATTTACTCCATCACAGAAGAGAAAAGTCAAACTATTTTTGGACAGTTCCACGCATTTGTTGCAACTGAAGGACTTATGAGTTTTACTATTCTTATAATAAATAGGAGGATGGAATCAAGACGACAAACTCAGTCGGAGCGGAGCTAGGTATTTAAGCAGGAAACTTTTTCTATATGTACGCAAAATTTCTATTACTAATTAAATTTAATTTATTTAAGGATGTACAAGGAAAAATTCAAAGAATATTCTAAAGATAAATATTAGCTCAAATGTTATACTAGATGATCACCCTTTATTTAATTTATTGCATGAAAAGAGTACGATAAAATTTATAAATTTGTACAACAAGTTATGGATAAAACCTTATGAAATTAATTAGGGAGTAAGTAAGTTCAAAAATGCAAAGTAAAAAATATTGGTTATAAATAAAATTTTAATGTCAGAGTATTTAAGACACTACAAGAATTTTGGTCAATTGAAACGGACACACTGCAACGGATTTTGAATCCGTTGCAGGAAATTAGCTCTACCAACGTCCTTAGACGTTGGTACAGCAAAAGTGAAAAAAATAAATACCTGCCAACGTCTTTGGACGTTGGCAGGTATCTGTCAGAACGGTTTTCAAGCAGCAACGTCGTACAGACGTTGCTGCTTCTATTTTTTTATTTTTTTTTTTAAGTTTGAAATGTTACCAACGTCTGAAAAGGACGTTGGTAACACTTTTCGATGGTTTTTTTTAATTGTTTTTTTTTTTTTACTGCAGCAACGTCTGTTTAGACGTTGCTGACAGCTGAACGCATGGCACCAACGTCCAGGAGACGTTGGTGCCATACGCATGCCAACTGCTCCCGTGCAGCTTTGCAGACACAAAGCTGCACGGCAGCATTACTCCATGGCACCAACGTCTCCAGGACGTTGGTGCCATATTTATATGGCATTTTCGCAGCAGATTTCTGCTGCGAAAATCGCCATTGCTGCTCTCGTAAAAAAAAAAAAAATTTCGCTCATTTTCACTCCAATTCACATAATTTCACTCATTTTCAGCTCCAAATCTCTTCTTTTTTTAAGGTATGTGTTCAATGTCTTCAAAATTACGATTATACATATTTTTTTTTTAGTTTAATCGGTTAGATTTTTATTATTTTGCATAAATATGATTTTTTAGTTGATTTGATGATGTATTTGTGTTAATTATGTATGATTAATTAAGATATTAGTCGATTTGATGAAGTAATTTTGACGATCTATGTGTATTATGTTTTTTTTTTAAAATTAATGGTTAGATTTGTGTAATTAGATTATTTGTGATGTAATTGTTGATTTTAGGCATATTAGTGTTAATTATTTATGCTTAATTAAGGTATTAGAGGTAATTATGTGACGATCTATGTGTATTATGTTTGTTTTTTTCAATTAATGGTTATATTTGTGTAATTAGATTATTTGTGATATAATTGTTGATTTTAGGCATATTTGTGTTAATTATTTATGCTTAATTAAGGTATTAATTAGAGGTAATTATGTGACGATCTACGTATATTAATGTTTATTTTTAATTAATTAGTTAGATTTGTGTAATATTATAGCATCATATTGTTGTATTTGTTAGATTTGTGTAATTATGTATGATTAATTAAGATATTAGAAGTAATTTTGAACGATCTATGTGTATTATTAATTTTTTTTAAATTAATGGTTAGATATGTGTAATTATGTATGATTAATTAAGATATTAGAAATAATTTTGAACGATCTATGTGTATTATTAATTTTTTTTAAATTAGTGGTTAGATTTGTGTAATTATGTATGATTAATTAAAATATTAGAAGTAATTTTGAACGATCTATGTGTATTATTAATTTGTTTTAAAATTAATGGTTAGATTTGTGTAATTAGTATTTGTGATGTAATTGTTGATTAGATAGTGTATTTATATATGTTAATTATTTATACTTAATTAAGGTAGTAGAGGTAATTAATTATATATGTGACGATCTATATATGTATATTAAGGTTTAATTTAATTAATCGGTTAGATTTGTGTAATATTATCGCATAATAGTGATGTATTTGTTGATTCGAGTGTATTAGTACTGTTAATTATATATATATATATATGTATATATATATATATGTATATATATATATATATATGTATATATATATATATATATATGTATATATATATATGTATATATATATATATGTATATATATATATATATATATATATATATGTATATATATATATGTATATATATATATATATGTATGCTTAATTAATTAATATTAGATTTGTGATTATGTGACCAATATAGCTACGTATTTTCTTATGATTTTTGTAGAATTTAATCGATTAACTTTGTATTATATAACATATATAATTGTGTTTATGTTAGAACGTATTTATGTTAATTAGATATGCTAAAAATTAAGGTTAGTAGCGTTTAGAAATTACTAATTTGACCATTCTAAATATTTATTTATCAGATGGCCGGCTCGTCAGATCAGGGTAGGGGGAAAGGAAAAAAGAAGGTGTCGAAGAACCAGGTGCCATACCCGGAAGGGGTACCTCGAGGATCATTCTCTTCGCAGCCTGATCTTGGTTCGATGGAATCACTTTCAGCGATGATGCCGATGTTTCCCGGAGGATCAAATGAGGCAGGAGCCCCCGCTAGTGGGCCGTTTACCAATCAATTGATGGGTGTAGGATCGACAATGGGGGGTGTATATGTTGGGGGTGGTGGATTTGGTGGGGCTGGTTACGGCGGGGTTGGTTATGGTGGGCCTGGATTGGGTGGGCCTGGATTTGGTGGGCCTGGATTTGGTGGGCCTGGGTTTGGGAGTGGATCTGGATTTGGTGTGCCACAAACACCGCTAACGAGGCCACAACTGCAGATTCAAGGGACGGGAAGTACTGTTGGGCCGTCATCATCGGGCTCACGGGGTTCAGGCTCACGTGGTTCAGGCACACGTGCTTCGGGCACACGAGCTTCAGGCTCACGTGCTCATGGCGTTTCTGAGGAGTTAGCCGAGGATGAGGGGGGTAACAATGATTCAGGAGACGATGGTGGTATTGCTAGGGTTGCAGTGCGAGGACAATCTAAACCTCGCGAGCCCCCGGCAAATCCGGATGACAGGGAGGTACTGGAATTATTCTTTGACGGCTCAATAGAGAACCCTTCCGCCGTGACGACGATTGGTACAAATTTGAGGAACATGATGCAAGGGCCATACTTCACGTACGGCATGTGGCCAGAAGAGGAGAAGGAAATGTGTTGGAACAGATTTAAGGTAAGGAATTAGCTTGGCTTCTATATTTATTAAATATTTATAAATATTTGTTCATTTTTATTCATTTATGTGACCAACTTTTCTTTATGTCTGTATTAAATGCAGCACACTTACCAGTGGGATCCTGCCATTGAAAATGCAGTCAGGGAATGGTATGATAAGGTCGCCACTGCGAGATTTGCAGGTTCGGTAAACCACGCCAAGAAATGGTGGTTGCGCTGCAAAATTGACCCCACCTATAGTTTGACTCACAGCTGTTGGATTCACGAAGATTTTTGACAGGCATTTTATGATTACTGGGAGCTTGAGCCCACGAAGGGTCGTTCGGAGCAGAACGCCAAAAATCGAGATAAGGGGAAAACAGTAAACTATAGGGGTGGGTCGCGCAGCACGAACAAGCATAGGATAGACCTGGTAAGTAGAAAAATATGATTGGTTATTTTTCAAATATCATCATTGATTTAATAATGTGATCTATATTTGCTTTAATGAATTTTCATATTATGACAGACAAAGGAAATGAATACAACGCCCGACAAGGTGCCGTTTCAGGATGTCTTTGTAAAGACTCGTGCAAAGAAACACGACGACGGAACGGTTGAGTGGCCAAACCCTGAGGACAAGGCTAATTACGTGAGTATAATATTTTCTTTCATTAAATTTGTGTAATCGTCAATAATTGTTGTTGTCGTAATTATACTTATGTTTGTTACAAAAAATATTTTGAATCATAATATGTCATATGCAGGATGCCTACGTGGAACACTGCCTACGAGAACATGGGCCCGATATGAGCCAGTGGCCGGTCTGGGACGTGAGACCGTGGGTGGAAATTGCCGCAGCCGGACGTGTAAAGAAGAATAGGGTGGTGGGTCTGGCGAGTTACGGTGAGCCCGAGCGCGTAGGATTCAAGGCTCGAAGACATTCTAGGTTCGTTGAGACTGGCTCTAGTAGCTTGGAGCCGCTTCGATCAGAATGTGAGTCACTGCGGGCCGTAACGGCTTCTCAAAATGAGGAAATCGCCGGTTTAAAGAATGTGCTCAAATACTTTATGTCACAGATGAATGTGCCGGTGCCCGAGGAGTTGTGGGGGTCAGCGCAACAACAGGGTCAACAACAACAGGGGCAACCACAACAGTTTAACAACTTCCCGGCAGTTTTCCACCAACCATTGCAACCGACGAACACGAGTGTCGGCAGCGGGCGGGCATCAGGGGGTTCATTCTATCGACCACAGTCACATTCTTTCGGTCAGGAGGACGAAGGAGACCAGGAAAGAAGTTCGGGTGGCGGTGATGACGACACTACTGGCTTGGGTGATATGTAATCTGAAGAGGATAGTGTAATTTAGTCTGTTATTTGCTGCTTTTATTTGTATTTGTATAATTATGAACAAACGTGGTTTGTTTTAGCTTGTCTTTATTTATGTTTGCACCTTATATATATTTATGTTTTTATTTATATTTATAATTTACACTAGTTGTATATATATATATATATATACATATAAACGTTACAATTCAAATAACTCAAATATTACAACGCAAGCTTACATATTGCAAATAAACCACTGTTTAAGTAACGAATTCTTACTACACAGGCAAACATATTGCTTAGAACACACATTACGCATAATCAGGGTCGTCGTCGTCACCATCATCATGATCTTCATCCACGTCATCGTCGGCGAACGTGTCGTTATCATCGACTTCCACAATATCATCGTCTGCAAGCCTGATAGGTGTATTGTCGATATTGTTGATGTCATCCAATCTTAGCTGAGGTGCGGTGCTATCTTGGTAAATGTCGAGATTAGCCACTGCAGTTGTGTCAACGAGGTACCTCGCTCTTGTCGTGCAAACCGCCCACCATCCTCTCCTACTCGTATTTTTTTGTGAAGGATACAAACTGTAATAGACTTGTTGCGCCTGACTTGCTAAGATAAACGGTTCAGACGCTCCTGTCCCGAGTCGCATTGTTGGATTAATGTCAACAAGGCCATAAGTCGGATGAGTTGTTATTCCATTATACACGTCGTACCAATCACATTTGAACATAACAATTTGTTCCAAGTTTCCACTGCCCCAGTAATCAAGCTGTATAATCTCTTGAAGCATTCCATAGAAATTACGTGCGTCTGGGTCGCCAGTGTCGCCCTTCACATAAACGCCACTGTTCATTGTTTGCCCTCCAGCCCCATATGCTTCTGTATGAAACTTGAATCCGTTAACCGTATAACCATTATAAGTTTTTGCTTTCAAAACAGGACCCCGAGCAAGACCGCGTAATCTAGGATCCACACTGTAACTACCAGACACAACAACTTGTTTGAACCAGTCGATAAAATAAGCTTTACGTATCTGATCTTTATTAGCTTGCGGATATCCTGCGCACATCTGTTCATCAAACACACTGTCGCAGAAAGAAGCCGTTTAAAACATCAATTGATATATTAGCAAGAATACATCGTATGGCAATTACTAATCTTACCTTAACCAACACTCGACCTCTGGGCAATTCAACAAGACATATAGATGAGCCGCTTTGCACTCTGCGAGAGACAAATTTCTGTAACTGACACAACGCCCCATTGTTTTCCCTTTACTCTGGAATACTGATAATTGGTCGTTGGGGTCAATAGATATTGGAACTTCGTTCCTGTTCAAACGGGTTGCTCTTGTTTCAATGTTGCTGTCAAAGTAGAGTGAGGAGAAATTTGCAATTTCTGCGTAAATGTACGCCTCAACAATCGACCCTTCTATGTGTGCCTTGTTACCCCTTGGTCTCTTAAAATCAAACATCCGTCTAACAAAGACAAAAAAAGATTAACTAGTCATATTTTGAACATCGTATAGTTATCAATATAACAGTAACTGGTATTTACCTCTCAAATGGGTACATCCACCTGTACTGTACGGGCCCACCGACCTTTGCCTCCCAGGGAAGGTGTATCGCCAAATGCTCCATGGAATCAAAGAACGATGGAGGAAAGAATTTTTCGAGCTTGCACATAGTCACCACAATCGAACTTTCTAATAAATCCATGTCACTATATCGGATGTCAGGAGCTGTCAAAGCTCTGAAAAAATTACTGATCTCCACTAGCGGCCCCCAGACATTCTCTGGCAAGAAGTCACGAAATGCAATCGGAACCAACCTTTGCAAAAAAACGTGACAATCGTGACTTTTCATTCCCACTAGACGCAGCTGTGGCATTTGAACACAACGCGAAATGTTTGACGCGTATCCATCTGGAAATTTGAGATTGCACAACCACTCACACACTTTAACCTTTTCGTCCTTACTGAGACAGTACGATGCTCTATGTTTGTATAACCTCCCTCCCGGTCCAGTCTGTAGAAACAAAGATCTTCTGCCCGTCAGTAATTGTAAATCTTTGCGAGAGTTCATATTGTCCTTGGTTTTCTCAGGGTCATCCATCACAGTGTTCTTGATATTGTCGAAGAAGTTCTTTTCACAATGCATGACATCTAGGTTGTGGCGGATCAGATTGTGCTTCCAATACGGAAGTTCCCAAAATATACTTCTACGACACCAATTGTGATACAACCCAAAGCCCTGAACAAATTCTCCGCATATACCAAATCCGACCGGTGGAAGACGTTCAACGTGTCTCCACATGTCCATCCCTGATCTTCTTGGTAGAGGTTCATCAGTCTCTATTCTACCTTTCGTGAAGTCAGTTGTGTTTAGTCTCCATGGATGGTCCGGAGGCAAGAATCGACGATGACAGTCAAAGAAAGAAGTCTTTCGACCGTGCTTAAGTTGGAAACTCTTGGTTTCTTCCATACAGTACGGGCAAGATAAACGACCATGTGTGCTCCACTGTGATAGCATGCCATACCCTGGATAGTCACTAATCGTCCATAGCAATGAAGCTCGCATTTGGAAATTTTGTTTCCGAAAACTATCGTATGTTGGCACACCCGAATCCCACAGTGACTTAAGTTCATCAATAAGGGGTCTGAGTAATACGTCAATGTTCTTGTCAGGACTCTTCGGACCAGATATCATTAAACTTAGGAAAATATATTCTTGCCGCATGCACAGGTCGGGAGGGAGGTTATAAGGGGTCACAAATACTGGCCAACACGAGTAAGGAGCTGAGGAGCTCCCGAAAGGATTAAAACCATCGGTGCAAAGTCCAAGTCTAACGTTTCTCGGTTCGGCAGCAAAATCTGGAAATGTCCTGTCGAAAGATTTCCAGGCCAAACTTGAAGCAGGGTGAATCATTTGATCGGTATCTGCCTGACACTTCAAGTGCCATGTCATGTGCTCCGATATTTTGCGTGATGTGTAAAGCCTCTGCAATCGATCCGTCACAGGCAAGTACCACAGCTTCTTACGTGGAACGAGCTTCTTCTTATTGGTGCATTCCTCGTACCTAGCTTCGCCACAATGGGGGCACTCGGTCCGGCTCTTACTTTCATACTCCCCGTAATAAAGGATACAAGTATTAACACACACATCGTATGTTTTGTACCCAAGTCCTAAACCTTTGATGAATTTCTTGACTCCGTACCAATTTTCAGGCAATCTATGACGATCTGCCGGACTCATTAATCTGCGGGCCGCTTGTAATTGATTGTCAGCAGAGGCGTTTGTTGTGCCATGACGAACCTTGTCGGCAATAAATGATGTTAACCACTGCAATGGTGTTGTTTCCACATCAACGCGTATTGGCACCTCGGCTTCCCGTAGCATATCAAAAAAGTCTCGGGCCTCACGGTTTGGCTCTTCTTCTGTATTTTGATTATAGTGCGTGCCTTCATACTGACCTCCGTATGCATCATTGACCATATCTACGTAACCACTTTCGACATTATCATTACGAGTAGATGACTCTCCTGCGTATGTGTAATTGCCAGAAAAGTTGTTCCTTTCTCCGTGTGCCTCCCATACGTAATAATGAGGAACAAAACCGTACGTCAATAGGTGTCCCTGAATCACATCCCTCTTTTTGCTTTTGCTAAACCCACACCGAGTGCACGGACACTTAACGCTTCGTTGACCTTGAGAAAATGCAAATTCTAGGAATCTGTTTACGCATCTATGAAATATGGATTGATATACCCCTCATCAACGTTGCCTCGATCGTACATCCAACTCCGATCTTCGTTGTTATACATTTTTTATCTAATTAAAATCAAATTAACAATGCATCAGCACGAGAACTGACTATTTAATCACGAAAGTAAGGCTAATTAAAACTTATCATCATATACTAACAGTGTAAGCAACTAATTACACACATGCATATATATAGCATACTACTAATCAAATCACGCTTAGATCCCAGTTACTCTAAATATGATGAATAACAGGTATTAATATTACAAAAATCACTAAATTAAGCAACAACATCAACAATATATATATAAAATTAATCAACGAATTACGATAATACTGAAATTGATACCTCTCGTGGAGTGAGCTTTGCTGAGAATTACGTACGCTTTGCAAAAAAATCACAAGCAAGGAATGAAATTTTGCTGAAAAATAGAGAAGAGAAGGGGAAGAAATGCAGTAGATTTTGGATAATGAAATGCAGGTTATGCAGTAGATTTTGGGGTTGTGAAACGAAGGTATGGATAATGAAATGTGTGGAGGAGAGGATATGAAGCTGATAAATCTATTGCAAGGTCCAAATCCCTTGCTGCTGTAAAAACAGCTTTTCTGACACAGTTGCATGGGAAAACGGCCCTTGCAGTAGCCTTTCAGCTTCAGCAACCTCCTCTTCCCTTGCAGGTTTTGTTTTACTTATTTTTTAATATAATAAAGCTGCATTCTTCATTCTTTACATATATATGCATATATATATATATATATATATATATATATATATATATATATATATATATATATATATATTTATATATATATATATATAAATATATATACATATAAATATATATTTATTTAACAAAAATAAAGAGTAGTTCAATTCTAATGTAATGTTGAGTTATCAATCATATTCTTAATTAATTCAACAAAAATAAACAGTAAGTTTTCCTGTACGTAGTTGATCATCAATTCTTATGTAGTTTAAATATTATTCATTCATATAAATTCAGTTTATTTAATGAAAATCAAGAATCGTATTTGCGGTCAATCATAAATTTTTCAAAAGGGAAGGACTAAATTGTAACTTTTCAAATCTTTTTGGGGTCAAAATCATATTTTCAAAAAGAGTTGTATTCCTAGTGCGTAGTTCAATTCTTATGTAATAACACTATATATTCATAATAAAATCAATGCTATTAAATCTAATTAATTTAGTTCTTATTTCAACAAGTTCAATTCATTTATTAAAATTTAATTAAGATTAGTTTTGTTTAATTAGTTCAATTCTAATGTAATGTTGAGTTATCAATTATATTCTTAATTAATTCAACAAAAATAAACAGTAAGTTTTCCTGTACGTAGTTGATCAATTTGTATGTAGTATAAATATTATTCATTCATATAATTTCAGTTTATTTAATGAAACTCAAGAATCGTATTTGCGATCAATCATAAATTTTTCAAAAGGGAAGGACTAAATTGTAACTTTTCAAATCTTTTTGGGGTCAAAATCATATTTCCAAAAAGAGTTGTATTCCTAGTGCGTAGTTCAATTCTTATGTAATAACACTATATATTCATAATAAAATCAATGCTATTAAATATAATTAATTTAGTTCTTATTTCAACAAGTTCAATTCATTTATTAAAATTTAATTAAGATTAGTTTTGTTTAATTAGTTCAATTCTAATGTAATGTTGAGTTATCAATCATATTCTTAATTAATTCAACAAAAATAAACAGTAAGTTTTCCTGTACGTAGTTGATCATCAATTCTTACGTAGTTTAAATATTATTCATTCATATAAATTCAGTTTATTTAATGAAAATCAAGAATCGTATTTGCGGTCAATCATAAATTTTTCAAAAGGGAAAGGACTAAATTGTAACTTTTCAAATCTTTTGGGGTCAAAATCATATTTTCAAAAAGAGTTGTATTCCTTGTACGTAGTACAATTCTTATGTAATAACACTATTCATAATAAAATCAATGCTATTAAATCTAATTAATTTAGTTCTTATTTAATATTTGTTCAATTGAGTAATTAAACTAATTTGACAAAAGTCAATGTTAGTTATATTTAGTTGATGCTTATATATTTGTAGTTAATTAGGAGTTGTCCATTCAAACAAGTTCAATTCATTTATTAAAATTTAATTAAGATTAGTTTTGTTTAATTAGTTCAATTCTAATGTAATGTTGAGTTATCAATCATATTCTTAATTAATTCAACAAAAATAAACAGTAAGTTTTCCTGTACGTAGTTGATCATCAATTCTTATGTAGTTTAAATATTATTCATTCATATAAATTCAGTTTATTTAATGAAAATCAAGAATCGTATTTGCGGTCAATCATAAATTTTTCAAAAGGGAAAGGACTAAATTGTAACTTTTCAAATCTTTTGGGGTCAAAATCATATTTTCAAAAAGAGTTGTATTCCTTGTACGTAGTACAATTCTTATGTAATAACACTATTCATAATAAAATCAATGCTATTAAATCTAATTAATTTAGTTCTTATTTAATATTTGTTCAATTGAGTAATTAAACTAATTTGACAAAAGTCAATGTTAGTTATATTTAGTTGATGCTTATATATTTGTAGTTAATTAGGAGTTGTCCATTCAAACAAGTTCAATTCATTTATTAAAATTTAATTAAGATTAGTTTTGTTTAATTAGTTCAATTCTAATGTAATGTTGAGTTATCAATCATATTCTTAATTAATTCAACAAAAATAAACAGTAAATTTTCCTGAACGTAGTTGATCATCAATTCTTATGTAGTATAAATATTATTCATTCATATAAATTCAGTTTATTTAATGAAAATCAAGAATCGTATGTTTAGTTTGGTAATTATTATTTAATGAGAAGTTATTGATTCTAATAACTTTAATTAATTTTACAATACAAGATTAATTCTAATTAGTCCAGTTCTCATATATGTTATTAGAATCTTATTCATTCAAATAAGTTCACATATATATATAGCTATAAATACCAAGATTAGTTCTATTTTCTTATGTAATTAATAATTATTCAATCAAATAAGTTTTATTAATTAATTAATTTAACCAAGATCAAGATTAGTTCTATATATTTAGCTCAAGTCTCATTTAATTATGATTTACAAGCCATAATTATATATGGATATAATTAAATGATTGAATGAGGAAATATATATAATTAAAACATTTTTCTAATAAAGCTATTGCAAGGTCCAAATCCCTTGCTATTGCTACTTTTCTGACACAGCAGCAAGGGATTCCAACTTCCCTTGCAACAGCTTTGACACAGCAGCAAGGGATTCCAACTTCCCTTGCAACAGCTTTCTGACTATAACCTGTTGCAAGGGATTTGGACCTTGCTACAAAATTTCAGAAATTTTTTGGCGGAAACTTCAAATTTCCCAAAAAATTTCATTTCCCTCCCTCTCCCTTCCACTATACTACTATAAATACCCCACTATATCACTCATCCATCCCACTTCTCCCTCTCATATTATTATCATCTTCTTCTCTCCCCTTCTCTCCTACACTTTATTTTTTTCCATAATTTATTTTGCATCATCATAAACTTATATATATATATTATATATGCATGCATCTTATACTATATATATATATATACATATATATTGTATAATTATAATTAGTGAGATTATTTTATAATTATACATTGTAAAGTTTAGTGTGTGTATGTATATATATATCATTATATTTTTAAAATGTTATCTAACATTTCTTAATATTATATATATATACATATATCTATATATATATATATATATATATATATATATATATATGTGCGTGTGTTTGTGTGTGTGTGTGTGTATAATTTAGTTATTAGTATTATATTTTTTAACATACTATACATATATATAATATTGAGGTTTCAATTAATGTATAATGTGAATGTGTGTATATATATATATATATGTATATATATATTAAAAAACATTTTATTAAAAGAGGCGGTATTTACCGCGACTTTTTTTTAAAAAAAAATATTTATGTACAGCAACGTCCGTAGACGTTGCTGCCAAATTTGAAAAAAAAAAAAATCGGGCTACTATAGCAACGTCCCCGGACGTTGCTGCCATATTTTTAAAAAAAATCCTCCGGGCACTATAGCAACGTCCGAGGACGTTGCTGCAATTAAATGTCCGGACAAAAATGAAATTAAAAAAAAAACTATAGCAACGTCCGTAGACGTTGCTGTGTTTTATCGAAACCAAAAATGAACAAAAATGAAATTAAAAAAAAAAAACGTGCTTAAATCAATTGCAACGTCAAAAGACGTTGCAATTGAGCTTGTGTCAGAATGCATAGCAACGTCCTTAGACGTTGCAATTGACCTTTGTGTCAGAACAAATAGCAACGTCTGTGGACGTTGCTGTTAATTGTGTGTGTCAGCACCCTATAGCAAGGGAAATGGGACCTTGCTACAGGTGTGTGTCAGAACAGCAATAGCAAGGTCCTTTTCCCTTGCAGCATGCAAAATACCTGCACCCACGCCACCTATAGCAAGGGATGCTACCAACGTCCACATCCCTTGCTATAGATCAATAGCAAGGGAATTTGGACCTATAGCAAGGTTTTTGGACCTTGCTATAGGCCACATTTCTTGTAGTGAGATTTGATTATCTATAACTATAAACATTATATAATACATAACATAAATATATATATATATATATATATATATAGGTTTCGGGGCTGGGAATGGGGGCGGGGCATCCCATATGCCCCCTCCGCCCCTGGACAAACCAACCTTTTGGTGACAAGAGTTTTGGAGAATTCATTATGAGAGGTTATTTTGTGAAATCCAATTTTTAGCCAAAAGTCATTCATCATAGTGTGAAGATTCGGCATTTGAAAGCGGTCTGAAGAGAGTGGGATTCTTCTATGCCAAATGGAGTAAGCTGGAAAAGGTGTTGCAGTATATATATATATTTTTTTAGGAAACAAACTACTCTCATGTCTTAAAAGTAAAACCTCATTTATAGTATTCTTTCACCGAAGTTGGTATTTTTTTGGTGAAAGTCCCGTGGATTAGGTCAGTGAACCGAGCCACGTTAAATCTCTAGGTTATAATTTTAGTTAGGGATAAAAGCGTTAAACCCCCTATACTATAGGGGGTGTAGCGATTTGTCCCTGAACTATTGTTTTTTGCAACAAGCCCTCTGTACTATGGATAAATAAGCACTTTGCCCCCTCAACTATTGACTTGAAAAAATAATTTGCCCCCTGATCGAATTTCTGGCCATTTTTTGCCGGAATTTGAAACGTGAACATGATGGTTCATCACTATTTAATCTCAGATTCAATAAAATGCCCCCTTTTCACTTCGATTTTTGTTATATTTTCTGAATTTCCAAACCTTAAATTTGGATAATTTAAACTAAGGTTTGAAAATTAAGAATGTATAACAAAAAATTGAAGTGAAAAAGGGCATTTTATTGAATTTGAGGTTAAATAGTAATGAACCCTCATGTTCACGTTTTAAATTCCGGTAAAAATTGGTCAGAAATTCGATCAGGGGGCAAAAAGTCTTGTTTATCCATAGGACAGAAGGCTTGTTGCCAAAAAAAAAAAAAAAAAGTTCAGGGGGGAAATCGCTACACCCCCTATAATATAGGGGGTTTGATGCTTTTATCCCTTTTAGTTAAGTGCAACTTTATGCTGTTTCAGGGTGACATAATGAGGTTTGATCCAATAGTTTTATCTACAAAAGTTGTTGAATGTTTGAATGATTTTAGTTTATACTAATTAGTTTACACACACTAAAGGCAGTTATGTAGACATATTGGACATTATGTGCTTAGAATTCGACTTGAGACACAAAATCAGTGACCTTATTGGTTAAGTTCAATCAGTTGAACAAGTTAAACTATTGATTGAACCGCTAAATCATTATTTCTAAAAAAAATTCAAACAATTGGATGTGTATATATCCTCATAACTACGTAATATGTTTCAATTCAAACAGTCATATATAGATACTTAAAAATATGAACACAAATACATCAATAATGCGAGAGTTAAAAAGTACATCTATTATAAATATTTAAGATTCCATTTGTATTATATATGACTTTTAATTCTTATATTTGTTGATCTATTAACCACTTTTGTAAAAGAAAAACTAAAAATAAATATCTAACTGACGCAAAACGGAATGTGACAATCGACACACCAACGTGTAATCGACAAGAACCTGGAATCCACCAGGAACATTGGGATAAAATCCGAATTTATTGAGTAAAAATATTATAAAGTCTGAATAACAATAATGCAAAACAGAGTATTTATATGTCTCTCAAAACCCTAATAATGAAATAAGGAAATAGGAAATAGAGTTCTACTCAAACAAGGAAAACATAAAAATTTCCAAAAATAAAGCGACATAAACTTGGAAGGCTGCGTAACTGCCTTAAACGAACGAATTTGGGCCCGAGACGAGCTGGTACGGGGTTTCCCCCCGTACGAAGTGTAGAAGACTCAAAGACGTACGTTTTGATATGCTGTGGCCCAAAGCCGATAACCGAATCAAAAGTTATGCCCGTTTTCGTGTGGGCCTGATTTTGTCCAACTTGTCTTCGAAATTCAGGGTCTCTTGTTCTACATCACTAACTTAAAACAAATTAGTAAACTAAGGAAGTGTTTGGTTGGGGGATCGTTTAATCTGTAGATTGATTAAAGTTGACATAAATTCAAGAATTAAA
This sequence comes from Misopates orontium, assembly GCA_946800315.1. Taxonomy (NCBI): domain Eukaryota; kingdom Viridiplantae; phylum Streptophyta; class Magnoliopsida; order Lamiales; family Plantaginaceae; genus Misopates; species Misopates orontium. The sequence goes on from OX326949.1 coordinate 10,107,951, forward strand.
GTTATCCATAACTTTATACATGTGTTTGCTTAGCTTGTTAATTTTGCACACAAAGGTATCTTCGTGATAATTTTTGTGTTTGGTTTGAATGTTGCCTGTAGATTACATGTGAATTGACAATAATGCCCCTGAAGAGTTATATAAACATTATGTAGTATAGGATATGTTATATAACATATATGATGTTGTATTATATATATATATATATATACACACATATATATATATATATATATAAAATAAATATTAAATAGTATAAGAAATATTATATGATATAGATATTATTTTCTTCTACTTATGCATAGATATAAAATAATATAAATATTATATTATATAAGATGTGTAATAAAATCCAAAAATTAGATTATACAATACATATATATGGTATATATAACAAACATTATGGTATATTAATATTATACGGTATAATAATATTATTATAAGATATATTATATAAGCTAAAGTATATTATATTACACATATATGTGGTAAATATATAAGAAATAATAAAGTATAATAATATGATGTAGTATAAACTATATTATGTTTTATTATTTATGCATATGTATATATATAACGTATATATGGTATGTATGATATGTATAATATAGTAAAATAAACATTGTATAATACACGTATTTTATTACATATATATGGTATATTAATATTATACATTATAGAATATATTATATAACATAAATAATATATTATATTACACTCATATGTGGTAAATATATAACAAATTGTATAGTATAATAATTATAATATACTAGTATAACACATTATATATAAATATGTTTTGCTACTTATACATATATATATATACACAATTATATAGTATTGGATATATTATACAAAAAAAATACAATGTTGTATTATACACACACAGGTATGTATATATATATATATATATATATACATATGGTTTATTCATACAATAAAATATATAATAAAATAAATGTTATATAGTGTAAAATATATTATATGATATTTATCATTAGTTTTTTAAGAGCATGTACATATATACGGTATATGTGATAATTGTTACACACACTAAATATATATATATATATATATATATATATATATATATATATATATATAGATACATATATGCATATATACATATATATAATATATATATACATATATATATATATATATGTATGTATATATATATTATACAATAAAAGTAATTATTGAAATTATTATTTTTATATATAATAAAATAAATGTTATATAGTGTAAAATATATTATATGATATTTATCATATGTTTTTGAAGAGCATGTACATATATACGGTATATGTGATAATTGTTACACACACTATATATATATATATATATATATATATATATATATATATATATATATATATATATATATATATATATGTATGTATATATATATATGTATGTATATATATATATGTATGTATATATATATTATACAATAAAAGTAATTATTGAAATTATTATTTTTATACATATAATGCTTTAAAATTATGGTTAACCATTTTGTTAAAACTAAAAGGCAAATCAGGAATTTCATATGGTAAATTAATCTCACCAAACTGAGATAACTTAATCTTGGGGGGGGGGGGGGGGGGGTGACACTAATTTGGTGGATTAAATGGCTACAGTACCGGGCTGTCTCACGTTTGGCAAAAAGTCCACTTGCACGAATCATGCGAACTATGCGCTAGATGACGCTGGATTGCGATTTTAATCTGTCCTCATCAATCCAACCAAACACTTCCTAAGTAAAATTATTTGTTAAGCCTACTACCTTTTCATTTCATGGATTACACTAAAAACTTAATTTAAAAAAAAATGTTTTCTTTTTCTCCAGGTCATGCTCTACCACCACAACAACATTGAAACTGAAAGTTTAAAGCACAATTTTTTTTTTCACTTTTCATTCCACAACCCGATCTCTACTTCTTGCCTCTCTATTCTACTGTGGTTACATCACCAACCACCACTACCATTGTTTGTTGCCAAGTTGCTGTCGATCTAATGTTGCCGAAGTATTTTTTGTTTTTAAAAAGTATCAACACGGGTCAACCTCTGGTTCGAGCCACTAGTGCGACAACTAAACCGAGCGGTTCACAACTTTCGACTGCATGTTTTTTCGAGCGGATTTTTGGTGCTTGATACCAGACTAGGCTCCAATCAACGGTTTAGTCTATTGCTTTGGTCCAGGTTTAACAATACTGGTTAAAATAAATGCAATAGAAACAATATCATTGTGCCTTGAGACATGAAAGTATTACTATTCTAAAGCCAATATCCCCCCTCGCCCCCCCCCCCCCCCCCCCCCCCAGTAATTTGTTAAAAACTAAATGAGCGTACATGATACAACACATTAAGGAGTTCGAAAGAGACAAAAGTTGGTGCCTTTTAGACGAAAGCCTCGTGGATTAGATCAATGGAACGAACCACGTTAAATGTCTGTGTTCGTTATTGCGCTATTATTATCTCACTGTTGCAACAACATTGCTTTATATTTTTACAACTTTCTCGAATAACACTAATCTTATTTAAGATGTAGCAATTGGCATCAAAAGACTGTCACCAACGTTCTAACGTACTATTGAAATTCTTGACACTATATTTCGTTTGTAGATATAGATCAAATTATTGAAGGTACATCAACCACCAAACTTCCAATGCATAACATATGGATTGTTCTTTCTGAAAAGTATGCATGAAGGTCTTTCTCATACATCGAGATTGAAAGGCATGAAAAAACGTTCAAAAAAATGGACCCCAGCAGAAAACGAGAATGGGAGAGTCGAAGTAAATTGGATTGCGTTTATAATGAAGATGTTACTGTAAGTTATAACTTCACAACCATCCATGATATCCTAAATGTTGTTAAACTTAATCAGTTCAAGCTCATAGCCAGATTGTCTTGGGTGAAGATGCATGGGACACATCCAAGGTCGCACATGAGGAAACATTGGTCATGAAACAATCAAAGACGCAACTTCTTAAAACATAATTTGAAGCCCCCGGAATGCAAGATGAAGAAACCATCATGCAATACGATGCAAAATTGAGTCACATTGCAAATGTTCGAGCATTCCCTGTTGGAGATGAACATCATGAAGTAATACTAGTTCAACAACTCGCTGCTATATTTGAACGAAGTTTGATATGAAAATTGAGGGAATTGGAGAAGGCAAAATGCTGAAGATGCGCAATTCAGAACTCCTATGGGATCTATTTCAACCTATTAATTAAAACTGAATCCGGAAGAACTAATTAGCAAAAAAGTGTGGTCCTTCAAGCTGAAGTCTTGTAGCAAACAAATTAAACAAGAAAATGGTGATGATTTTGTCCAATCAACGGCTCTCAGCACAAAATTTCTTTGAAGATGACCAAACATAGAGAAACCGAAGGTTACTCAAACTCTCATGTGAAAACTAAATCCTATTTTGTTGTTAAACATTTTGATTATGAGGAAGGAAATACGTATCAATTATACCAAGGCTTTGGGTACTTTTGGGCAGATTGTGGGAATCTCTTGCAGTAAAACAAAAAACATGACCAAGATATCTAAATGGAATAATGATGAGTCAGAAAACATTGAGGAAAAATCATAAGAGCGATTAGATCATTTCACAACCACTATCAGTATGGAATGTCCAAGTGTTACAAAGAAAGTTGTTGCATTTTACTTGCTTATATATATGTACTCGAAAGATTATCCAGATGATGAACCAAACCAAGAAGTCTCCTGAAAAATATAACCTTTTACTAGATGTCAATGGATAAAAAGAATGGTGAACTTGAAGAAGATATGAGGATGCTCACCTCCTTGAATGGAGAAAGAGTAAAACTTGCACAAATTATCTCCTACCTTTGCCTCGCTGGTGGCAATTTTGAAGGGAAGCGCAAGTTTGTTGACAAGAGAAATTAATCCCTAATCCACAACTTGTTCGGAATGGTACTGCGAATATCCACATCCCTAGCTAACTATATTTTCTCCTCGATCGAATCAAAGATCAAAATTCTCAGTATTATAGAAGTGGGTTTTCTGAAAAATCTTATTCCATGATCAAATCATTCTCACAAAGCATTTTTAAAACATATCGACATAAGTTTATCACCGAGGATTATAGAATCGTGATCTTTACACAATCATCTTAAGGTCATATTAACATTTTGACAAATGATTCTTATTTGGATCATATAGTCTATCCAAATTAATTGCAATTCAGGCTTGGTTATTTTTAAGTTGTAATAACACATGCAAAATTCCACTGAATATATTTATCCCTTAATTCCAATTCTTGGTTTAAATCCAAGTTTTTATTTAAGTGAAGGATCAGGCTTTAAACCAACCGTTGTACCAACCGCCGATCATGCCTAAGAATTTGGGTGTATGTTCTAGACTTCTAGTGGACTTTTGCAAATTAATGGAAGAGCTTCTTCAAATTCTCTTGAAGATCAAAACTCATACTAAATAATGCATAGTAATTTTATTTTATTTTTGCAATGTTTGCTCTTATCTTATAATTTATAGCTAGAGAGAAAATATGACAAAAATTACAATTGAGAGATAGATTAGAGGGGGTGGACTCACCCTTAAGATTTTAGAAGGATAGTGTCTTGATTTGCTTGGAAATCTCGTGTAATCAAGTATCCAACTAATTAGAAAATTCTAACAAACAATCTCTAAATAAGGCAAGTCAAGCATTTCTTAATATTCTTCCATATTCTTTCTTATCTAAACAAGGCAAATAATTGTTAATTCGCTCAAGTGAAATAATTTATTATTTACCTTTGAAAAAATATTAATGTAAATTTCATATATTTTATAAGGAGTTGGGCTCAGATTATTTTAATTAGAATCTTTAATTATTTCCTAAATACTTAAATCTAACTAAACCTGACTGATTTTTTTTATTTTATCTCATAAAGTTAAAGTCACAAAGTTCTAAATTCCAAATTTTTTTATTGAAATTCATAATTTTACAATACTAGAATATTAATTAATTGTATTAACTAAATACTTGATTGTTGATATTGAAAAATCATTGATTACTTAATTTAATAAATAAGTGTCCATATCTAAATGATTTAAATTAATTTACATAATTCATATAATTTTGTCATGCCATTGAAGTGCAAAGGGAGGCGGTGGACCTATGAATCAAAGCTCCAATTTAACTAATTAATTTCACAGCTCTTGCTCCATTAGTTCTTCCATTTATATGAGAACACTTCCTCTGAATGTCTGTTATTGAATTATCTTTATCATAGATGTTTAGCCACTCAAAGTGATTTTCTATTTTCCAATGATATAGTCAATTCTAGTCAAGCTGGTCCTCCTTATAGCGATATATGATCTAGTAGGTAATAATCTATTACCCAACTAATTACATCTTATATTCTTGACTTTAGTTAGTATTAAGTTACTAAATGTGTTACTGATTGTATATGTTATTCGACCAATCTATGTCTTATAACAGAGACCACGACATACATACTAGGTATATCGCCAATGAAAGTTGTCCAATTGCTTAATTATTATATCATTTTTTCGCATTCAACTCTTTCATCTTCTTTTCAAGCTCCTCCATCTTCTTGTCTGATTTCGTTATTAGATATCATTTCCGTTATGGTTGATCACCCATCGTATTTGGATGCAAGTACACCAAAATTCATGTCGACTAGGACCGAATCCATAGAGTCTTCATCTAGAAAATTTACGTGATACATCGCTATGTTCATAGCTTATTGGTTTACGGAAAATGCATTTTTGGTCACTCAAGTTCGGCCTCAAGTAAACTTTAGCCACCCGCGTTTCAAAAGTGACACTTTTAGCCAGCTGTCAAGTTTCCATTTTTCTACATATTTAGTCACTAAGTTCAGTCAATGTTACTGAATTTAATGGTCAACACATCAACTTAAGAAAAAGTTTGTCAAAACAGTTAAGGTGTGTTTAGAGCTTGATTTTGAAATTGATTTATTAAAAAAGACAAAAAGTAAATGTCATGTTATACCCTAAAACAAGATAGTTTATCATTTGAATCCTAAAGTGATTTTTGACATTTTGCTTTGTATTTCTAAGAAAGGAACACCTAAAGATATAATTGCTTTTTGGAAATTAACATGAATGCTTCTAGAGCGTGTTTTTGTTATCACGTAAATTACTGATCAATTATGATTAAATATATATTAATTCAAAATTATTTTTGATGCAGAACTTATAATTTCAACCTTAACACTGAAGCTAATAGAAAATATATTTTTGATAACAAAAAAAGGAGTAAAACTATTAATCAGCAAAAGAGTTGCTAGATAAGGACGGTGGGCAGCAAAACCATAGTCCATGGTGCCATCTCAAGAGGGCGACCTCTGGCCAAAGTTTTCACAACCTATGCGACAATATACGCCAAGGATGCCACTGTAGATTGCAGTTTGCCACTCAGTGGCAACGACTTTCCACCACCGTCAATCACCGGAGAGATTATTAGGTGCAACAGTTGTATGATGAGGTGGTGCAACAAGTCGATTATTAGTGTAAATGCATGGTTGGGATGAAATGTGGAGAAGTTAATGCCCTATAATATAAGAATGATCTTAAATCTCCACCACATGCTGTACCACGTCATCATGCATCGGCTGTACCGAATGATTTTTCCAATCACCGACATGTTAAAGCATATCATAATCCAACAACACGTCGAGTCTCTTCTTTCTTTGAACGTTCAAGCCTTGTTGTAAACCCAACGTCTGGTGGTTTAGGCACGATTAGACAATGATTCAACCATATATTGGTGAACGACGCATATTATTCCACTCATTTTTTATATTTTGTATTTTAAATTGAATAAAGAATCAATACAATAAATTTTAGAATTTTATGTTCTAAAATGTTGAATTCGATTTTTGTTAGGGCCTTGTGGTGTCAGTAATAAATAATATATATATATATATACATATACATATACATATATATATATATATATATATATATATATATATATATATATATAAATTCTTTTCTTACTATTTATGGTATAATCTTAAAGTTAAAAAGAAGTCACGAAACTAATAAGAAACAAATTATAAGTTTTAAAAAACTAGAAAAGGAAGCGTAAGTAGTAAATTTTCCTTTAGATTTAACTAAAAAACGGGTTTGAAAGGTCAAATACCTTTTTTTCAGAAATCGATTTCAAAATGAACCCCCAAACACACCCTAACTAATATGACAATGTTTGATGGATCAACCGGTACATCCATTAACGTTAACCTACCTTAGTGGCTAAAAACGCAAAAAAAAAAAAAAAAAATAGAATTAGTGTGCCTAAAAGTGGCACTCCTGAAACGTGGGTAACTAAATTTTACTAAGGTCAAACTTTAGTGACCAAATATGAATTTTTTATTGGATTACGAGGAAAAAGTCCTTCCTAGCAGTGTTTTCAAAATCGAAACGGACATAGAACCGGTAACTTAACTGGTTACAGGTTTTAGTGGTTCAACCGGTTGAAGCACTGGCCCAACCGGTATGATATTGGTAATTATAAAATTACATTTATATATTCTTTATTGAATCTTGTTCATATTTATTATTAAGAAAAAATGAATCAATTAGTCTAACATTAATCACTAAATTATAAATCATGGACTAATTGGTTCAACTTTACTGTATAAAATTCTAATTTATGATATACTTTAGTTAGTTGATATATTCTAAATAAAAGAATTCATACAAGTCTACAAGCAAAGCTGATACGGATGTAATCCTATTGTATTTGGATAACTGTATTGTAGTTATTATATTATTATTACTAATTATGTTATATAAATATCATTCAGTTATATGTTATTTATTAGATAGGATTGTGTAGGAGTTATATGTTAGTGGGGGAAGTTGTGTAATTAGTGTTAGTGGGAAGTTACGTAGTATGCTTATAAATTAAGAAGTGTATGTATTGTAACAAATAAGAAGAAAAATAAAGTGTTTGTTTAGTTTAAATCTCTTCTTAATCCCTTTTTCTTAGGAGTTAATGATACGGATGTAATCCTATTGTATTTGGATAACTGTATTGTAGTTATTATATTATTATTACTAATTATGTTATATAAATATCATTCAGTTTTATATATTATTTATTAGATAGGATTGTGTAGGAGTTATATGTTAGTGGGGGAAGTTGTGTAATTAGTGTTAGTGAGAAGTTACGTAGTATGCTTATAAATTAAGAAGTGTATGTATTGTAACAGATAAGAAGAAAAATAAAGTGTTTGTTTAGTTTAAATCTCTTCTTAATCCCTTTTTCTTAGGAGTTTCTTGTGTTCTTTCTCGAATAAGAACATATCCAGGATCTTGATCCTAACATTGGTGCTCTCATGTACCGACCTCTCACGCCTCCATTGAATATCAAGGATTCTCGAATGGACGAATCTCTAAATCAATTTTGGTTGGAGATAATGGAAATGCGCTTGGACAAATTGCAGTATCTAGAATTTGGTATGTCTTCTCTAAAATTTATTCACGACATCTTGACAAACACCAAATGCATATTCTGGATAGCCGCGAGCATAGCAAGCATAAAAGTTTCACCTAAGAAGGGTTTCGCAAAATTGAAATCCATTGAGTCTCCATTTGATAGAGGAAAATACAGCAAAATTAAATGGATACCGTAACCGAAGATGAAGATGAAGAGAACGGCGAAGCGTATCAATTCTCTGTTAAGAAAATTACAGCCATGATCCTTTCTGAAGAAACAAAACAAGAAAAGCAATAATCCTAGAGAAGCATTTTGCAATTTGTACCGAAAGAAGGATGTAGCAATTTTGAAGAAACAACCCTACGTACTGGATTCCCTTCATTTCCACAAAGGCTGCTGCTTTTTTCTATTTGTTGGATTTCTAATTTGAGACTTTATTGGGGCTGCCAACTTTTCTTGATGACCATATTATCATGGGTCTTGAGGACAAGACCTCTTTTAAGGGGAAGGGAATGATACGGATGTAATCCTATTGTATTTGGATAACTGTATTGTAGTTATTATATTATTATTACTAATTATGTTATATAAATATCATTCAGTTATATGTTATTTATTAGATAGGATTGTGTAGGAGTTATATGTTAGTGGGGGAAGTTGTGTAATTAGTGTTAGTGGGAAGTTACGTAGTATGCTTATAAATTAAGAAGTGTATGTATTGTAACAAATAAGAAGAAAAATAAAGTGTTTGTTTAGTTTAAATCTCTTCTTAATCCCTTTTTCTTAGGAGTTTCTTGTGTTCTTTCTCAAATAAGAACATATCTAGGATCTTGATCCTAACAAAAGCCAACTCCTTATTTCATATTTGTATTATACAAAACAGGGTCATTGCCTTTAAATAGTTAATTTACAATATAATAAATAAGTGGGCCCCGCAGATAAGAGTCTAACCCTAAATTAGCTTTTACATGATCCTTTCAAATCCGTCGTAGCTCATTCCTCCATTTTCCTCATTTGGTTGTATGACTTTTCTTCAAAGTTTCATCTCAAGTCTCTTATTCTTTTGCCTATTTCTTTTTCCTCCTTTAGGTATTAGTTTCCTTCAATATTGCCTATTTCATGTTCTCCTTTTATGGTTTAACGGAAAATTTGCAGAAATTCTTGCAACCTTTTTTTTTTTTTTTTTTTTTTAAACTGAAGAATAGTGCGAACCGGTGGTTCACAAGGGCGGACCGGTTCACGGTCACCGGGTTTTTGGCAGTTTTGACCGATTTCTTGGTGCAACGATTTTTATCTGTGATCCGGAACGGACAAGGCGCCGGACACCGGTTGACCCGGGCAGAACGGCCGATCTGGTCCGGTTTTGAAAACCGTGCTTCCTAGAGTAGATTTACTTATTTTATTTATTTGGCAAGATTTGGTGTCATTTGGGAACATTTTTTATAAGGAACGATTGTCAACTATATCAAAAATAATTTTGTAAACCTACCTTACGATCGAATTGTCTTTAGACGATGCATTATCAAGCAATGAGAACAAAACAAGATTCCTTGGATATCTGAAGACCAGCAAGTTTAAGAAATGTTCATTATCCGGTTTGTATTTTATTTCAGTCAAAAGTATGACGAATTGCTAAAGCCCAACTATACCACATTAATACAAAAGTATCCCTCATTGTTCATCACCTTGAATTTGTATAATTCAGAGCATAGTCTGGAATTTAGTTACATTGAGAGGAGTTCTGTAATAGCCCAACTTTTCAAACCTAAAAGTAACAGCCTTAAAGTGTGAAAGTAAACATAAATATCTAAATCAATCCATAACAACAATCGCTACAAGTCGATCTACCAGTAAAAAGGTCTAGGAAAAGTAAATCTAGCTTAAACTACAAAATCGAATTACAACACTAGGAAGCTTAACTCTAACTCTCTCACAAGAATGCCCCAAAGTCTCATCCAGGTTAACACCTAGGTCTGAAGGAAGGAAAAAATGAAAACATTTTATGAGACAAAAATCTCAGTGAATGCTCGAGGTGTGTGAGGTGTAGTAATTTCTGTAAAAATAAACCATTTCAAATGCAAATGCACGTCACAATACTAGTTCACATACAATAGTTGAGAACATGCAGTAGACACAAAATGTCATTCTTTTACAGATATCAATGTCTAGTTCAATTTCAATCTTCAATATAGTCCCTGATTATTATCACATATAAATTTCCCTTTTTCGCCCCGCACAAGGAGCTACCTTGGAAACAAATCAGCATGCCATGGTACATGCATATCAATTGATCCCAAAAGACACTAACGGACCTCGTGCAATGTCTAGAGGGAAGGGGCAAGGCAGACACGAAGCCCAACCAGTTAGCCTTCTGTTGGCCGGTGGCACTCCGTGCATACCCAAGCCAATTGGATCCATCAGTTATAGTCATCTGAGTTTGGTTTCTGAAAGAAGGAAAGGTTCGGTTCACTTTGATCATAAAATAATATAAATGACAAGACAGAAGAGGCGTTGGAAACAATTACTAAAATAGTTAATACGAAATTTACAAGAGCAAGATGAATTAGGAGAATAGACTGAAACAAGTAAAATCCTCATGGATAATGAATGAAGCTTAAGCCAATATAATTGGACTACGAGAAGAATTTCAGAGAGAATGTCAAAAAGAGGTATAAAGTGATTGACTCATGTCAAGAATATTGGTCCAACTTATATGGGCTAGGCATTTAGGAAGTTAAAGTAAACACATGACATCTCGAGGAAGTTATGACTAGTTTTCGTTCGACTTGGTGAAAGACGTTCTAGAGTAGTTTAACCTTTTTGAAAAGAGACAGGAAAAAAGTTTGATCTCAGAATTTTTAAAAACGTGACTGAAACAATTCAATGACATATTCTAAAGGTAAACATGAAGCAACACTATTGAAAGGAATTAAATTCAAGGACTTTGATCATTTCTAAAATTAAACAAGATAAAAGTTTAATCTGGATGATATCATGAAACTGTAATAGAAGCAAATCAAAAGGCAAATGAAGATGAACTTAGAACATCGATATTGAGATTATAACTATTCTAAGGGGTTTTGATCATTTATTAAATACTCGACAACAAAATATTGATCTAAAATATGATTTGGTAATGGGAGAAGATTCACAAGACCGGATTGAAAACAAGTAAAAGTCAAAGATATTATTGAAAGAGCGGGCAACAGGTTCACAGAAGTTTGAACTAGTTTATCTCAAGGGAAATAAATAAATGATCAGAATATGGTGGTACATTGACTACTAAAAGAAAATGATAGACAAAACGAGCAGACTACACACTCACTCATCTAACACTCCCACTCAAGGCTTTAGTATGTAATGAGTTATTGATGGTGGGGCCCCCAACAATAATGCGTTACAACTTGAGCACTGAGCAAACCTAACACTTAACTAATAAAGATCATCCTTAAACTATACTACATACTATGTCCATTCCAAATCATAATTCCACAGTCCGAAGATTCAATCCTAGCATAGCCTGAGAACTAACTCAAGCTCTGATACCAACTGTAACATAAATATCCAAATCAATCCATAACAACAATTGCTACAAGTTGATCTACGAGTAAAAAGGTCTAGGAAAAGTAAATCTAGATTAAACTACTATAATCGAATTACAAGACTATGAAGTTCGACTCCAACTCTCTCAGCATAGGTCTGAAGGAAGGAAAAAAGGAAAACATTTTATAAGACAAAAATATCATTGAATGCTCGAGGTGTGTAGGTGTAGTAATTTCTTTAAAAATAAACCACTTCAAAAGAATGCAGATCACAATACTAGTTCACATACAATAGTTGAGAATATGCAATAGGCACAAAATGTCATTCTTTTATAGATAACAATGTCTACTTCAATTTCAATCTCCAATATCGTCCCTGCTTATTGCCACATACAAATTTCCCTTATCACTCCGTCTAAGGAGCTACCCTAGAAACAAATAACATTGCCATGGTACATGCATATCAATTGATCCCAAAAGACACTAACAAACTGAAAAGGCGGAGACAATACCTCTTGTTGCGACAAATCGAGTTTCAAAAGCCCATTTTAAAATCGAATTTTCAGGCACACCAGTAAAAGAGCCATCAGACCCATGTGGGAATTGCTAGGATCAAGCACGTCCGTCCTGTCTCCAGGACTCCGCATCCCTCAGTTTGATACTCAATCTTGACCCTCTCCTGCATCTCATTCGACGAGGGACCGAAGTTCTGAAAGAGGAGCGAATACTCACCCTGTTTGCTAAGCGGGCTCATAGTCCAAGCCTCTTGGTCCGAGGAATTCGAGGACCAATCCGGTCCATGTGTTGGCTTGGCATGGAAGGCTATCCTTAAAGTTTTTTTCGCAGCTTGGTTCGCGTAAGCTCAATGCTTAGGGCAGAGTTTTGGCTTTACCCCTTCTGAATCTAGCATTGCTACTCTTCTTACTATGTCTAAAATGGGACCAGACCGACAGCCCACCACTGGAACTTGTTGTGCTCTCGCTCGGCTCTTTCCCGCCTGTCTTCTTCCAACCATAGTCAACTTTAAGAAAGATCTTTCACTTCACTACAGTTGGAACCTCACTCACCTCCTTGGGCTGTTACTCTAAGCTAGTGTCTCCGCCAGCTTTTTCTTTCTCTCCCTCCCCAAGTCTGTCGGTCTGACGACAGCGGCTACAATACCAGGACTAACGAGATTTCTCTCTCCCCTTACCAAGCCAAAAAAAACGGATGAATTTAATTAAAGATTTCTAGGACATAGGCGGAGCCACATTCTTTGAGCCCTTGCCTCACTAGACCTAAAAATTCGAGTTCCAATCTGTCTATTTGCGACATGTGCAACTTTAGCCGGTCCAGTTGGTCGCCATGCTGATTCAAGAAGTCATCAAAGAGTTCTTGGGGGTTATATGGGGCCTGGTCGACCAAGGAAGGATGTTGAGACAAGATGTGGGTAAAAAGACGAAAACACTCATGTTTCAGCTCCCGGATCTGGAGGTCCCTGTTCTCAACTTCCAGTAACAGGTTATACTCCCTCTGAGAGGAAACATGATTCAACTCTTGTTTTACGTGCCCCCAGTACTCCCCCTTTGCCTTATCTAGGAGATAAGGACAATTTTCTTGCTCGAGTCGTAGAATGCGATTTCGCATTGACGATTCCAAGCTCGCATTTCGGACCACAGATCCTCGGTGGAAGGGTCCCGCTTCATCACTCGCCACCCTTGGGATCGAAGAACGAGCCGACGTGCCCTCCATTTCTGTTTCGAAAAAGGGTTCCATTAAGACCCTTATCGCGAAGAAATCAGAATCCTCCGAAAAGGCGGAGGAGCTTGATGGACCAGAAGGCGATGGAAGAGGAAGCCCCTGCCCTGTCCCCACACTCAAGACTAGCGGGAATAAGCTGGTCAAATCCAGACCTACGTGGGAAAAGACGTAGATCCGGATCAAAGCTCCTAAGAAAGAGATTCCAAAAAGAGAAAATTCGTACAAAACAAGAAGAAATGGAAAGGCGTCCTTGTTTTGCAAACGACAAGAAGAAAAACGAACTAAAAATATGAAGCCAAAAAGCACTATTCCAAAGACAATCAAAAATTTCCCTGTGATTACAGCGCTTCCTAGACAACGTCCGAAAAACCCTGCTACGGAACTACCGAGGAGGGGAAAAAATACGATAAGTAGATACATAATTTTGTTCTTTCTAATTCATTCACTTCAAGACTGGTTCTGGACGCCGCGTAACATCATCTTCAACCAACCTCCACCGTACCTAAAGAATTGCTTATACACTAAAAAAATGTGTATAGAATATAGGCTCAGCCCAACTTCGGGTATTTTCAACGCTCACACTACAATAAGAATCTCTGGAGAGCTTTCCTCTCCACTTACTCGTAACAGGCTTTCCCGCTAGCAGCAGTTCTTCCATACCAACTTGGTGCCCCTTAGAAGGTTCCTTCCGAAACGCAAAGCCACTGCATTGTCTAGAGGGAAGGGGAAAGGGGGACACGAAGCCCAACCAGCTAGCCCTCTATTCCTGGATGGCACTCCATGCATACCCAAGCCAATTGGATCAATCAATTATAATCAGTTGAGTTCATAAACCTCAATATTTTCTTTACTTCAGCAAAAAACTAATAAAACGCAACATTCTATTCAATAAGCAGATATCTTATTAAAGACATGAATAACAGTTAACGCAAATAAATTCTTTCCTTTACAAATATTCGATTGACAACAATGCATGATTCTTTAATGTTTCTCACATATATTACAATAGTTAATATTGAGTACATACTTATACACACATTCCTTCCAGTTTAAAAAATAATAATAATAGAGCTTTATGTGGGAGCACTCACCTGAATCGACAAGCGCAAGAGAACAAAATGCATGACAGCTAGCATAAACTCCCTATTTTGCCAAAAGAAATATTCAAACTATAGTTACTATTTGACAATTCAAATTTAAATTTACCATGATTTAATCTTACTAAAATTATATTTTAATACAAGAAACTTACAAATATATATATATGTGTGTGTGTGTGTGTGTCTGTGTGTGTGTGTGTGTGTGTAGAGTTCACATAAAAAGGTTTTATCAAAACTGATGATTTTCCAACAGAAAATCAAAATCAAGATTTTAATATTTTTTAAGCATTGAACGAGACTCAAATACATTACTCATAAGAACATCCATTGCAGTGTTTTCAGAATCGGACTGAACGTACAACCGAGGAACGTGTAATTTTTAAATGTGTCTAGTAAAACAAAATAAAGACAATAAATAATTAAAGATCTATATACTTAATCATGAAATTGTTGAAATAAGGTGTTCAATCGTTGAAATTTGAAAGTTGAAGTCTATTTTTTCAATGTATAAAATTTATATATATATATATATATATATATATATATATATATATATGTGTGTGTGTGTGTGTGTGTGTGTGTGTGTGTGTGTATAAGTATATATATTCAGATTTAATGGACTATTTGTTTGTTAACTTAAGTTAGAAGTCCATGAGTCAATTTATGGGGTATAATATTTCGGGTCCATCTTCTAACTTAAAAGAAGTAGCTTAGCCCACAACAAATTAATATTATTATATATTATTAAGTAGAGAAGACTTGTAGGTATTCTTCTTCCAATCCCTAATTTTCCATTCTCTTTAGCCACAAGCAGCTAACGCCCTCCTCTATTTTTCTCTCTCTTCTATCTCTTTCTTTTATTTTCTTCCTCCCATCTCTTACATCTTCTTTGTACATTGGGACTTAATTACTCTCTCATTCCAACTTGCTAATATATCTATCTTTATCAACATTATTTCAAATTAAAGATACATTATTTTTTGCTAATGGTGAAGAATCGATGATTAGGGTTTCGGTTTTCTTGCTTTTTAAGAAATGATGAACAGACGAAGAAGACATGCTTCATATTAACTTTAGGGGGTTTTTCGGTATTTTTTTTTTAAGAATTGTAGGGCAGTCGGTTCGAACCACCAAAACTGGTCACCGGTTTTTAGCGGTTTGTTCTGGGTTACAACCTTACCGTTTATGAAAGGCTAACCCAATCAGACAAGTGACCGATCACCAGTTGAACCGATTCAATCGCCCGGTCCGGTCTTGATGTGAGGTATTTTCGTCTGGATACGTGTCCACTTGTCAACACTCCACGTCAGACTGCTTCAGTCCCTGCTGAATCCTCAAGCAGCTTTTGAGTTCGGAATCTGCACTCAACACCACACGTAAACTAAGCCGGTGCCTTCTCCGGCGAAGACACTCTGACGCTCAAGTAAGATGGGTCGGAATGTGAGATCTTGTTGTGCGAGGCAACAAGACAAGCGAAACAAGTCAAAATAAGTGTATAAGTCGAATAAAACAATAAGTCGAATGAACACACAGAATCAAGTCGAATGAGCACACAGAATCAAGTCGAATGAACTGGCCAAAACAAGTTGAATCAAGCAGTTAAAATAACTTGAATTGTGTGAAAAATAGGTCGAACTCGAGCTATTTGAGAACAAGTCGAATAAGACTTATGAATAGGTCGAGGTCGACTTATATAACTCGAGCTTAGGGCTTGGAAATTATGAAAACGTACATTGGAATGAGGAATGCTTCCCCTTTATATAGTAGTAAGAGTCCTTATTCCGCTAGAATTGCAGTCCAAGTAAGACTATGAGTAGAAATAAGTCGAATTAGAGCTATTTAGGAATAACTCGAATGACCTATCAAAATAACTCGAATTACTTGTTGAAGTAACTCAAATGGGCCTAAAAATAGCCCAAGTTGGGCCTGAAATAACTCGAATTTGGCTTGTGCAACTCGAATTCGGGCCAAATAAGTCGAATTTGGGCCAAACAAGTCGAATCGGAGCCAAACAGATCGAAATTCGACTTGTTCTTCAGCTTTGCGCAGTCTCACCGTTTTTGTTATATCTTCTTCTCTAGATCTTGAAATCTCAATCCGCATTTTGATTTGGAAACTAGAATTCATAGGCTTACCAACCATATAAAATTAATAAGATTCAGAGTTGAATTAATAGGTCGAAATAAAAACTCAAAATAGCAGCTTGGGATTCGCTCTTCAGAACTTCTCCTCCCCTTTTTATGTTATGTCTTGGGGTATATATAGATATTTGGGTGGGCTTGGGCCCATAGGTTGAAATATAAGTTGGATTGGACCCTGAAAAAACTCAAAATTGGGGCTGCACGGGCCTAATTTGAGTTTTGCCTTGAATTATAATTTGCATTAGAAAATGGTGCTGACGTGCCATAATATATTCCGGTATTGTATCAAATATTATGATGTAGCGGTACCAAAAATGGTACATCAGGTCCGATTTTGAAAACACTGATCCATTGTGTTCGAATTAAAGTATACACTGCATATACACATATATACGTTCATTGTTCTCAATTGCCATTTGTTGAGCTCAAAAGGTTTACAAAGGCATGAAATATTATATTTCTCCCGTCAAAACTGACCGAGACCCCCAATGTTTAAATCGCACATTAATTCATAATTTTAATGTATCCAGGCTTCAAAACAAATGGAATATAAAAGCATTAAATGACAGAGTTTTATCAAACTTGTTTCGCACCGTAAAGCACCCCAATTCGAATATAAAACTATAGTTTATAGATTCCCAAGACACTACCCAATACTCATGCATGCACACTAAATTCACAATGTAAAAAAGTTACAGACAAAAGGATTATTATACCTTATGTGCAGAGGCCAAGTACGAGAAGGGTTTGAACGAAAAGGCTCCAAGTGCTATTGGAAGAATAAGGATTAACTTTTATAACCCTTAATTATCCTAAATCAGACTTTTTAATAGTTAAAGGTTTACAACAGTTATGGGCTCAATCATCCGGGCTTTAGAATTTAGAGTACTTCAATAATTTTAAAACTTACAAAACATATAAATAATCTTCATCGATACATCTTTATATTTTATTTTATTTTTTAATTAAAAACCTTAGCAACTCAAGTCTTAATATTACACTTTAGTTAAGTAAAGAGAATTTGAATAATATCAAGAATATCATTTTATTAAATAACGTTAATTAAAAAATAGGGTATTACAAGTTCGGTGTTCAATCACTACAAGAAAATGTAGCAATGGTGTCAAAAAAATTACTCACCATTGTTATATTTTCAGTGAGCATTGATCAATGGCTACAAACAATTTTGTGACCAGCTTTTGTAACTATTGGCCTCGTAGGCATAAAGTTATGTCAGCAATGGTTACAAATTAATTAGTCACCAACAATAGTGTCAAAAGAATCACTCACCACGTAGTGTCAAAATAATATGCAGCCATGACGTGGTGTCAGATGAATTGGTAGCCATGCAATTAGATTAAAAGAAAAGCAAAAAAAAAAAAAAAAAGGGTGGTGTCCGATTCATTGGATGCCACGCCTTTTTTCTTTTTTTTTTTTAAAAGCGTGTTGTCCAAAGAATCGGACACCACGCTATTTCGTATTTTGTTTGTTTAAATCGTATTGTACCGTGGTGAGTGATACGGTTTTTTTTTTAAAAGCGTGGTGTCCAAAGAATCGGACACCACGCTATTTCGTTTTTTTTTTTTTTAAATCGTATTGTACCGTGGTGAGTGAATAATCACTCACCACGGTTTTTTATTTTTAAAAACCATGGTGAGTGAATAATCACTCACCATGGAATCCGAAAATTTTTAAAAAAAATTGGTGGCGGATTAACCGCTACTTTTTTGCCAAATTTTCAAATTTTTCAATTTTGTTGCCATTTTCCCTCAATTTTATTATATATACATATATAATTCATAATATACTAACACACACAAATATATATATATATATATATATATATATATATATAAAAACATGATATATGTAGTATATATATATGTTTAAAAATATACTTATATATATATATATATATATATATATATGTTATGTAGTGTGTAAAATATATCTATATATATATATATATAAACACAAAAATCAATATATTATCTATATATATATATATATATATATATATATAAACACACAAAACAATATATAAAAACCCAAACAATACATAAATAATATAACACCCAAAAAAGAAAGTGGTAAAAGAGAGGATTTTTCGGATTTTAGAGTGAGATTTTCATATTTTTTGAGGGAGAGGAGATAATTTTCGGATTTTTTGAGGGAGAGGAGATGATTTTCGGATTTTTTGAGGGAGAGGGGAGGATTTTCGGATTTTCTGAGGGAGAGAAATGAAGAGATGAAGTTTGTGAAAAATGGGGTATATTTATAGATAAAGGAAAATGGGGTAACAGATTTTTTTGTAGCCATTGCTTTCACATGGATTGTGCTACTGGTGGGGTCAAATAAATCACTCACCATTGCTTTCACATTGATTGTGCTACTTGTGGGGTCAAATAAATCACTCACCATTGCTTTCATCTGAATTATGCTTTTGTGGGGTCCAAAAAATCACACACCATTGCTTTCACATGGATAAAACATGGCATTTTATTAATTAGGAGAATTTCATTTTAATTAGGATAAAACTAAAATTTAGGATAACATAGGAAAATTAGATTTGTAGTTTAATAAAATGCCATGATAGTAATTAACACTTTGATGACGATTATTGTATAATTAGTAATTAACCTATAAATTTCACAGAAATTTGAGTAAAATTAACCACTTTTACTAAAACTATAAAATTAGAGTTTAATTACTAGTTATACAACATTTGTCATCAAAGTGTTAATTACTAATATAATCATGGCATTTTATTAAACTACAAATCTAATTTTCCTATGTGATCCTAAATTTTAGTTTTATCCTAATTAAAATGAAATTCTCCTAATTACAACTAATTATAGAATGAGTACACATATATAATCATGATTTACCTAGCTAAACTTAATTACTAATTAATTTTACTCAAACTACTATGAAATTTATAGTTTAATTACTAATTACACAATAATTGTCATCAAAGTGTTATTACTAATATAATTATGGCATTCTATTAAACCACAAATCTAATTTTCCTATGTTATCCTAAATTTTAGTTTTATCCTAAATTCCATAATATTTCTTAACTTTTCCTAATTTTTAAAACAAATCCTTCACTTTTACTAAAACTATCCTAATTGAAATAAAATTCTCCTAATTACTACTAATTATAGAATGACTACACATATATAATCATGATTTACCTAGCTAAACTTAATTACTAATTAATTTACTCAAATTACTATGAAATTTATAGTTTAATTACTAATTATACTAAAACAATAAAAACAAAAAAAAAAACGAAAATAGGCAATGGCTACAAAAAATATGGATGACACATGGTGTCAGAAAAATCTGACACCATGTGAGCATCCAAAAAATTTGTAGCCATAGTTTAAAGGACCATATCATGCCATGTGGCATGATCTGGTCCATCAAAGCATGGTGTCCAAAAAATTGGACACCACGCTTTCCAATCAGTTTTTTTTTTGTTTTATAAACTGTGGTGTCCGATTTTTCGGACACCACGGTTTCCTGTTTTTTTTTTTTTTTTTTAACTGTGGTGTCCGAAATCGGACACCACGGTTTTTGTTTTTTTTTCCTTTTTAAATTGTGGTGTCCAATTTTTTGGACACCACGGTTTAAATGTTATTTTTTTCTATTTTTTAATCTTTACAAACCTTAACACGATTTTTTTATTTTTTCCCTGTGATGACAATTATAGTATAATTAGTAATTAAACTATAAATTTCATAGTAGTTTGAATAAAATCAATTAGTAATTAAGTTTAGCAAGATAAATCATGATTATATATGTGTACTCATTCTATAATTAGTTGTATTTAGGAGAATTTCATTTTAATCTTGATAAAACTAAAATTTAGGATAACATAGTAAAATTAGATCTGTAGTTTAATAAAATGCCATGACTATATAGTAATTAACATTTTGATGACAAATATTGTATAAGTAGTAATTAAACTATAAATTTCATAGTTTTAGTACAAGTGTTGAATTTTACTCAGATTACTATGAAATTTATAGTTTAATTACTAATTATACAATAATTATCATCAAAGTGTTAATTACTAATACATTCGTTTCATTTTATTAAACTACAAATCTAATTTTCCTATATTATCCTAAATTTTAGTTTTATCCTAAATTCCATAATATTTCTTAACTTTTCCTAATTTTGTAAACAAAATCTATGAATTTTACTAAAACTATCCTAATTAAAACGAATTTTCCTAATTACTACTAATTATAGAATGAGTACACATATATAATCATGATTTACCTTGCTAAACTTAATTACTAATTAATTTTACTCAAATTACTATGAAATTTATAGTTTAATTACTAATTGTCCAATAATTGTCATCAAAGTGTTAATTACTAATGTAATCATGCCATTTAATTTAACTACAAATCTAATTTTCCTATGTTATCCTAAATTTTAGTTTTATCCTAAATTCCATAATATTTCTTAACTTTTCCTAATTTTTAAAACAAATCCTTCACTTTTACTAAAACTATCCTAATTGAAATAAAATCCTCCTAATTACTACTAAATATAGAATGAGTACACATATATAATCATGATTTACCTAGCTAAACTTAATTACTAATTAATTTACTCAAATTACTATGAAATTTATAGTTTAATTACTAATTATACTAAAACAATAAAAACAAAAAAAAAACGAAAATAGGCAATGGCTACAAAAAATATGGATGCCACATGGTGTCAGAAAAATCTGACACCTTGTGAGCATCCAAAAAATTTGTAGCCATAGTTTAAAGGACCATATCATGCCATGTGGCATGATCTGGTCCATCAAAGCATGGTGTCCAAAAAATTGGACACCACGCTTTCCAATCAGTTTTTTTTTTTTTTTTTTTTTGTTTTATAAACTGTGGTGTCCGATTTTGCGGACACCACGGTTTCCTGTTTTTTTTTTTTTTTTTTTTTTTTTTTTTTTTTTTTTTTTTTTTTAACTGTGGTGTCCGAAAAATCGGACACCACGGTTTTTGTTTTTTTTTTTCTTTTTAAATCGTGGTGTCCGATTTTTTGGACACCACGGTTTAAATGTTATTTTTTTTCCCTTTTTTAATCTTTACAAACCTTAACACGATTTTTTTATTTTTTTTCCCTTTGATGACAATTATAGTATAATTAGTAATTAAACTATAAATTTCATAGTAATTTGAGTAAAATTAATTAGTAATTAAGTTTAGCTGGGTAAATCATGATTATATATGTGTAATCATTCTATAATTAGTAGTAATTAGGAGAATTTTATTTTAATTAGGATAGTTTTAGTAAAAGTGTTGGACTTGTTTTATAAATTAGGAAAAGTTAAGAAATATTATGGAATTTAGGATAAAAATAAAATTTAGGATAACATAGGAAAATAAGATTTGTAGTTTAATAAAATGCCATAATTATATTAGTAATAACACTTTGATGACAATTATAGTATAATTAGTAATTAAACTATAAATTTCATAGTAGTTTGAGTAAAATCAATTAGTAATTAAGTTTAGCTAGGTAAATCATGATTATATATGTGTACTCATTCTATAATTAGTTGTAATTAGGAGAATTTCATTTTAATCTTGATAAAACTAAAATTTAGGATAACATAGTAAAATTAGATCTGTAGTTTAATAAAATGCCATGACTATATAGTAATTAACACTTTGATGACAAATATTGTATAAGTAGTAATTAAACTATAAATTTCATAGTTTTAGTACAAGTGTTGAATTTTACTCAGATTACTATGAAATTTATAATTTAATTACTAATTATACAATAATTATCATCAAAGTGTTAATTACTAATAAATTCGTTTCATTTTATTAAACTACAAATCTAATTTTCCTATATTATCCTAAATTTTAGTTTTATCCTAAATTCCATAATATTTCTTAACTTTTCCTAATTTTGTAAACAAAATCTATGAATTTTACTAAAACTATCCTAATTAAAACGAATTTTCCTAATTACTACTAATTATAGAATGAGTACACATATATAATCATGATTTACCTTGCTAAACTTAATTACTAATTAATTTTACTCAAATTACTATGAAATTTATAGTTTAATTACTAATTGTACAATAATTGTCATCAAAGTGTTAATTACTAATGTAATCATGCCATTTAATTTAACTACAAATCTAATTTTCCTATGTTATCCTAAATTTTAGTTTTATCCTAAATTCCATAATATTTCCTAACTTTTCCTAATTTTTAAATAAAATCCAACACTTTTTAGTAAAACTATCCTAATTAAAATGAAGTTCTCCTAATTACTATTAATTATAGAATGAGTACACATATATAATCATGATTTACCTAACTAAGCTTAATTACTAATTAATTTACTCAAATTACTATGAAATTTACAGTTTAATTACTAATTAAACAATAATTGTCTTCAAAGTGTTATTACTAATATAATTATGGCATTTTATTAAACTATAAATCTAATTTTCCTATGTTATCCTAAATTTTAGTTTTATCTTAAATTCCATAATATTTCTTAACTTTTCCTAATTTTTAAAACAAATCCAACACTTTTACTAAAACTACCCTAATTAAAATACAATTCTCCTAATTACTACTAATTATAGAATGAGTACACATATATAATCATGATTTACCTAGCTAAACTTAATTACTAATTAATTTTACTCAAATTACTATGAAATTTATAGTTTAATTACTAATTATACTATAATTGTCATCAAAGGGAAAAAAAAATAAAAAAAATCGTGTTAAGGTTTGTAAAGATTAAAAAAGGGAAAAAAATAACATTTAAACTGTGGTGTCCAAAAAATCGGACACCACGATTTAAATACAAACAAAAAAAAACGAAAACCGTGGTGTCCGATTTTTCGGACACCACAGTTAATAAAAAAAAAAAAAAAACAGGAAACCGTGGTGTCCGAAAAATCGGACACCACGGTTTATAAAACAAAAAAAAAACTAATTGGAAAGCGTGGTGTCCAAAAAATTGGACAACACGCTTTGATGGACCAGATCATGCCACACGGCATGATCTGGTCCTTTAAACTATGGCTACAAACTTTTAGGATGCTCACATGGTGTCAGATTTTTCTGACACCATGTGGCATCCATATTTTTTGTAGCCATTGCCTATTTTCGTCATGGCTACAAAATAATTTGTCACCATTGTGTTTAATGGTGAGTGAATATCTTCACCCCATGCTTGGTGAGTGAATTTTTTCTCACTATTGCTGCCTACAAATATTTTTGACACCATTGATTTAAATTCTGAAGCCACATGGCTACAGATTAAAATCACTCACCATATTTTTGTAGCCATTGCATTACATTCTTGTAGTGAATCAATCATCCATTCATTCTATTCCTCATGAGAATAAAGTGTTTGTTGGTATTTCACATTAGTTCAGGGTTATTTCTGTAATTGTACGTTCCGTTAGTTAGTTAAAGATTACAACTCATTTTTAGTTAGTTAGAGTTAGTTAGTTTGCTCTGTTTTCATCTCTGATTTAAGTCTGCTCCACCTGTACATTCATTCTGATTTTGATCAATAATATTTGGCACGATTCATTTTTCTCCTGAGTTTGAATATGAACATGGTATCATTCGCGGTGACGATCTTCACATCCGCTGTTCAATTTTGCGTAAAATTCACTCTGATTGTTGGTGATTTACTATAATCACGTGGATCTTCCGATTAATCGGTTGATTTTTTCGATTTTCAATTCAATTGTTTGAATCGCTTATTCTCCTACACATTTACTGTGTTAATTGACCTAATTTTCTGAATTGCGATATCGCATTTACCCTATTCGGTTCCTCTTTCATCTGTTGCTGATTTTCATGGTCACACTGTTAATGGAGCGTTACATTTACAAGGATCGGATCATCCAGGTATGATCCTTACTTCTATGCCTCTTACTGGTATTGCGAACTTTTTTTTTTTTTTTGTTAAACACTAAATATATTAATACTCAAAATAAGGGTGCTACAATGGGGTAGCCACCATCACAAAAAATAGAGTTAGGAAACATATCAATCGGTACAAAGCCTGAAAACAAATTAATCCTACTCCAATCTGCAAGTATTGCGAACTATTTGCATTGGAGTAGATCGGTGAAACTTGCCTTAGGAGCTAAGAGAAAATTAGGTTTTATCATTGGCGCTACTAAGAAACCTGATGTGAATGATGTTGATTATGAGGATTGGATTAAAGTAGATTGCATGGTGACGGCATGGATCTTAAACTATACATCTAAGGATTTGGTGGATGCTTTTCTGTTTGCTTTGCATCATCTGCTACAGAACCTTGGAATCACTTAGAAACACATTATGGACTTAATAATGGTCCTTTGCTTTATCAGTTACAACGTGAAGGAGCATCTATTTCTCATGGTTCTTCTATTGTATCTCAGTACTATACCACACTTAAGAAGTTATGGGATAAGTTGAGTTGTATTATCCTTGCTATTTCCTATTGATGTACCATATTTCGGTACCGCCACGTCATAATATCCGATACAATACACGAACGTATTTCGGGACATATTATGCCACGTCAGCACCATTATTTTTTAATGCAAAATTGCAATTCAAGGCAAAACTCGGAAATCGGCCCACGTAAGCCCAAATTGAGCCCAAGCGAGATCTATTTGGGCCCGAAAAGGCCCGATTCGAGCTATATCAAGCCCAATCCAAGCTATATGGGCTCAAATTCGATCTATTTGAGGCCCAAAAGCCCAATTCGAGCTATATGGGCTCAAATCCGATCTATTTGAGGCCCAGGAGTCCAGTAAGAGCTATATGGGTCCAAATTCGACCTATTTGAGGCACAATTCGACCTATTTGAAGGACCAATTCGAGCTATTTCAAAATAGCTCTAATTCGACCTATTTTGAGTCATAGTTCTACTTGGATTGCACTTCTAGCTGAATAAGGACTCTTATTACTATATAAGGGGGTCTCATGCGTCATTCTAAGGTACGTTTTATTTTCTAGCATTTAATTTCGAGCTATATACATTGAATTCGAGCTATAGAGCAATAATTCGAGCTATATTGCAATAGCTCTTGTTCGATCTATATAGAGTGTATTTCGAGCTATTTGAGGGTAATTCGACCTATTCGGGTTTCCTCATCACGGTTCTCAATACCATTTCGAGGTGTGCTATTTCGACCTATTCAGCCCAAATTCGACCTATTTGGGCATATTTCGAGCTATTTGTTCGAGCTATTGTCTCCGACGACAATACCTCACATTCCGTCCTATCTGACTTGAGCGTCGGAGTGCCTTCGCCGGAGGAGGCACCGGCTTAGTTTACGTGTGGTGTTGAGTGCAAGTTCTGAACTCAAAAGCTGCTTAAGCATCCAGCAGGAACTAAAGCAGTCGGACGTGGAGTGTTGGAGAGCGGACACGTATCCAGACGAAAATACCCCACATCAGTGGCGCCGTCTGTGGGAACCTCTATACGCATTTAGTAACAAACACTGACACTCAATGGCTCAACGGGGAGCAACATGGAAGAATGGAATGGCAGGAAGGACTAGATCACAGAGGGAGGATGATAATCGGGCACCTGATGCTTCTGAGCGAACATCGGTGGCAGCGCCCAGCACTCCCCTTGATCCTCCGATTCACCCAGCGAATCAACCTGAAGTTCCTCCCAAAGAACAACAGCTATTGAATTCCGCTCAGTTGGATCAAATTATGGCAGCATTCCAAAGGACTATATTTCCAATGATTGTGCAGCAATTGGCTAACACTTCTGTTCTACAGAATGTTCAGGCTCCAATAGCACAACAACCAGCAGCACAGCCTACAGCACCGCAGCAAGGAAGGACTCATCCGACCCATCGTCGTGATGATTCAAGGCATTATACGCAGACTAGGATGACAAGGCCAAGGGATCCAACTCCCTCGCCTGAAAGGAGGAATCCTCGTTC
The DNA here is from genome assembly GCA_946800315.1 of Misopates orontium. Classification (NCBI taxonomy): domain Eukaryota; kingdom Viridiplantae; phylum Streptophyta; class Magnoliopsida; order Lamiales; family Plantaginaceae; genus Misopates; species Misopates orontium. The sequence goes on from OX326949.1 coordinate 10,134,921, forward strand.
AGTGAGGACTAATGCTAACAGAGCTCCTAGTCGAGCAACTGGTCGAGATAGAGAAGTAAGGGATGGAGAGGTGAATTCTAGGCAGAGAGTTCCTGATCATCGACCCGCAGCAAGTCGAACTGCCGGAAGAGATAGGGATTTACCTGAGAGAGTTGCGCCGAGACTGGAACCTGTTGTTGCAGAACATATTCCACTAAGGGAGAGGCCAAACCCCTTTTGTGAGGCGATCAGTAATTTGACGTTGAAGGAAGGGACTAATCTTCCTGTCTTGAAGAAGTATGATGGGAATACCGACCCAGTAGCACATTATGATGAGTTAGATGGAGATTTGCAGGTCTTGGGGTATGCAGAGAATATGAGGGCGAAACTTATTTCGCTCAGTCTGAGAGGCCCAGCAAAGGAATGGTTCAAAAACTTATGCTCGCGTTCAATTGAGTCATCTGAACAATTTAGGACCATGTTCATAAAGAAGTTTCCTACTTATCGGATAAAGAAGAAATCTCCAAGCACGCTGTTTAATATCTATAGAGGACCTGATGAACCTTTGGGAAGGTATATCGAGCGTTTGAATCTGGAGATTGGTAGAGTGAATGCTCCCAATGTTGACTTGGTCATCTCTGTATTGGAGCATCGTTGCCGGAGCAGGAAGCTGATTGAAGTAATAACATGGAACACACATGATTCCATTGAGCAAGTGATGGACCTCGCCAGTAAGGTCATTGAAGTTGAGGAGGCAGCCATGAATCAAGGGTTGATGGACTCGGCGGGAATTCATGGGGGCAAGGAGAACAAAGATAGAGATTGGAGGAAGGAGTTAAGGGGCAAAGATCGTGATCGCAATCGACAACCCTTTAAGAAATTTGACAGGAAACAAATTGGCGAAATCTACGCCATTGAGAAAGATAGCGGGTTGTTGAGAACCCCAAAACCGTTCCGAGAGACGGAGGAGACAAAGGTGTTGAAGAAATATTGTAAGTTCCACAGGCAGAATGGGCATTTTACTAATGAATGCAAGGCCTTGAAGAACGAGATTGAACGTCTCATTAAGAGGGGAAACTTGTTGAGTACGTCCTTGAGAATAGAGAGTCATGTCAAGAGAAGGCTTCATCTGGATGCAAGCGGGATAGATCTCCACATGAGAAGAAGGATGAACCAAAGCGTAAAAGGGGTAATGGGAACGATGATATCGAGAATGGAGTCAATGTGATTGCTGGTGGACCAACTGGCGCAGACTCAGCCAAAAGTAAAAAACGCATCTCACGAGACATATTCAATGAACGACTGAAGCGTCCTGAGATAGATCTTGTCTTTGTAGTGGACAAGTTGGATACAAGAATCACATTCGATGATAGCGATTTTGACAGCTTATCTTCACAAGCTAAGGAAGCGCAATACTCGAATTGCCCTATGGTGGTTACCGCGGTGACGGAAGAGGACAAAAAGTGACAAACCTGTAGTTGCAAGGGGAACTTGGACTTTACATGTAGATGGATCGTCTACAAACAACGCTGGTGGTGCAGGAATTTACCTAAAATCGGCGAATGGTAGAGAATTCGACTATGCAATAAGCTAAATTTTCAAATGACGAACAATCAAGTGGAATATGAGGCTATGCTGGCTGGGATCCAAATGGCAAAATCGTTGGGTATAACGAAGCTTGTTGCATTCACGGATTCACAATTGATTGCTAATCAATTCGAAGGAAGATATGAAGCAAAACAGGCTGCAATAGTAAAGTATCTCGAAAAATTGAAGGAGGCGACATCAAACTTCGATACTTTCTCTATTTCGCAGATCCTCGAACGGAGAATGAACGCGTCGACTCTTTGTCGCGATTTGCAAGTACCGCCGAAGGGTTTGTTGAAAGGCGAGTAACTTTATTGGCTTCAGAGCAACCTTCAATCGACAAAGGAGTTGAGTCAAAACCAACGCAAGCATTGGACTATGCTCTGCCAGTAGAAATTGAGGCATGTTGGAAGGATGAGATCATTGATTATCTACAGAACGGGAACTTACCTAATGATCCTCAAGCGGTCACAAGGCTCAAGTACAAATCTGCTAGATTTACTATGTTTAATGGAGAACTGTACAAACGGTCTTTCGAGGGACCACTCTTAAGATGCCTATCTCCGTCACAGGCAAAATAAGTTTTACGAGAAATTCATGAAGGAAGTTGCGGAAATCACTCAGGAGGATGATCCTTGGCCCAGAAAATACTCCGACAAGGATATTTCTGGCCAACTATTATGAGAGATGCTATGGATTACTCTAGGAAGTGTAGAAGCTGTCAATTGCATGCGAAGATCATTCATACACCTGCACTACCTATGACAACGGTGAGTTATGGATGTCTGTTTGATCAATGGGGAATAGATATCGTTGGACCAATGCCTAAGGCTACGGGAGGTAGAAAATGGTTATTGGTGGCAGTCGAGTACTATACGAAGTGGGTTGAAGCTGAAGCACTTGCAAACATTACTGAGGCTAATGTGAAACAATTCATCTGGAAGAACATCGTTTGTCGATTTGGAATCCCAAGGGTCTTAATTTCCGACAATGGAAGGCAGTTCCAAGGTTTTAAGATTCAAGACTGGTGCAAAGACATGAAAATTGAGCAACGTTTTACATCCGTAACGCATCCGGAAGCAAATGGGCAAGTGGAGGCCACTAACAACACATTAGTAAAGAGTTTGGAGAAAAGGCTGGAAGGAGAAGGAGGAAACTGGGCGGACGAGCTGCCATGAATACTGTGGGCATATCGCACAACTCCTCGTACCTCTACAGGAGAAACTCTATACTTATTGACGTATGGATCTGAAGCAGTGATACCAGCTGAGATTGGAATGCTAACGTATCATATTGTTACATATGATGAGGAGCAGGCATTAAGGGCAAGACAAATGGATTTGGAGTTGATCGGAGCAACAAGGGAAGCAGCATACCAACGTACTCAAGCGTATAAATCTATGATGGCGAAAGCATATGACAACAAAGTTCGTTTCAGGAGCTTTCAAGTGGGTGACTTGGTACTTAGAAAAGTTGAAGCTACCAAGCATGTTGGAAAGTTGAAGCCGAACTGGAAAGGACCTTACAGAGTGGAGAAAGCGAGCTCAAAAGGATATTATTACTTACAAAAATTGGGTGGAAGGACTTTGTCACTCCCCTGGAACGTCAAGAACTTACGAAGGTTTTATAGTTAAAACACTAGTTTTCTAATGGCCTTGTGGCATGATAGGACCGTAGTTTCAATACTTCATTCGCTTATTCTTTTACGAATTACGAGTCCCTCTACGTGGATTCTCATTGTAAAAGTTAGCAGCGAACTACGGGGACTTGATTCCTAGCCAACCTATATACGGCGGGATACGTAGGCAACTCGGAAGTTACTCGAGCTCAGTCCCAAAACTAATAAAATCTCTTATTTTATTCAAGTTTAGCCGTTGCCTACTCTTTACCCGCAAGATTACAATATATCAGGATACATGAAGTTAACCTCATACTGTGTACAAACTTTAAGTTTAAAAACTTAATCAAAACGAACTTAGCTTCGTACAACGAGCACTAGTCTCGTGGAGTCAAGCACAAGTCCTTGCACTCCCACGAACATAGCTTCGCAAGCGCAAACATAGCTTTGCACAACGAGCACAAGCCTCGTGGAGTCGAGCACAAGTCCTCGTACTCCCGCGAACATAGTTCGCAAGCGCAAACATAGCTTTGCACAACGAGCACAAGCCTCGTGGAGTCGAGCACAAGTCCTCGTACTCCCGCGAACATAGCTTCGCAAGCGCAAACATAGCTTGCACAACGAGCACAAGCCTCGTGGAATCGAGCACAAGTTCTCGTATTCCCGTGAACATAGCTTCGCAAGCGCGAACATTAGCTTCGCACAAGCCTTGTAGAGTCGAGCACAAGTCCTCGCACTCTCACAAATACTTGTTTATAAAACTTAAGTGTTTTAGCAAGTGACAAATATAAACTTAAGAAGTAGACACATATGAGTGAAGATTTAACAAGACAAAGTAACAACATTCAAAAGATTTCTCAAGTCAAACTGTACTAGCAATGGATAAGCGCTAAAATCGCACACAAGTCAACAAAATATACTATACGGAAAGAATGTACTACTATGAATATACTGTACGAAATGAAAAGATGTTCAAAAATACTAAGATAAGGCACAGACGCCAAGAATAAGGGCACGCAGGCCACTCAAAGCGATCACGGCAGCAAATCCAGCCCAAGAGACTTCACGGCACCCTCGCTCTGGTCTTGAATATCTGCAAAGGACTCGTTCAGGGGCCCGGTATCATCAACGGGAGAGATCTGTCGAGGAGCAGGAGTAGGAACAGTGGCATCAGGCATAGGCTGATCGCCCTCAGCAGGCTGATCCAAGACCTGAGGGTCGAAACCCATCTCACCCTCCTCCAATGGCTCATCTAGAGCAGCAGCAGCAGTAGACGTGGATGGCTGCTCATCAGCAAAGTCAGAGAGCCATACTTGACGGAGAGGATAGAAGGAGGTGAATGGATCATGCTTGGGCTCGTCAGCGTCCACAGTAGGAGCAGGCTCAGTAGGCGGATCAGAAGGAGAAGGATCGGCATCAGCAACACCTGAGGATTCACCGACCTCTGTGTCATCCTCGTTCAAGCAGTTGAGGACATTGAAATCCTCCTTCTTGAACCCAGGAGCGAGGGCACCTCGGGCGACGATGTCATCAAGGGCCATGTTGTAGCCCTTGGTCTTATCAAATCCGCCCCTCTACATAGCAATTTGCTCCCATGTAGCCGAGCGGAAGAACTCGATGGCTACCATCACCTTGTCCTCATCAGGGAGCTCATGCGAACCAAGTAGAGAGAAAGTAAGTACGTAACACAAGACGTCAAGAAAAAAGAAGTAAAGTCAAGTAAAAGAGGATTACCTCATTCATGGCCCTGTTGTAGCCATCCTCCTCAGCCGTCGCAAGGCGACCTTTGACATCAGCTAGCTCAGCCTCGAGTCTCAAACGTTCCACCTCCGCAGCAGCAGCGGCATTCTGCATCGTCCTGATAGTGTCAACGTGGTCATCAACAAGGGACGTGGCATGCTGGCAGTCGGTGGTGAGCTGACTAGACAGTCGCTTTTCCTCGGCAAGCTCCTTGTCAACGGCAGCCTTAGCTGTTTTCAGGGCTTCCAGCTCGGCCTGCACTGCCTTCAGTTCGTCGACAGCAACGACAAGATGCTTCTCAACTTCAGCCTTCGCCTCCTTGGCTTGTTTCTCCAGCCGTTGAGCTTGCAAGGCTGAAGAGAGGTGCCTGTCCATCAGCGCCCTCTGCTGATCTTGAGTCGTCATGACCATGTTGAAATTCTCCGCCATGGTCTGAAAGTTGACGAAGAACTACAAAAGATGGAAAAAGTCAGTGATATTCTAATACAAGTAAAAAACGGAGTTCAAGGAAAGTGTATAAGTACACAAACCTCACACAGAGACAAGGCGGTACGGCTAACTAGCTTCTCATGGCCCATCGCCTGGTAGTAGAGCTGACGGTCAAAGGCAGGCATAAATCCCTTGATGAGGCGAAGGGCAGTAGTGTCCTTCAGTGTGAACTGCCCTGATTCGACCGAAGCTCGCACGATCTCCTCAACATCGATGTCGAGATCGTCACCATCATAAGCCCTGTCCTGCGCGACGTGCTTACCCCGTCGAATCTCCTCAGCAGTAGCAGACCTCTTCCTGGTTGCTGGCTCAGGGTTAGCCTCATTGAAGCGACGAGCCGCTTCAGCAACAGAGGGCAGATGCACTTTTCCAGTCGAAGGTGCTTGTGAAGGAGAAAGCTCCGGAAGGATCGGCTCAGAACCGACAGGTGGTGATCCAGAAGCAGCCTCAGCGGTCGACTGTGAAGGAACAGTAGAAGGCACAGGAGCTGGAGAAGGCACAGGGGCAGGAGCAGAACCCCTACCACGTCCCGACCCTCGAGTCGAGACAGCAGCGGTGGAAAGAGTAGGAGCACTGCCGCCCCTCGAACTGGTGCCAGCCGTCTTTGCACCACGACGACTGGTCTTCTCAGGAATGGGCACTGAGGATTGAGGAGCGTTTGCGCCACGCTTCATAGCGGCCAGCCTCTTCTTCGTCTTGTCCATAACAATGCGCTCTGAAAATCGCAAAAAAAAAATGCAAAGGTTAGAAGACAACAAAGGAAGACGTAAAATCAACAAGTAACAAGAACAAAAACATGCATAATGTTATACCAAAGACAGAAGGCTCAACGCCTGCACGATAAGTATAACCGCCGGCCCGCAACACTGGGGTGCTGGTCAACTCAAAAGCATCAAATTGATGCTCTTTCAAGTTTTTATCCATTGTCAGGCTATAGATTGGAAGATCGGGGCGTCTCGGCGATGGACGGGCGTCCGTCCAAAGCCGCTTGAATCGGAATTCCTGAGGCTTGGATTCCTTGATGAAAAACCATTGTTTCTTCCAGTGAGCCCCGAAGCTCGTCTGTAGATCAGATAGGAAGCATTGCTTCTTTCGCGAGCTCAAATAGTAGAACCCGGCGTCTACACCTCTGTTACGGAATTTCACTATGAATAATTGCCAAAAACCGGCTACAGAACACGGGAGGTCAAAGACGCGGGTTAGCATCGCATAAGCATACATCTGTGTGTATGCGTTGGGGGTAAAATGTGAAGGAGAAGAATTGAGAGAGTACATGATTTCTGAGACAACAGGAAAAATGGGAAAACGTAAATCACAATGGAGATAGCTACTAAATATAGTGAGACACCCTTCTGGCGGGTTATTTATCCTATCATCTGGCCCAGGAACGATAATCTCATAAGTATCAGGGATGTCATAGGTATCACGATAATAAGCTATGTCGTGAGGAAGGGAAGAAGGAAACTGATCAAAATTAATCAAGTTTGGCGGAGCAAGTTGTTCAGGAGAGTTTGCAGCAGGTATGGGAACATTGTCAGCAAGAGGTAAATAAGGCACAATGGGGAGAGGGTTTGATTCAACCTCGTCATCTCCTAGGATGTCTACGTCTACCACCATATCAGAAGCCCTATCATTGCTATTTCTCTCATTGCTAGATGAGGTCTCGTCACTTGAGTCGTCACTACTGCCACTAGTCGACACATTTTCTTTAGCCTTAGACGACTTAGACGACTTACTACTACTTTCCCTACTACTACTGGAAGACTCAAGATCAATAACTCGCGTCATAAAGAGGTTTAGGTTGAAAGATTACCGGCACGAGGGTCTAGATCTACGGAAACTTCTTCGTTTTGGTGGATTTGCTCGTATGACCTCTGCGCGGGTGCAAATAGCTTTGGAGCGCCAGGTACTCGGACTCGGGCAGGTTCTGGTTGCCGAGGACGAATCGGGGATGATGAACGCCTTGTGTTCGAGTCACGAGAATTCCGATATGAAGAATCTTGTGATTGATTGCGTGAGTTATAGTAGGCACGTTGGTGAGATCGTGGTGGTGATGGACAACGTGGAGACCGGTTACGTCGAAGTCGCGCCGTCGTGAATAAATCTACGCAAAAATTTAAAATTTTAGCATTTCCAAAATTTTTCAAAAATTGAAAAATTTTCTAAGTGTTATAGCTCGAATTTCCTCATGAAATTCGAGCTATATTTTTGAGCTATCAAACACTCACCAAAGGTTATAATTAGCAGGGGATTTTTCGAGCTATTCAAATCAAATTCGATCTATTTGAGGTGTTTTTCGAGCTATTTTGCGAGACTTACTAATTTGGGAGCAATTTCGAGCTATTTCAACGGACTTACTATATTTAGTAATTTCGAGCTATAAATTCGAGCTATTTCTCGAGAGCTCTGGAGGAATGGTTAGGCGCGAAATGAGGAAATGAAGCTGGGAGTGGAGTATTTATAGGCGAAATGATGTGGGAATTACCAAAATGCCCCCAAATTCGACCTATTTGTAAATTCGACCTATTTTCAGAAAATTTATACGGAAAATTCGAGCTATCTTTTTGGAGGGCAATTTCGACCAATATGGAATTCAAGCTATTTTACGAAAAATTCGAGCTATTTTACTGGAAATTTTTTCTGGAATTCGAGTTATCTTTTTCGAAGGTAAATTCGACCTGTACTAAATCGAGTTACCAAAAATAGTAAATTCGACCTATTTTTGAATTTTGATATTTTTGGTCAATTCTTGGTTTTTTACGCCGACGCCGATTTCGTTGCACGATTCTCGGTTATGTGACTTCTTTTTAGTTCGTATGACCAATGTTTGTACACATTACTCTTACGAACTGGGGGACTCCATGATGTATCATATTTCGGTACCGCCACGTCATAATATCCAATACAATACACGAACGTATTTCGGGACATATTATGCCATGTCAGCACCATTATTTTTTAATGCAAAATTGCAATTCAAGGCAAAACTCGGAAATCGGCCCAAGTAGGCCCAAATTGAGCCCAAGTGATATCTATTTGGGCCCGAAAAGGCCCGATTTGAGCTATATCAAGCCCAATCCGAGCTATATGGGCTCAAATCCGATCTATTTGAGGCCCAGGAGTCTAGTAAGAGCTATATGGGTCCAAATTCGACCTATTTGAGGCCCAATTCGACCTATTTGAAGGACCAATTCGAGTTATTTCAAAATAGCTCTAATTCGACCTATTTTGAGTCATAGTTCTACTTGGATTGCACTTCTAGCTGAATAAGGACTCTTATTACTATATAAGGGGGTCCCATGCCTCATTCTAAGGTACGTTTTATTTTCTAGCATTTAATTTTGAGCTATATACATCGAATTCGAGCTATAGAGCAATAATTCGAGCTATATTGCAATAGCTCTTGTTCGATCTATATAGAGTGTATTTCGAGCTATTTGAGGGTAATTCGACCTATTCGGGTTTTCTCATCACGGTTCTCAATACCATTTCGAGGTGTGCTATTTCGACCTATTCAGCCCAAATTCGACCTATTTGGGCATATTTCGAGCTATTTGTTCGAGCTATTGTCTCCGACGACAATACCTCACATTCCGACCTATCTGACTTGAGAGTCGGAGTGCCTTCGCCGGAGGAGGCACCGGCTTAGTTTACGTGTGGTGTTGAGTGCAGGTTCTGAACTCAAAAGCTGCTTAAGCATCCAGCAGGAACTAAAGCAGTCGGACGTGGAGTGTTGGAGAGCGGACACGTATCCAGACGAAAATACCCCACATCACCTGTCATTGTGAGGTAGCAACTATTTTCACATGCCAGATTGCACATCACTCTCTGGATTTTCAATCTTTAATCATATTGATGTAGTTTCTCATGGGCTTGAATGACCATTTTGATGGTATTCGAAATAAGATTTTAGGTATTGAACCTCTTCCACTTGTTGAGAAGGCTTATGCTACGGTCTTGAGGGTTGAGAAACAGAAGGAGATACAACTCTCAATGGTGCTAACACTGAGAACTCTGCTATCTCTTCAAAATCTTTTTCTTCTAATGCTTCTAAGGATTTTAGGAAGAAAAATGCTGATAGGATTTATGAGCATTGTAAGATGAAGGGTCATTCCAAGGACTTTTATTTTAAGCTGGTTGGTGTGCTTGATTGCTACAAGGAATTGAAGGAGAAGAAGGTCATGTGTCCAAGTTCAGTGCACATTCTATGGTTTCTGATGATTATGTGGCATCTGCCAATAATATTTCAGTTCCTTCTGATGCCTCAATCAACTCTGCAAATTTTCAGAATGGGTTCTTTAAGATGATGCGTTCAATGATGACTCAAGATTCCTTGAAGAATGCTATGCAATCTGAGGCAGGCAGGGTCAACTTTGCACGCTTTGGAGATTTTGTTGGTATAAATCTCAGTCTTTTAAGCATTACTTCTGCCAAACCACATGATTGGATATTGGATTTGGGGCCTCCAATCATATGGTTGTTCATTTGTCTTCCATCACTCATACTATTCCCACTTCTAAACTCACTCCTGTATTTTTACCCGATGGATCCATTAAGTCAGTTCATCATACTGGCAATGTGATTCTTACACCTTCTATCACTTTGCAAAATGCCTTACATGTGCTTGATTCAGTTTAACTTGTTATCTGTTTCTAAACTTTCTAATAGTGTAAAGATCAAATTCATATTTTTACCTACTCATTTTCTATTGCAGGACCTACAGGCTGATAAGGTCCTTGATGTGGGTAGATCTTTTGGCAGCCTTTACATTCTTGATCCTTATAATTGTTCATTTTCTGATTTTCAATCACAACTTTCAAATGTAACTTGTCTCATTTGTAATGCTTCTATTTTTAGCAATAAAGGATCTTTAAATCTTTGGCATAACAGATTTGGATATGCTTCTATTAATGCATTCAAACACCTTGATGTTGTCTCTTCACTTGCACATTTAGATAGTTCTCTTGCATCTTGTGATATTTGTCATAAATGTAAATATCATAGGTTAACCTTTCATTCAAGTACATCTACAACATATGTTGCTTTTGCACTAATACATATAGATTTAATGGGCCCCTATAGAACACCTATTGTTTCCAATGCCCAATATATGCTCACTGTGGTTGATGATTACACTCGGTCTAGAGGGACCTTCTTGATGCAAAATAAGACTCAGGTTCCTGCACTGTTGTCTCATTTTATTCACTATGTGGCCACTCAATTTGGATCTAAGATTTTGACTGTAAGGGGTGACAATGGGAATGAATTTACCAGCTCTTCTTGCCATGAAATTTTTTCAGCTGCTGGCATAATACATCAGAAATCTAGTCCATATTCTCCACAGCAGAATGGGGTAGTAGAAAGGAAGCATCGCCATTTGATTCAGGTTACAAGAGCACTCATGTTTCATGCAAATAATCCTACACATTTATGGGGTTTTGCTTTGTTGATGGCCACACGTCTGATTGATAGAACTCCATCTCAAGTTCTTAACTGGAAGACTCCTTTCGAGGTTTTACACTCTAAACGTCCTGATCTTTCATCCTTGAAGACTTTTGGTTGCTTATGTTATTTTGCAAATGTCTCTCCTATAAATGATAAATTAGCTCAAAGGGCTTTCAAGGGTTGCTTTCTTGGTTTTAGTGTTGGCCAAAAGGCATTCAAGGTGTACGGTTTTGAGCATGACAAATTCATTGTCACAAGGGATGTTACATTTAATGAGGATAAATTCCCTTTTGCATCATATAATTCCACTCCAACTGTCACACCTACTCCTATTGTACCTCTTAAGTCACTTGAGGTACCTTACACTCCTTTGTCTGCTTTGGAACTTTTACAAAATGATGATGTTTCAGATCAATCTCAACCATCACCAGTTGATCATCCATCTCCTGCTTGTTCTGATACACAGTTGACTGTTTCTGATATTTCTTCTTCTGAACTTTCAGAACATACAGTTGTTCCTCTTGATATCCAAGCTCCTAGAAAAAGTACCGGAACTCACAATATTCCTACTCACTTGAAAGATTACATTCTTTCCTGTTCTGTTGATCCACTTACATCACATTCTCATACTACTTTTACATCATCTCCCTATACACCTACCATTTCCTTATGTGCATCCTTCACATTTTACTCCTTCATATCTCAATCTCAGAGGTAATGTTTCTATGCTATCTCAACCAAAGTCTTATAAGAAGGCCTGCAAAGATCCTAATTGGGTCAATGCAAAGAATAAAGAGCTTACTGCTCTAGAATCCAATCAGACTTGGACCATGTTCCTACTCCAGCAGCTAAACATCCCATTTCTTCCAAATGGATGTTTAAACTTAAATTGAATCCTGATGGTACTGTTGAACGGTACAAGGCTCGCCTTGTAGCAAAAGGATACACCTAGGTGTTTGGATTGGACTATACAGACAGCTTCTCTCATGTAGTGAAATTGGTAACAATGAGTTGCTACTTGCCTTGGCTACTAAATTCAATTGGTGTATTCAGCAACTTGACATTAATAATGCCTTTTTGCATGGGTTCCTTGATGAGGATATTTTCTTGCTTCCACCTGAGGGTTACACTAAGGCTCCAGCTGGTCATTGTTGCAAACTAAACAAATCTTTATATGGTCTTAAGCAGGCCTCCAGACAGTGGAACTTGGAGTTCATTAAATGTATTGTGGAGTTTGGTTTTACTCAGTCACCATTTGATCACTGCCTGTTCACCTAGGGCACAGGTGGTTCTTTCTTGGCTTTGTTGGTTTATGTTGATGATGTTTTAATCACTGGCCCTTCCTTGAAACTCATTTCAGAAGTTAAACAGCACTTGCACACGACCTTTACTATCAAGGACTTAGGAGATGTCAAATATTTTCTTGGACTTGAAATACTTAGGACTCCTACTGGTATGCATGTTAATCAAGGAAAGCATGGCTTAGATATCTTAAAGAACACTGGTTTATTGGGTGTTAAACCAGTTAATCTTTCTTGCATCAAAGGTCTCAAACTCACATCAAATGGTCCTTTTTATGACAATTTAGAGCAGTATAGAAGGTTCGTTGGTCAATTGTTATATCTAAACATGACGAGATCTGACATTTTTTACATTGTGAATCAGCTAAGTAGGTATATGCACTCTCCTTCCCAGCATCATTGGGACACAACAACTTCTGTCTTAGCTTATCTCAAAGGGACTCCTTCAGTTGGTTTGTTTTTTTCTGCATCACCAGATATATCTCTCAAAGCATACAGTGATGCAGATTGGGCTTCTTGCCCTGAATTCAGACGTTCTCTCACTGGATTTTGTTTATTCCTTGGTGACTCGCTGATTAGCAGGAAAAAGAAAGCCACTATTTCCAAGTCTTCTACAGAAGCAGAATATAGGAGTATGGCAAGCACAGTCTGTGAAATCAAATGGATCTCTTTTATGTTGCGTGATCTTCAAGTAAACTTGCCTCTTCCCATTCCTCTCTAATGTGACAATCAGACTGCTATACATATCTCTAAGAATCCAATGTTTCATGAACGTATGAAACACTTGGGCATCGATTGTCACATTGTTAGAGATTGTTGCAAATCTGGATTTATTCTACCTCAACATTATCCATCTTCTCAACAGCTCACTGACTTCTTCGCTAAACCTTTGGCTGCTCCTTTGTTTCATCGTTGGCTATCCAAGTTGGGTCTTCGAGATGCTCACAAGCCACCAACTTGCGGGGGATGTTGGTATTTCACATTAGTTCAGGGTTATTTCTGTAATTGTACATTTTGTTGGTTAGTTACGGATTACAGCTCATTTTCAGTTAGTTAAAGTTAGTTAGTTTGCTTAGTTTGCATCTCCTATTTAAGTCTGCTCCACCCATACATTCATTCTTTGATCAATAATATTTGGCACAATTCATTTTTATCCCGAGTAGGGGTGTTCGCGAGGCGGGTTTGGACGGGTTGTCATTAAAAATGTGATCATATCCAAAATGTGTAGGTTATCAATTTGGCAACCCGTGCGGGTTAAGTTAAAAACTAAACCATGCCGGTTGCGGGTTCGGCGGGTTGAGCGGGTTGCGGGCGGGTGGCGGGTTTAAATTGTGAGAAACATATACTAATCTTTCGGTAAAAAAAAAAAAAGAACTAATCTATTTTGTGTTCTAAAAAACAACTAAAACAATACCATAACTTAATAAAAATATTTAAACCACAAATTAACTTAATTAGAAAGATAATATAAGGATGTAAGCGGACATTTTATCCACATACATTATAAAAAATAACAATTTAAACTGATTCACAACCCAAAATACAACTATCAAACAACATAAACTAAGAAAAAAATAATTATATTATAGCAATATTATGAACATAGAACTATATGACTTTCGAAAATTTCCTTGCTCCCTTCATTCCTCTACAAACATACAAAGCAAGGATGTATGCGAGCCGGTTTTGGCGGGTTGTCATTAAAAATGTGACCATACCAACAATTTGCGGGTCACCAATTTATCAACCCAAGCGGGTTAAGTTAAAACTAAACCATGCGGGTTGCGGGTTCGGCGGGTCAGGTTTTGGTGAGTCGGGCGGATCGGGCGGGTCATGAACACCCCTAATCCCGAGTTTGAATATGAACAGTGTTTCTATGTTCAAAGCACTTTGTTGAAGACGACAAAGGAGGAAAAAAAGTTTACCGAACAATCTGGAAAAAAAGAACAAAGTTATTCTATTGCTAATTTGTAATTGGAAGTATTTTCAATCTATATTTGTAAACTAGTTTGATTCTTTATGGAATTTTATGGCACTGGGTATGACCCGTGGATAAAGTCTTTGACTAAATTGCTTTTGCTTAGTTTTAGATTAACTCTACACATTGAGCAATGGAGACTTGCATATGATAGTTTTATCAACTCTCGTCTTATGACTAAGCAGTTGATTGCTCTGATTCATTATATTATCCTCAATTGATTGCAAGTCTCTTACAAAAAATCCATGACTAGACTAATAAAGTGTTGTGAGCTATGTTGGTCATAACTTTGAGCATTGGTTTATTTCTCTTTGATCGAGGACGAGCAAAGTGATAAGTTTAGGAGTGTTGATACAAGTGTAATTGGTTTACTTTTAAAATTCTTATTTACTTATTTTAGCTTGTTCTTTTAAATTTCAAGTTCTTTTATGTTTGTTTTAGTGTCTTATAGGTTTAGGATACAGTTTCACGAAAAGAAGCAAAAAGAAGTAATGAAGAGCAAACTTCCGTGATTTATTAGGAATTGTTTGGAACCAATTATGAAAATTTTCATATACCATTGGAAATAAGCGAATGTCTAATTCCAAACGCAAAATGTTATCAGAATTCCAACATTTGGACAAAACGTTATAGCCAAAAGGGTGAAGTCGCACAGAGCTGGTGCATGTCTAGTGATGAACAATTATTATACTCATCTTTAATATGCTAAAAAGCTTATTATTGTGATTGTTTATCTAGAGTTTTGTGGGTATTTAAATTTTCTCCATTATTTTTAGGAGTAGGTGTCGTTTTTGTGAAAGCAAACAACGAGATGTCAAAAAAAATGAAGTTCTAGACAAATTTCGCTAGGAGGATGCGATTTGATGAGTGAAGCCAGATGTCACATAGATTCTATTCAAAGGTTGCGCAATCACACCAAGATCGCAAAGATGGACGAGTGAAGTCCTAGTTTTCTAGACGACACAATGTGGGATCGCACAAAATTACACTGTGGTATGTGTCAGATTTTACAAGAAACAAATTGCAAATTTAACTCCAAGTCTTATTCAGCAATTTCATCGGTAAATACAAGATTTAGAGCAAGTTTTGAAGACATCATATATCAACTAAAACACACAAATTCAATATCAGTCTGTAGATTAGTTTAGGTTTTAGGTTTTTATTATTATAAGACAATATTTTCTTTTCAAGTTTATTATTTTAGTTCATACCCCATGTTGAGCTACATGTATCTTGTAGGTATTATGCTAGGCTAAAGTTCACCATTATTCGAAATTCGTAAAAGTACTTGGTTGTTGGATCCTTATTTTTGGACTTTTATATTTTTATCTATGTTTAATTTAGTTTTTTGTTTATGATGATTGTTTTGTTTGAAAGCTTTCGTTTGGTGTAATTATCCATTAATGAATTATCTTGTTGTATAAACAGAGGTAATCATCCGCTATTTACATATTTGAGTGACACACAATTTAATGGTTTTCGGTTGCTAAGTACAATTTGTAAGTACAGTTTGTTTAAATTTATTGCTTTCGTAGAATTCTCGTATTACAAATGTTGAAGGCTGGTTCTTTCACTAGAATAGATTAGATGTGTTCCCTGCTCAATAGTTCAATTATTCTTGGTTAACACTATGTTTATTGTTCGCATATTAATTGTTAGAAAATCTCTCAAAATCCCTCGTTGTTTATTTTATTATTCTTAGAATATAATTTATTAATGTAGAGTAAAACTAAAATTTTCATTTTGAGTAATACTTTTTGCGGATCGATAATTTGGGTAATAATCCTTACTAACCTTTATTACTTTGTGACTTGCGCGCTTGCAATTAATAGTTGCTCATATTGGGCGGTCATCATTAAGTACATCACCGCAAGAAATTGTTGTACACAACTTATGTGGATGAACCAAATGATCAGAGATTACAATATTTTCAATGATGATCTAGTAATGCTTTGTAACAATATACGTGCTATTGACATAACCAAAAATCTTGTTGAGCATTCAAGAACAAAACATATTGGTCTTAGGCATCATTTTATTTGTAATTTTGATGAGTAAAAGTATTACTATAAAATATGTTGCAACTGAACAACAATTTGTTTGCGAGACTTTTACGAAAGCCCTTGATGCTATAAGATATAAGTCCCTTTGGAAGTCTCTTGGTCTTAGGCATCATTTTATTTGTCATTTTGATGAGTAAAAGTATTACTATAAAATATGTTGCAACTGAACAACAATTTGTTTGCGATACTTTTACAAAAGCCCTTGATGCTATAAGATATAAGTCCCTTTGGAAGTCTCTTGTTATCTGTGCTTTCTGAGTAATATGAGGTCGATAATCGCTAATTATGAGGTGGCATAATGTTTCATTTTTATTACATGTCATAAATAGCTCTATCATACATTTGCATTTTGTCTTTTCTACTCAATCTTCATGTTCCCAAAATTTTTATAATTCACAAATATATTAAAAATATCCAAAACAATGAAAAAATCTATACATGTAAACAATTCCAAAACTATTGCTTATGCTCCAGTATGATTTCTGACCACCACTTGTATTGGTGTTGTAGTAGAAACTTCAAGTTCGTACTAATGGTCCAAACAACCCCCTCGCCACACCCCGCCCCTTTAATATATATATATATATATATATATATATATATAGGTGTGCGTGTGTGAATATACAATTTGTTTACTAATATATATAAACATATATCTAATATCTTATATAACATTTTTCAAATTCATATAAAGTTAAATATAAGTTTACATAATCTAAAATTCTAGTTTAATTTTTATACTCAAAATTTTGGTTTTATTTATTTTCAAATTAAAATTTTTAATTTCTTATTATTATTTATAATGTGTTATACTACTTTTTGAGTTTTACCTGAAAACCTTCTTACTTTTTCATGTAGTTAATAAAGTAATGATAGTCAATAATATAACATTTGAGTGTAGCATTTGTTTTTTGGATGATGTTACTTTTTTATTATAACTCTTTATATGAAACATATATATTTTTGTATTAGAAAATTAATTGAGGCAAAATTAATAATAAAGATAGAGATCATTTCTTTAATATTGCATAGTTATAGATATTAAAAAAGTAATCTCTCTATACTTTGATATGGATTTAGTTATAAATTAATGTCAGTTATAAATTGAGTTAACATTAATATCCTAGGAGCATATACATTATCCCTCTTTAGTATGACATATTTTTTGCATCGAATTATCTAGTTTTGTTTTAAAATTTTAAAACTATAACTTTATTGTGTTACTTTAGAGTTACTTTTTAGTATTAAATATACTTATGTATTTAGTATGTCGATTATTTTTAAATCTAATAAAGTAACAAAAAAAATATTTTTATTGAAAAATTTCTCACCCCCAAGATCATATTCCTGGCTCCGCCCTGTCGTTAATTATTTGAAAATTTATGTAAATTGTTTAGAATTGTGCATTACGACTCAACTAACATTGCCAATGTTAAAAATAAATAAATAAACAAATCTTACTATATTATAACAACACCACAACAAACATTTCCTACAACTATCATATAATCACACTAATAGAATTATGATATATTCATCAATACTATAAATTATTTTTGAATCAAAATCATAATCATCTGTCCAATAGTGGTAAATTCAACCTAGCAATTAAAAATAGTCACAAGTCTAACATAATAACTTCACAAATATAACATTATTGCCACAACCTACTTATATGAAGAACGAAATATTGAATATATAGAAAAAATATATATCAAATCGTAATTAAATATACTTGTGTAAGTTGAACCTACAAAAACACCAAATTTGTAGACAAAACTCACAGTATTAGAGAGTATTAAAAAACAATACATTTGGGAGTTAGAAGAGAAAATATGAGGAGAGGGAACTTCGTAAATGTGTCTAGCTCATATTAGACGACAATATGTCACTGATGAGTGATATTAGCTTAAGTGGGGGATATTCAATCCACAAAATTTGAGTTGGTTGAGTTTAGAGACAAAAAGGTCTCTCTAAACATGATGAAGGAGTTCTTCGTCTCTAAAGGTTAGGAAGCATTATTACGACTTGACATATAAGCTATATTAACGAATAAGTCATCCCTAATGATTTGGACCCTAAAGATTAGAAAGGGATTTTTTGACCCTAACTCTCTGACCCGCATTTCATGCAACTAGACCCTTCAACTTATCTGACAAATAATCCTTCCCGAAAATAGCCGTAGTGTTCGGGCCAAGGTTATTTTCTTAATAACATAAGTCACATTTGGAGAGGAATTTGCCAGATCTTACTCGAGGATTTTCTCTCCCTAATATTGAACTTCCCTCCTTAAAAAATCGTGGAGGGAACAATATTGAGGAAAGATGAGAGATAGAGAGAGAGAGAGAAAGAGAGAGAGAGAGAGAGAGAGAGAGAGAGAGAGAGAGAGAGAGAGAGAGAGAGAGAGAGAGAGAGTTTGCCCCTAAAGAGCAAAGTTAAAATAGTTTCATGTCCATCTCTAATTTTTTCTCCCTACTGAGTATTTCTTTTTTTTAGTGGTTGAATATATACGTCAGTTTTCATTCTTTATTTTAAGTTGATCGAGTGATATGTTGATAGACTAATTAAGTTTTTGTGTTCATTCTCACGCAAATACATAAATAGTACAAAAAAACCGTAATGTGGATATATATTTCATCTTATAACATATAAAAGAAGTGTATTGAAAACATTGGTACACCAAACTATTTATTTGAACTTTTAACCTCATAATTAGCTTAAATCATAACACTGAATAGTCAATTTCTAAATTTAACTTTACATTTCAAATTACACCATAATAACCACATTACTTACCCACTTAAGCATTTCATATTATGTCTTTCCATAATCTGTTGCATATTCGTGTTTTAGTTCAACCTTATCTATATAATCTATCTTTTATGTGGCATAGATCTCTTTGTACTTTTTCATATATACTTAGATTTTACTTAGAATAAATATATTCTACACATACAAAGAACCCCGATAAATGTATGTTTTCCTTAAATAGGATATATTTAACTTAATAAGATGATTTAATAATAATATATTACAAAAGGTGAAAAATAAGATATTAGAGCTTTGTGGTATACATGTCCTAAAGAAGAACTATTTATCATACCACTTAACTCAATAATTTTACATTTAGTATTGAAATTCTACTAATTAATCAGATTATTTTACGTTTATGAGCAAAATATTGTTAAAATGGGCGATTCAAATTTATAGTTTACTTATTTAAATTAATTACTTCAAAATGTAAATGTTTGTTTTATTCTAAAATAATCCAAGTACATGGAGTCCTGGGTGCCACTGTTTTCTGGTGTTTCATGGACAATTTTAAATAGAAACATATAACAATAGCAATAAGTCCTTAATCTCAATCACTTATGGTTAACTATAAGAACCTAATCAGAATACCTAAGAATCGAACACATAAATTCTCTTTCTCTAAATAAGTGTTATATTTTATCGTCAGATGATCATATTATTCTAAATGATCTTTATGCAACTACGTTCCAAACATTTTCGTGAATGGAGAATTTCAACGCATCACACACACTCGTGTAACTTCATGCTATCCTAAGTGATTTTGTCACATATTTTATGGATATATACTTTTATTCTTACATTGGTACAAGTATCTCCATTTTTTACTTTGTTTGGTCTCCTTCACTAAGTCATATAATCGTCTACTACCAAATGTTGTACGGTGCACTGGTCTCGCACTGATGGCTTTAGTGCTTGTGCTTCACCGTATGACGCTTTTAGAACTCTTAGTTCTCGCACTAAGAATTTTTAACTTCTCTGACTAGATTTTATGTACATATATTGAGTTCTACCTTTTGCTTTGTCTCTCACCTATTTTATATGCCCGTCGAAGAATAATCAGACAAAAAAAAAACACTAAAACAAAATAATTGCAGAAAATTAAAAGTAAATGAGAAGCAAAATATTGGACCAAAGAAGTGTTACAACTCTAGCACAATGTAGTTAGTAACTATAATAGGTAATGAGGTAAAAATGACAAAAATAAAATATTGTAAAAGAGCAAAAATACATAGATAAAAGAAATGAAAGAAAAAACATATAACCAAAAGCGCTCCATTGTTAGGCATTAATATCAAGAAAAAAGAGCGGAACTGGGGAATAAATGGCGAATTTCTCCTTTTCACGAGAAAAGAAATAAAAAGATAAATTACTTCACACATGAATTCGAATTAACTTTGACTAATATATATATATATATATATATATATATATATATATATATATATATATATATATATATATATATATATATATACATGAATTGGCTATGCTTGTTAGGTTTACACCTTAATTTGATAGTTAATTATAAATATAGTTTTTTATTATTTTAAGTAAATCATTAAGACAAACTCACATTCATAAAATTTTAAGACTGGCGCACACGTTTTTGCACCCGCAGTCGCTCACGCATCAGCATTATGTGACTTGGCTCCTTCCTGATTTTAAAATTATATTGATAAACTGAAACAAAGCAAGTTATCGTCCCTGGAAACTCGAAATGCATTAAAGTAAAATTTAGTGCAGATCATAATTACTTAAAATGTGAGGACCGCGCCCCACGAGTCACAATCCGATTCGAGTTGGTCCGGTGTTGGCCACCTAACAAACCCAACTCAGACCGAACTGTATCTCATAGGAAGGGATCTCACTGACCAGGATCAAAACCATAGCTTTATAATAAAATAATTTTACTTTAAATACAACGGAAGTCTTTGGAATACAAATACGTTTTACAATTTTAAAATGATGTAAATACAAAATCAAACACTTAACAATTTTTGCAAAGTTTCCAAAAGCGGACTTGTTGATCATTCGTTCCATCCGTGCTGCTATACCAATCTACTCTGAGAAAGGGACATATAGAACAAAAGAGGACTTTAATGACTTAATGAGATTCTTAGAACATGACAATAATCAAAACAACAAATCAAAGCAAAATGAACAAGAATGACCAGAATAGTTACATCTGCATCATTGAACTGAAATTATCGATTTTAACGATAATTCTGAAAAATTCAGAAGAACGAGAAAATGAACTTGTGCAATTACATATAACAGATCCAACCTTAACTCCCAAATTCAACCGTATACCTCCCTACGAGGAGCAACCTCGCAACAGAGCAGAAGACATGCTCGAGTACATGTCAATCTAATACGCGGGTTACAGCCAACTCCTGGCTGCAAGCGGCGCTTAGACAAAATGGGTATTAGTCAGAATTACTTAAACCGACAGCCCTTTGCTGCCCAGCAGTAAATCCTTTCAATCTCTGGGCCCAACATCCCAAAGGCGTCCCAATGGGTGAGACAGAAATACCAGATGAGCTAGTAAGCCGGATAATATCCGTTGCTCGTTTCCGAGCTACATAGGCCGAACATAGTTCGTTGCTCGTTGCACAATTCAAGAATTGATTGGGTGATCATGATATCAGGTTAATTATGGTTATGAAGAAATGTGTGATTATGAATCAAATGATCTGTTTAACTTAACAATAGGTAAGAAAGCTGATTTGTAAAGAATAAACGAATATGAATATGAACGCATTGTAATGGCGATAAAATGTTTCTCGTGATAAAGTATCACAATTATTATGTCCAAGTTTCTCAGGGTCAGGTGTCAAACAGGGCTTGAACAAATCAGAAATCAAACCTCACCTTTTACCATACGGGAAATTCTTCATTTACGTCGATAATTATCAAACCTTAAATAAATCAAAAAGATGTAGATCAATTGTTTGCTCACAAATTTACGACAATAAACATATATTTCCAATATTTATCATATTTAAAGAAGTTCAATTAAATATCTAATTATTATTAATTTTGGATTAATCCAACATTTACCTATTTTAACTTTAACAATGACGTAAAAAATATAAATAATGAGATTTACCATTTCAAAGTAACAAGTTGAAGACTAAATCAGTTACAAAATTGTTATTTAAAGTCTCCATTTCTAATTTATTAAAAACATATTTCATATCAATAAACATATACATATATATATATATATATATATATATATATATATATATATATATATATATATATATATATATATATATATATGTATATATTTTCAATGCATATTTAAACCTTTTTAAAATATATTTCTTAACAAAAATCTCTAGTAAATTACTTATTACATAATAATCTCAAATCAAAAGTTTTACCATGATCTTAACATTGAACAAATATCTCAATAATACCTTGAATAAAATTATATCACATATATAACTTTGGTAAAAACTATTTTCCTTATAGTTATTAGTATAAAATTACATAATATTGCATATATCACTAATAATAATTAAAATAAATTGTAAACATGTAGATCTAATTAAAATTAACTTTTTCAGAATACATATTATGCTAATAAACTAGATTAGATGGTTAGATCACAAGATAAATATAATACTTCACTTAAAGTTAAAGAAATTAAAAGATCAACCATAAAATAAACTATATGTCATCTTAATGTTGTAAAATCCATGAAAAATATTAAACAAGATTCTAAATTATGATCAACTTATCTAACATTATTATTAGTATGTAATGAGTCCGTATTAATGATTGATTTTGTGATTTGGATAGCTTTTGCAACATAAATTAGTTAAACAAAACGTTAATGCAAATCTGTGGTTAAAACTGTAGCAGTCTCGATTTAATCGGACTTTCAAACGACATGATAATCTGAAATTGGTTGAGGGGTTCGATCTTCAACATCATGGAGAGTATTTAGTTACAAAATCAGATCAAGAGGACAAGGTTTGGTATTTTAAATAAATCATGAAAGCTAGGAGTTGTTTTCGGATTTTCTGGACAGTGGTACGTATTTCTCATTTTTAGACCCCTCAAAATACTTCGGTTGAAGAAGGTTTTTGAACATGAAAGTTAGATTACACAATAACCAGCATGTGGTAAAAATTTCAGAGAAAGATTTGAAGTTTTGATATGATTTTCGGACTTCCCAAGTTTCTGTACCAAAACTAGCAGTTTTGACAAAACTCGATTTTGAGGATTTTTAAGGACTATAAAGAAGGCTTAAAGGACTGAAACAATTGTTCTAGAAATCTAAACATCAAGAGGAAGAACTTTGAAGAATAAAAGAAGAGAAGATTCGGAGAAGAGAGGTGTGTGAAAAATGTTGAAGAGAGCCACCGTTTTATAGGTGAAAATTGGGAGACAATGATTAATTACCTATCCTACTCATTTTTATTTTAATCCAAGCTAGGCCACCCTAATTATGAAGATGTTTCCATGCCTTATTATTTATTTATAGAATGTTTATTATTTATTTTAAATTCTCGAATATACCACGAGGCGTATCCAATACATATTCGAGCAGTATCAATAAAGTATCCCAATATTGGAGTATCTGATATCTACATCATTTATTTGCAATTTGTAATATAGCCGCTAGTTGCTACACAACACACCACCAAATCTAAAAAAACAAACCAGTCAAACAAATATCTCTTCACGTTCCTCATTTATAGCGCTCTTGTTTGCTATCATCATCATCTCTGTGTGCGTTTTAATAATTTTCCACCATACATACATACACTGCCTCACTCATCTTTAAACTCTCCTCTATAACACACTTTAATCTTCTTCTCAACTTCTTTTTGCAGTGCATCTTTTTTCAAATTCAAAAAATTGCAGTTTTCAGTTCAAATTACTCTGGGCGTTGGTGTTATTATCCAAGTATCTGTTGATGAACAGATTCACTCTTCTTATGACGCTGTTGGTGAGTATAATTTTGAACTCTTATTGTGTTTTTATCAGTTCAATTTTGTGGATCTATGTAGTTCAATTGCTCCTTGGATCTGTTTTTCAGTTTGTTTTAATGGTGTAAAAATGGTTATGACCGTCTGAATATTGAACTTTGTGCTTTGCATGTATCATTTGGAATTGAAAATTAGTTTCAATATATAATAACCTGAGTTTGAGATTTGAATTGAGGTTTTTTGTGTGTATTTCTGTTGACTTTGTTGTTCTTTGGTTACGCGATTCTCCGTTCTATTCGTTTAATTCTGTTAATGTGTCTGTTTTTTGATTGAAAAGTATGTGTATGTAGTTAAATCGACTAATTTACTGTGAATGAATGTTTTTAAGATGCTTTCGGGTCGGGTACTGATGGAAGAGTGTTGTTTGTTCTTCTATTCCGATCTTATGCCTGGTCTCGTTTGTAGTTTTTGTTTTGTGTTTATTGTTTATTATTTCTCACTGGTTATTTGGGGATTCGTAGAAGTGAAAATTCTATCAATTATCGTAGAGTGTGGCCAAGACCGTGTTGTGTGTGTTGCTTTGATTTCGGTGGTAATATCCGGTCGAGCATTGCTCAATCTATGAATGTACACAGTGGATTCTGTTTCGTCGTTATCTATGAAAGTTTCATCATCTATTTATCAGTGAGATGTTTGCTTACTCTCTGAGTTTGTAGTTGTTATTTACTTAGTTGGCAAGTATGTGACTTTTAGTGTCTTTGTGTTTGCAAGATATGCTTTAAAGATCATCTGTAAGTTGTATTAAGCTTTTCGATGTTTTAATGCCTGTTTCGCTTGCTCAGTTGAATATAGTTTGTCTTGAGGCTGTATTGGAGTGTGATTCTTATTTTTCTCAGTTTAGAATTAAGATCTTTCTATGTTACAACACTTGCTAGCATGTTTCATGTCATAAGTGTTTATTCATGTAACCTCCTTATTTATCTGCTTCACGATTGAATTTTCTGGCATTCTAAAATAGTTTGGTTGTTCTGAAACACAAATAGCAATTGCAGCAGGCTTTAAGAAATGCAATTTGTGTTCTAAATGTAAATGCTATGCTTGTTCTTTCATGTATATACTGGTTTTCTGTCATTTCCTGTGTCGACTCACATATGCTTCTTGGTTTTCTGGCAGAAACGATAAAGCTCTTGTGTAGTAACTAGTGTCAAGAAATGGGAAGAGGTAGAGTAAAGGGAAAGAAGCTGTCTGTGACTAACCAAGATGATACTGGGAGTGGTGAGGAGGAAAAAATCCCTGCACAGAAGAGAAGAGGAAGACCACAGAAATCACTGAAGGAGGAGATAGACGAGGAAGAAGCTCAGAAATTAGAAGAAGAGGACAGCGAGGACACATCTAGTGTACCAGATAAAGACGTAAAAATGACACCCAATGGGAAAAAACGAAAAAGCAATGCAGCCCAAGTGAAGGAAAAAGCAGAGTCTATGAAAGACGAAAATGGAAATGGAGCCAGATCAAGCACAGAGGAGTCTAATAAATCCAATGGTTTCCGTCATAGTAAGAGTAGGCGAAAAAATAAACCTCGTCGAGCTGCTGAGGCAGTTGTTGAATGCAACTGAGGCCGTGGGTAGCTGCTGAAAAGGGACCTTTCCCATGTCGGTGGAAGTGAGACCTCATCGTCTCTTTTTCTGTTCTTCCTTATTGCATTTTTGGCACAATTTTCTTTGGATTGCGTGCTTTGATATTATGGCCAATCTAATGGTCTTCAGCTCCCTGAATATTGAGACGTTAGTACTATGCGGTGACAAATGATATTTTTGTGATGCTTGGGTGATTGTCTTTTGTTAACCTTGCCTAATCCATCAATGGAGTTCTAGAAACTCGGTGCATTATTTCACTTGTTATTAGGAGTAGATTGCTGATTAAATATTTTCATGAATCATGCAACAATGATATCAGAGTGAAGATTGGGCTCATTTTTGTTATTTGTTGCATACTTCTCAAAAAGATAAAGAATATGAAGAATGGTTGTAATGTTTATAAGTGTGTAGGCATTGTTGCCAACGGTGGTGCTTCATCTTTTCCTCGTTTGTTGATCTTTACATGAACCAGCAGATTCTTTACGTTGAGGGAGTCTCATCTTTCCTTTTCCTCGTCACATCTCTGTTCGTGATGGGCTTGCAATGCCAATTGATGATGTTGCCACTCTAATGTTACTTTCTTGGATCTTGCTCGCTTAAAATTGTCTAGGCCACCTTGATGGCTAACACTTGGCATCTGAATTCTGTCGAAAAATGTTAACGATTACTCTTCTAACAGTCTAACTGCTTAGCACTTCTGGCATTAAGATCTTACCACATGTCTCGTAAATTCAACAATGACCAGAAATCGGCTCAGTGCAAACAGAATACTTTGACTGCAGTTGTGGAGGCTATCAAGGCCTAGTTCTGGCATAATATGCATTTGACTAGGGCTGTTCACGGTCCAGGTTTTTGGCCCAACGGGCCGGTTTTTTAAAAACCAGTTTACCCGTTAAGCCTAAAAACCCAAACCGTTAACCGGACCGTTTGAAACGGTCCGGTTAACGGTTTAACCGTTAGTTAACGGTCCGGTTCACGGGTTTTGGCCTAACCCGTTAACATTTTTTCCTATTTAAAAAAAAAATAATATTATCCAATAAAATCTCAAAAAAAATATATTCAACAATCAAATAATATTCATGCACAACTCAAATTTTCATTACTTCTCCAAATCAAAATATTCAAAGTAATATAAATACATAATTCCATAACATTCATACACAACTTAAAGCATAATCAATAAATCATCAACAACAAAAGGAATAGTTTCATTACATCTCCCCAACTCAAAATATTCAAAGCAATATAAATGCATAATTCCATAATATTCATAAACAACTAAAAATACAATCATCAACAACAAAATGAATAGTTTCATTACATCAACAAATCACAATATTCAAAGCAATATAAATGCATAATTCCCGTGTTCAAAGATAAAGATTAATATTCGAATGTTTAAATTAAAACCCTAAACCCTCTACTAACGTTTTTTACAATTACAAAAAAAAAAAAAAAAAAAAAAAATTTAACGGTTAACGGTTTAACCGTTAGCTTAACGGTTTGGGTTTTTAAAACCCAGTTTACCCGTTAGGCACTTTTTTGCGAACCGTTAACCGGACCATTTGGAAACGGTCCGGTTTGGGTAAACCGTTAAGCACGGTCCGGTCCGGTTACCCGTTTCGGACCGGACCATGAACACCCCTATGCATGACTATTCTCCATGTTGTATATTAGCCTAGAGTGATCTTGCGATCGCAGTCTAACTATATAATTAGGGATAAAGTACATAATTACTGTGATGACCACTAGTTATTTATCTCACTCTTTCATTTTACTGACAGGAATGTGCTTCTTCATTTTAGAAGTTATATCAATTCACATGAATGCGGTGGAGTAAATGATTGTGACCTAATAATATTGCTTAATGAGTTGGAAATGGTTAAAAATAATAATTACTTGATAGTAGAAATAACAAGATTTGTTTTTTACTACACAATTGCAAGGATATCAACCTAAAATGCGATGGAGAAAATGATTTGAGAATTTGATTTGCCGAAAAGACAAGTAATCGTAGCAATGGAAACGTAGCCACCGATAGCTATCACCATTACAAGGTCAGAGGAAGAGTAATTATTAATCTTAATTCATCCTCTTCGATAGTATTCATTTTAATGCTAATGCTAGTGAGAGTAGTTAAATTTTCACACTCATTACTTATTATTTTCCTCTAAAATTGTCAGAAGAAGATGTTAAAAGCATGAAGCAAATTGGCTAAGATGCTTATAGGTTCTCTATCTCGTGGGCCAGATTATTACCACGTGAGATTCACGATATTTAGCTGCATTTGATCTATTAAATTACATATTTCTTTTTTCTTTTCTGAAATAACAACTTGCTTAATAAATGGATTTTGAAATATGATATAACAAGATTTCAGGTGGAAACATAGTGGAGTAAATGAAGAAGGAATCAGCAACAATCTGATAGATGAACTTCGAAAGAAAGGTTTCTCATTTAATAACTTTTTATCAAATTTGGCATAATTTAATTATAATCAAGGAGGTTTGCATTATAGTATTATACTCATGTTACTTGTATGTACAGGCTTAGAGGGTGTGTAGGGGCATAGCCACCCCAAGGGCTTGGAGTGGCATGGTTTATGCCAAAAGTCACTAACTTTTATAGAAATTAGTTACCTAATATTACAATGAATATTTTAAATAAAATTAGTAAATTTTTAAGCATGTAACTACCAATATTATTAAAATCGGATAGGTTCTGCCGGTTTGATTGGTTTAATTGGTGATCAACACGTTGTCTGGTCTGGAGCACCCCTTAAACTCGGATTGCAGAATTTCTGAGTTCAACCGGCGAGAACTGTCCGAGTTAGTGGTCAAATTGGTGACTCGACTTGGCAAGTCGCCCGTTTCTTTTCTTTTCTTTTTTTTTTTTTTGTTTTTCCTGAAATTGTAAAGTTGTCCTTAGAAATTTGAATCTTTGCAGCCATGAACAACTCCAAAAAAGTAGCCACCCAAAAAGCTAACAAATTCAGAAATCAAAATGTATGAAACATATGGGAAAGGAAAAGAAACCCAACTCAAACTCGCTGAAACCGAAGCCTATATATCAAAAGAAAGTAATGAGAAAGGAACAAAATAGTGGAGAAGAAAAGTTGAAGAAGAAGAGAGGAAGAAAAATGACAACTAATGCAGAGATGAAATGGAAACGGCAAAAAGGTTTAGAGTTTAATATATGTATTAGAGTTCCACTGTATCACTAAAATTAAATCAACAATTGTACACTTAAGCCCTATTACGTAAAAAAAAAAAAAAAAAAAAAAAAAAAAAAAAAGTTTCGGCCTACTACAGTCTTTATTTAATGATTAGTATAAACATTTGATATGAAATATTGTGAAATATTTAATGGGTTACAGGGGCGGAGCCAGGAATAAGACTTAAGGGGGCGAGACATTGTGAGTAATTTTTATGTAATATATTTATATTATTACAATTTTTAAAAATAGTAAATTACTGTAAAAATGTACATAACTTAATAACCAAATATTTACTATAGTAAAAATTTACGTAGTCACTTTAAAGTGAAACAATTATAATTAAAAAAATTAAAACAACTAATAAGTATATATATATAAGGAATATGTCATGGAAAGTATACACCTTTGATTGTAAACAAAATGAACAAAAAATATACCTTTGGTTCTAAAAGAAATGAACAAATATTTGAATGATTCCAAAAATCAATTACACACTCAAAGTTATGCCAAATACACAATCAAAGTTAAGCCACATGATCAGTCTTAGTGCATTATATATTTACTATATAAAAAGAGAAATAAAACTAAGATAAAATTTACAAAATAGTATGATAAATTATGAGAAAAAGGAATCAAATAATTAAAAAAATGGAATAAGTCAAACAGACTAGAATTTATTTTTGAGTATTGAGCTAAATTTCAGATGTATAAAGGAATATTTAACAATATAAATATGTATATAGACCCTATTATGTAATTTATACATACTTATTAGATATTGTACTATATATACATAATATATATTATCTATGATGCACCGACACTTCGAAAAAAAAAATTATGCCGTCTCCGACACGACACCGACACTCCTCTGACACGTGTCGGACACGCCACGTGGCGTGTCTTAATAAAAATAAAAGAAAAAGAAAAGGGACACCGTGTCGGACACGTTTTAGGGATGTGTCCGACACGACTGGACACTTTTTGAGCTGAGATTGTAGTTTTTAATTTTTATTTATGGTTAAAATTTAAATTTCTTAAAATATATAGATAAAGATATTAGAAGAATCAAACATTAAATTTTAAAAGTTAATTAATTAAGTAGTAAAAATGCATAAATGATAACTTTTTTCCCAATCAAATCTCACGAATAAGTCTAGTGCATTGCTCTTTGCGCAAAAAGAAGGACGGGCAAAAAAAATTCATTTTTTCTTCAATTCGTGGCACTAATATCCTATTCAAAGATTTTATTTGAGTATCGTATAACACTTTGTTTTGTCATTTGATATATGCCTTTGTATTAACGCTTGAAATTTATGACTTAAACTTTAATGACTATTTTATTTGAACTTGCAGTAGTTGGTTACTTGGTTTTGAGTGTAAATATGTTTGGTTTTATTCTATATTTGAACGTAATAATGTTATTTAGCATATTATGATGATGTCTACTATATTTTAATATAAAAGATACAGCCGTGTCGTGTCTTGCAATTTTAAAAAATTTGTGTCGCCGTGTCCGTATCGTGTCGTGTCCGTGTCCACGTGTCCGTGTCTGTGCATCATAGTATATTATATAAGTTATGTAATAAATGTGTATATACATGTGGAACTTAAAGTCAAAAGAAAATTTTGCACGGGCATTAAGGTTCCATTTTCCAAAATCAATTAAAATATTCAGCATTTTTCACCTCATCATCTCCTTCAACCCACATCCACAGCTTAAAACCTCCACACAACGCCCCCCATTCTAATTTTAAGGGAGAAGAATATACATATATCTATATAGGGGTGGGGCTCGGGGGCGACCGCCCCATATGCCCCCCCTTGGCTCCGCCTCTTATGGGTTAGTCATTAATATTTAATAGAGGATTTGGCAATTTACCTCGCTGTGTTATGTTAATTTGGCAAATTATTCTCCTGTGAAAAATAAATAGGCAAATTACCCCCCTGTGATTTCAAGAATTAACAAATTACCTTAGGAGGTGTAGTTCACTTGCTCAAACTTGAGAGTGGGAATGGTTTTTTAGGCTAAAAAAGACAATTATACCCTTTATTTCTCAAAAAATTATGTAAAAACTTTTGGTTTAATACTTTAACTTGTTAAAAAAATGCAAAAATTAAAACTAAAATTTAAAAATAAGTAATAATTTTGTAATATGTATATTTTATAATATTTTTCATACTATTACTTATAATCTTTTAAAGAAAGGTTATAATCAAATTCGACATTATAGAAAAGAAAATATTAGAAATAACAAGGGTATTTTGGTCATTGAACATAAAAAATACACAAAAAAATTTACAGAGAGGTGGTGTGCCAATTTTTAAAATCACGGGGAGGTAATTTGCCTATTTATTTTTCACGGGGAGGTAATTTGCCAATTTAACATAACACAGAGAAGTAAATTGCCAAAAACCCTATTTAATATTATGAAATAAGTATAAAATTGAACATTTGACATATAACTATTTCCCTATGATTTGTGTTTACAATTAGTAACTTAGCTATGCATATTTCATAACCTATGTTGTTACAAGTAAATTATAGTTATAAGATATCATTAATTTTAACACACATAAGATTAGAGATAATATGTTTTCGTCATTTGGGATCACAATTATTTACGTAGGTTTATTTGGTGTGAACTTCAAAAATTATGTATTTTGGATATTTGGTATATATATATATGTATATATTGTGGTGATGACCTGTTCAATCGATCAAATTTGGAATCAGTAAAAGTAAAATTATAGGTCCCAAGTTAGAACTGATTCTGAAAATACTTGCAAGAAATCTACTCCGAAACTTTAGGCCTTGTTTGAATGTATTTTCGTTTGTTTGGTTGGTTTAAATTTTGGTTTCAATTTTCGAATATTTTTTTGAAAAATGTGAGGAACATTTGAAATATAGTTTGGATGTAGTTTGAATGCTGGAAATCTAGGGAGAAAATAGATATATAGGTGTCAAATCAATGTGATGTGGGGTATTTTCGTCTGGATACGTGTCCACTCTCCAACACTCCACGTCAGACTGCTTTAGTTCCTGCTGGATGCTTAAGCAGCTTTTGAGTTCAAAACCTGCACACAACACTACACGTAAACTAAGCCGGTGCCTCCTCCGGCGAAGGCACTCCGACTCTCAAGTCAGATATGTCGGAATGTGAGGTATTGTCGTCAGAGACAATAGCTCGAAATTATAGGTCGAATTAGCTCAAATATGTCGAATTTGAGCCGTATAGGTCGAATTAGCACACCTCGAAATGGTATTGAGAACCGAGATGAAGGAACCCGAATAGGTCGAATTACCCTCAAATAGCTCGAAATACACTCTATATAGATCGAACAAGAGCTATTGCAATATAGCTCGAATTATTGCTCTATAGCTCGAATTCGACGTATATAGCTCGAAATTAAATGCTTGAAAACAAAAACGTACCTTAGAATGAGACATGGGACCCCCTTATATAGTAATAAGAGTACTTATTCAGCTAGAAGTGCAATCCAAGTCGAACTATAAGTCAAAATAGGTCGAATTAGACCTATTTTGAAATAGCTCGAATCGGCCCTTCAAATAGGTCGAACTGGGCCTCAAATAGGTCGAATTTGGGCCCATATAGCTCTTACTAGACTCCTGGGCCTCAAATAGATCGAATTTGAGCCCATATAGCTCGAATTGGGCTTGATATAGCTCGAACTAGGCCTTTTCGGGCCCAAATAGATCTCGCTTGGGCTCAATTTGGGCCTACTTGGGCCGATAATTTTGCATTAAAAAATAATGGTGCTAACGTGGCATAATATGTCCCAAAATACGTTCGTGTATTGTATCGGATATTATGACGTGGCGGTACCGAAATATGGTACATCATGGAGTCCCCCAGTTCGTAAGAGTAATGTGTACAGACATTGGTCATACGAACTAAAAAGACGTCACATAACCGAGTATCGTGCAACGAAATCGGCATTGGCGTAAAAAACCAAGAATTTGACCAAAAATATCAAAATTCGAAAATAGGTCGAATTTACTATTTTTGGTAACTCGAATTTGTATAGGTCGAAATCACCTTTGAAAAAGATAACTCGAATTCCAGAAAAAATTTCCCGTAAAATAGCTCGAATTTCATATTGGTCGAAATTACCCTCCAAAAGATAACTCGAATTTCGGAAAAAAATTTCCGGAAAATAGCTCGAATTTGCAAATAGGTCGAATTTGAGGGCATTTTGGTAATTCCCGCATCATTTCGCCTATAAATACTCCACTCCCAGCTTCATTTCCTCATTTCGCGCCTAAGCATTCCTCCAGAGCTCCCGAAAAATAGCTCGAAAAATAGCATGAACGAGGTAGTCCTCTTTTACTTGACTTTATTTCTCTTTCCTTGACGTCTTGTGTTATGTACTTACTTTCTCTCCACTTGGTTCGTAGGAGCTCCCTGATGAGGACAAGGTGATGGTAGCCATCGAGTTCTTCCGCTCGGCTACATGGGAGCAGATTGCTATGGAGAGGGGCGGCTTTGATACGACCAAGGGCTACAACATGGCCCTTGATGACATCGTCGCCCGAGGTGCCCTCGCTCCTGGGTTCAAGAAAGAGGATTTCAATGTCCTCAACTGCCTGAACGAGGATGATACAGAGGTTGGTGAATCCTCAGGTGCTGATGCTGCCGATCCTTCTCTTGCTGATCCGCCTCCTGCTGAGCCTGCTGCTACTGCGGACGTTGACGAGCCTAAGCATGATCCCTTCACCTCCTTCTATCCTCTCCGTCAGGTATGGCTCTCTGACTTTCCTGATGAGCAGCCATCCACCTCTACTGCTGCTGCTGCTGCTCCAGATGAGCCCTTGGAGGAGGGTGAGATGGGTTTCGACCCTCAGGTCTTGGATCATCCTGCTGAGGGCGATCAGCCTATGCCTGATGCCACTGTTCCTACTCCTGCTCCTCGACAGATCTCTCCCGTTGATGATACCGGGCCCCTGAACGAGTCATTTGCAGATATTCAAGAGCAGAGCGAGGGTGCCGTGAAGTCTCTTAGGCTGAATTTGCTGCCGTGATCACTTCGAGTGGCCTGCGTGCCCTTATTCTTGGCGTCTGTGCCCTATCTCAGTATTTTTGAACATCTTTTCATTCCGTACAGTATATTCATAGTAGTACATTCTTTCCGTACAGTATATTTTGTTGACTTGTGCGCGATTTTAGCACTTATCCATTGCTAGTACAGTTTGACTTTAGAAATCTTTGAATGTCGTAACTTTGTCTTGTTAAATCTTCACTCATATGTGTCTACTTTTTAAGTTTATATTTGTCGCTTGCTAAAACACTTAAGTTTTATAAATAAGTATTTGTGAGAGTGCGAGAACTTTTGCTCGACTCTATGAGGCTTGTGCTCGTTGTGCGAACTAATGTTCGCGCTTGCGAAGCTATGTTCGCGGGAATACGAGAACTTGTGCTCGATTCCACGAGGCTTGTGCTCGTTGTGCAAAGCTATGTTTGCGCTTGCGAAGCTATGTTCGCGGGAGTACGAGGACTTGTGCTCGACTCCACGAGGCTTGTGCTCGTTGTACAAAGCTATGTTTGCGCTTGCGAAGCTATGTTCACGGGAGTACGAGGACTTGTGCTCGACTTTACGAGGCTTGTGCTCGTTGTGCAAACCTATGTTTGCGCTTGCGAAGCTATGTTCGCGGGAATGCAAGGACTTGTGCTTGACTCCACGAGGCTAGTGCTCGTTGTACAAAGCTAACGTTCGTTTTGATTATGTTTTTAAACTTAAAGTTTGTAGACAGTATGAGTTTAACTTTATGTATCCCGATAGATTGTTATCTTGCGGGTAAAGTAGGCAACAGCTAAACTTGAATAAAATAAGAGATTTTATTAGTTTTGGGACTGAGCTCGAGTAACTTCCGAGTTGCCTACGTATCCCGCCGTATATATTTTGGCTAGGAATCAAGTCCCCGTAGTTCGCTGCTAACTATTACAATGAGAATCCGCGTAGAGGTACTCGTAATTCGTAAAAGATTAAGCGAATGAAGTATTGAAACTACGGTCCTATCATGCCACAAGGCCATTAGAAAACTAGTGTTCTAACTATAAAACCTTCGTAAGTTCTTGACGTTCCAGGGGCGTGACAAAGTCCTTCCACCCAACTCTTGTAAGTAGTAGTATCCCTTTGAACTTGCTTTCTCCACTCTGTAAGGTCCTTCCCAGTTTGGCTTCAACTTTCCAACATGCTTGGTAGCTTCAACTTTTCTAAGTACCAAGTCCCCCACTTGAAGTTCCTGAAACGAACTTTGTTGTCATATGCTTTCGCCATCGTAGATTTATACGCTTGAGTACGTTGGTATGCTGCTTCCTTGTTGCTCCGATCAACTCCAAATCTATTTGTCTTGCCCTTAATGCTTGCTCCTCATCATATGTAACAATACGATAAGTTGGCATTCCAATCTCAGCCGGTATGCCCATAATATTCCTGGCAGCTCGTCCGCCCAGTTTCCTCCTTCTCCTTCCAGCTTTTTCTCCAAACTCTTCACTAATGTGTTGTTAGTGGCCTCCACTTGCCCATTTGCTTCCGGATGCATTACGGATGTAAAATGTTGCTCAATTTTCATGTCTTTGCACCAGTCTTGAATCTTAAAACCTTGGAACTGCCTTCCATTGTCAGAAATTAAGACCCTTGGGATTCCGAATCGACAAACAATGTTCTTCCAGATGAATTGTTTCACATTGGCCTCAGTAATGTTTACAAGCGCTTCAGCTTCAACCCACTTAGTGTAATACTCGACTGCCACCAATAGCCATTTTCTACCTCCAGTAGACTTAGGCATTGGTCCAACGATATCTATTCCCCATTGATCAAATGGACATCCATAACTCACAGTTGTCATAGGTTGTGCAGGTGTATGAATGATCTTCGCATGCAATTGACAGCTTCTGCACTTCCTAGGGTAATCCATAGCATCTCTCATAATAGTTGCCAGAAATATCCTTGTCGGAATATTTTCTGGGCCAAAGATCGTCCTCCTGAGTGATTTCCGCAACTTCCTTCATGAATTTCTCGTAAAACTTGTTTTTCCTGTGACGGAGATAGGCATCTCAAGAGTGGTCCCTCGAAAGACCGTTTGTACAGTTCGCCATTGAACATAGTAAATCTTGCAGATTTGTACTTGAGCCTTCTGATCGCTTGAGGATCATTAGGTAAGTTCACGTTCTGAAGATAATCAATGATCTCATCCTTTCAACATGCCTCGATCTCTACTGGCAGAGCATAGTCCAAAACCAATGCTTGCGTTGGTTTTGAATCAACTCCTTTGCCAATAGAGGGCTGCTCTGAAGCCAATAGAGTTACGCGCCTTTCAACAAACACTTCGGCGGTACTTGCAAATCGTGATAAAGAGTCAGTGCGTTCATTCTCCGTTCGAGGGATCTGCGAAATAGAAAAAGTATCGAAGTTTGATGTCGCCTCCTTCAATTTTTCGAGATACTTTACTATTGCAGCCTCTTTTGCCTCATATCTTCCTTCGAATTGATTAGCAATCAATTGTGAATCCGTGACTGCAACAAGCTTCGTTATACCCAACGATTTTGCCATTTGGATGCCAGCCAGCATAGCCTCATATTCTGCTTGATTGTTCGTCACTTGAAAATTTAGCCTTATTGCATAGTCGAATTCTCTACCATCCGCCGATTTTAGGTAAATTCCTGCACCACCAGCATCGTTTGTAGACGATCCATCTACATGTAAAGTCCAAGTTCCCCTTGCAACTACAGGTTTGTCCCTTTTGAACTCTTCCGTTACCATTGCTACATCAGGCACTTGCTCCGACTCTGAGATAGTTTCAACCACAAAGTCCGCCAGTCTTTGTGCTTTGATCGCCGTTTTTGGCATATACTCCAAGCCATATTCTCCTAACTCGATCGCCCACTTCACCAGTCTCCCAGATGTTTCCGGTTTTGCCATAACTTGTTTCAGTGGTTGATTAGTTAAGACAGTAACCGGATGTGATTGAAAGTATGGTCTTAACTTTCGTGCAGTTATCACAAGTGCGTATGCTAGCTTTTCGATCTCCAGATAATTCACCTCTGCCCCATTCAACACTTTGCTAACGTAATAGATATGGAAGTGTTTCTTGTCTTCTTCGCGCACGAGCACTGTGCTTAATGAATTCTTCGTTATGGCCAAGTAAAGATATATCATCTCATTGTCCTTGGGCTTAGATAGTAGTGGTGGTGTCGTAAGATACACCTTCAATTGGCGGAAAGCCTCTTCACAGTCATCAGTCCAGACAAACTTAGGTGTCTTCCGTAACTTCTTGAAAAAAGGTAAACTCTTTTCTGCAGAATGCGATATAAATCGACTAAGTGCCGTGATCCTCCCCACCAAGCGTTGCACCTCTCGAACAGACTTGGGGGACAGTAGATCCATTATAGCTTTAATCTTGTCAGGGTTAGCTTCGATTCCTCTCTCATTAACCATGTACCCCAGAAATTTTCCAGCCTTAACACCAAAAGTGCACTTCTTGGGATTTAGCTTCATCCCGTATTGTTTCATGATACCAAAAGCCTCTTCCAAATGTTTTACGTGATCTTCCGCCTTTAGACTTTTGATAAGCATATCATCAATGTAAACCTCCATAGTCTTTCCGATTTGATGGTAAACATCTTGGCAACCAACCTCTGAAAGGTTGCTCCTGCGTTCTTCAAACCAAACGGCATCACCTTGTAACAGTATATCCCTCTGTCAGTGATAAAGGCCGTTTTATGTTGATCCTTCACTGCCATTAGTATTTGGTGAAAACCGCTCTGCGCATCACAAAGACTTAGCAGTGCACACTCTGCTGTAGAATCAACTACGAGATCAATCTTGGGCAAAGGGAAAGGATCTCGTGGGCAATGTTTGTTCAAGTCAGTGTAATCCACGCACATCCTCCATACGGTTGGCTTCTTTGGAATAAGTACAACGTTGCTTAGCCATTCTGAGTATCGTACTTCAAATATATGGCCTGCAGCAAGCTTTGTTTGTACTTCCAACTCCGCAGCCTTGTTCTTTTCATCACTAAAGTGTCTCTTCTTCTGTCGGATAAGTTTAGCATTTGGGTTAACATTCAGGTCATGTACCGCAACTCGAGGATCTATTCCCTTTAAGTCCGAGTCCGTCCATGCGAATACATCAAAGTTTCTTCATAGACATTCCAATAACGCCTTCTCAATCTCCGGGGTCAACTCGCTTCCAATTTTAATGACCTTGTCAGGCTCATTATTCAACAAAACCACCTCCTTAAACTCTCCAGAAGGTTTCAAACGCCCAATCTCCATCTTCTTTTTATAGCGCAAAGTCATTTTGTCTTCCTTTTCTTCCTCCACCTTCTTCGAAGCGTCTTCAACATTGGGAGGAGCAGGATCCTCCTGCATCACCTCTTGGTCCACTTGCGTAGCAAGCACCATCTCCGTATCAACTTGTTTTCCTATTTCAGGCGTCTCCACTGGATGTATGTCAACCATCGCAACATTTGGATCCGTTCTTGCCTTGATATGTTTAGTCGATGTAACATAGCAACTCCAAGAATCACGATAGTTTGTAGTGAGTTCAGCAACTCCGCCAGGCGTTGGGAATTTGACCTTTTGATGCACCGTAGAGATGATCATAGCAAAAGCCGTTATCCCAGGCCTTCCAATCAGCACGTTATATGCAAAAGGTATGTCGACAATGAGATATTCCACATTCAGTGTTCTTCTCTTCGGATTCACGCCAAAGGATGTTGGCAACATGATCCTCCCAACAGGTTTAACTTCACTTCCACCAAATCCCACTAGTGATGAGTTAACATCTGTAATCTTGTATTGTCCAAGCTTCATTTGTTGTAAAGCATCCATGAAGATGATGTTGGACGAGCATCCATTATCAATCATTATCCTCTTTACCCCGTGATTCGCAATCACCGCGGAAACCACCATAGGGCAATTCAAGTATTGCGCTTCCTTAGCTTGTGAAGATAAGCTATCAAAATCGCTATCGTCGAATGTGATTCTTGTATCCAACTTGTCCACTGCAAAGACAAGATCTATCTCAGGGCGCTTCCGTCGTTCATTGTATATGTCTCGTGAGATGCGCTTTCTACTTTTGGTTGAGTCTGCGCCAGTTGGTCCGCCAGCAATCACATTGACTCCATTCTCAATATCATCATTCCCATTACCACTTTTACGCTTTGGTTCATCCTTTTTCTCATGCGGAGATCTATCGCGCTTGCCAGATGACGCCTTCTCTTGACGTGAGTCTCTATTCTCAAGGACGTACTCAACGAGTTTCCCCTCTTGAATGAGTCGTTCAATCTCGTTCTTTAGGGCCTTGCATTCGTTAGTAAAATGCCCATTCTGCCTGTGGAACTTGCAATATTTCTTCGACACCTTGGTCTCCTCCGTCTCTCGGAATGGTTTTGGGGTTCTCAGCAACCCACTATCTTTCTCAATGGCGTAGATTTCGCCAATTTGTTTCCTCAGTGGAGTATAATTGTCAAATTTCTTAAAGGGTTGTCGATTGCGATCACGATCTTTGCCCCTTAACTCCTTCCTCCAATCTCTATCTTTATTCTCCTTGCCCCATGAATTTCCGGCGAGTCCATCAACCCTTGATTCATGGTCGCCTCCTCAACTTCAATGACCTTACTAGCGAGGTCCATCACTTGCTCAATGGAATCAGGTGTGTTCCATGTTATTACTTCTATCAGCTTCTTGCTCCGGCAATGATGCTCCAATACAGAGATAACCAAGTCAACATTGTGAGCATTCACTCTACCAATCTCCAGATTCAGACGCTCGATATACCTTCCCAAAGGTTCATCAGGTCCTCTATAGATATTAAACAGCGTGCTTGGAGATTTCTTCTTTATCCGATAAGTAGCAAACTTCTTTACGAACATGGTCCTAAATTGTTCAGATGATTCAATTGAACGCGAGCGCAAGTTTTTGAACCATTCCTTTGCAGGGCCTCTCAGACTGAGTGAAATAAGTTTCGCCCTCATATTCTCTGCATACCCCAAGACCTGCAAATCTCCATCTAACTCATCATAATGTGCTACTCGATCGGTATTTCCATCATACTTCTTCAAGACAGGAAGATTAGTCTCTTCCTTCAACGTTAAATTACTGATCGCCTCACAAAAGGGGTTTGGCCTCTCCCTTAGTGGAATATGTTCTGCAACAACAGTTTCCAGTCTTGGCACAACTCTCTCAGGCAAATCCCTATCTCTTCCGGCAGTTCGACTTGCTGCGGGTCGATGATCAGGAACTCTCTGCCTAGAATTCACCTCTCCGTCCCTCACTTCTCTATCTCGACCAGTTGCTCGACTGGGAGCTCTGTTAGCATTAGTCCTCATTGAACGAGGATTCCTCCTTTCAGGCGAGGGAGATGGATCCCTTGGCCTTGTCATCCTAGTCTGCGTATAATGCCTCGAATCATCACGACGCTGGGTCTGATGAGTCCTTCCTTGCTGCAGTGCTGCTGGTTGTTGTGCTATTGGAGCCTGAACATTCTGTAGAACAGAAGTGTTAGCCAATTGCTGCACAATCATTGGAACCATAGTCCTTTGGAATGCTGCCATAATTTGATCCAACTGAGCGGAATTCAATAGCTGTTGTTCTGTGGGAGGAACTTCAGGTTGATTCGCTGTGTGAGTTGGAGGATCAAGGGGAGTGCTGGGCGCTGCCACTGATGTTTGCTCAGAAGCATCAGGTGCCCGATTATCATCCTCTCTCTGTGATCTAGTCCTTCCTGCCATTCCATTCTTCTCCGTTGAGCCATTGAGTGTCAGTGTTTGTTACTAAGTGCGTATAGAGGTTCCCACAGACGGCGCTACTGATGTGGGGTATTTTCGTCTGGATACGTGTCCGCTCTCCAACACTCCACGTCAGACTGCTTTAGTTCTTGCTGGATGCTTAAGCAGCTTTTGAGTTCAGAACCTGCACTCAACACTACACGTAAACTAAGCCGGTGCCTTCTCTGGCGAAGGCACTCCGACGCTCAAGTCAGATAGGTCGGAATGTGAGGTATTGTCGTCAGAGACAATAACTCGAAATTATAGGTCGAATTAGCTCAAATAGGTCAAATTTGAGCCGTATAGGTCGAATTAGCACACCTCGAAATGGTATTGAGAACCAAGATGAAGGAACCCGAATAGGTCGAATTACCCTCAAATAGCTCGAAATACACTCTATATAGATCGAACAAGAGCTATTGCAATATAGCTCGAATTATTGCTCTATAGCTCGAATTCGACGTATATAGCTCGAAATTAAATGCTTGAAAACGAAAATGTACCTTAGAATGAGACATGGGACCCCCTTATATAGTAGTAAGAGTACTTATTCAGCTAGAAGTGCAATCCAAGTCGAACTACAAGTCAAAATAGGTCGAATTAGACCTATTTTGAAATAGCTCGAATCGGCCCTTCAAATAGGTCGAACTGGGCCTCAAATAGGTCGAATTTGGGCCCATATAGCTCTTACTAGACTCCTGGGCCTCAAATAGATCAAATTTGAGCCCATATAGCTTGAATTGGGCTTTTGGGCCTCAAATAGATCGAATTTGAGCCCATATAGCTTGAATTGGGCTTGATATAGCTCGAACTAGGCCTTTTCGGGCCCAAATAGATCTCGCTTGGGCTCAATTTGGGCCTACTTGGGCCGATTTCCGAGTTTTGCCTTAAATTGTAATTTTGCATTAATAAATAATGGTGCTGACGTGGCATAATATGTCCCAAAATACGTTCGTGTATTGTATCAGATATTATGACGTGGCGGTACCAAAATATGGTACATCACAATGCATGATAGATGATTGGCAAATAATATAGAGATAATTACATCTACACCCTTGTGGTTTGGTGTAATTACAAAAACCTCTCCTAAGGTTTGGAAAATTACGATGATCTTCCCTCAATCTCACACAAATCTTACAATGAGGTCCAAATAAAATGAAACCTATTGATGTCAACACAAAATAATGTCAAACTTCCAGCTTAGCCCTTGACTATTTTATTTTTGACTTGGATTTTTTTTTTTACTAAACTTTTTTTTTTATAACAGGGGTTGTACATGATATATTGAACAATTAACATGGATTGTATATGTAATATTACAATTGACAGATGTTTATAAAAGTTCAAAATACTTTTGCCCTTCTGTTATTTGTTAGTTACTATCAAAAGATATTTATCTTGACAGTTTCATTTTTAAGTCCCCGTTAAACTTTTAAATCATATTTAAATCATATCTAAAACTAAATAAATAAAGGCAAGAGTCGTATTCTTCTTCCCCGATCCCCCCTTCCCCCGGTAATTCCAAAATGGCTCCGCTCTGCTCAAACCCTCACCACTACGCGCTTCTTCTCTACAACCTCAATCGCCATCGAAACCAGATCAGAGGATCTTGTCAAGATCTTTGCCTTACAAATGTTCTAAAAATTTTCCAAGCTTGCATAATGGCTACCATGTGTGAAAGTATTCTTCCCTTTTACTTCCTTACAAAAAAATTAATTATATCTGTCTCCGTAATAATGAAGATTACAGAAAGCTAACCATTTATACAGATATTTGATAAAAATCTCTTGATCCCCAATTAAGATGCACATACATATGTTAATATCATTTAATTTTCAAATTATTACTTTCAAAATTTTATTATTTTTAAAGAACATACATTTTAAATTATCCCTCGCATACAAAACAAAATGGTCCATTTAGTTTAATAATGCAAAGTGACCCATTTAGTTTATTGTCGACGTATTAATCATACCATACATATTAACTGGAAAATGGAAATTTTGTCTTTTCGGTTTTTCTTTTCTGAATCTCTTAAAAAGAAACTTCTTATTATTCTAATGAAGGGCATTTGGAGCCATATATAACAATTCTAGTTATCTTTTTTGACGGTTGTTAGTGTAACTGTAATGTTTCGAACCCCAAAGGGAGGTGAGCAAACTTCATGGGGTGTTGATGTAATTGTCACAATAATATATGAATTAGGTATCAACTGTTCAATACTTAGGAATTGTTACATCTACTATTTGATAAAATTTTAAGAAGATATA
This sequence comes from Misopates orontium, assembly GCA_946800315.1. Taxonomy (NCBI): domain Eukaryota; kingdom Viridiplantae; phylum Streptophyta; class Magnoliopsida; order Lamiales; family Plantaginaceae; genus Misopates; species Misopates orontium. The sequence continues at coordinate 10,177,802 of OX326949.1, forward strand.
ATTATAATGCTAATTATTACATTTATACCATAAAAGTACTAATTTATTGTTATATTCAATGCTATAATAATTAAAAGTGTTTAATAATATGTTTTCTATTTTGCATGTATCTAAATTTATTCTAAACTTGTAAAAGTGGTTGATGACTTAAATTAAAAATCTAAAATGTAGTCCCATAATTTTAAAATTTGATATTTTAACTGTACTTTACAATTAATTCGTATTTATAATACAAAACTAATATTGTAAGAGTACATTTTATTACTTAATAAGTTATAATTATATTATTGAGGAGAGAGAGAGATGGTGCACTACATTTTATTAATAGTAAGTTATTATTATAATTAATGAGGAGAGAGAGAGAGAGTCAAGGCACCGATGAGATGTGATAGGACTTCTTTCATTTTCTAAAATATAATTAATAGGTGTTGCACTTTTCTATTTTTTGGGCCAAATTGAGTTCAACCAAAATTTGAAAAGCCTTCCAACTTATAGTTGAGCTTCCAAACTTTGAAAATTATGGGCGAAAATTGAACCAAACAGGCCCTTATATTTGTCATACACCTTGCAAATGTTACCTTCTAATTTGGGTGAAAGTTGACTCAAAGGGGGGAAATGGCCTTTTCATTGAAAATCTCACTTGGCATTAGTCTTGACTCTTGAGTTGTTTATACGTGGCAGCGTATCTCATGTTATTAATATTATAGGTGAAACCTATAAAGTTTATAGTTAATGAAACTTGAGAGGAGTGTGAGTGATATTATCCCTAAAACAAAATAAATCAATTCTAAAGATTCAAGCGCTGCTTGAAATGAAAAAGAAGTCCCCTCCCAATTGGCCTAGCCTAGGCTAAGTCACATAGAGCGCATGCGTGTGCGAGTGCGAAAGCGAGAGCGTGTGCGTTGTCAAATTTAAAATTTCATAAATATGAGTGCGCTTTAGTGCGTTTATTAAAAATAATCAAAAACATATATTTACGTGAATATAAATAATAAAAGTAGTTAATAAGTAATCATAATAAATTAAATCAAACATATATAATCCATCATTGTCTATTTATCTATTCATAGATAGAAGTGACTTTGATTTTTAATGTCGATAGTTGTGTCTTTTTTTTCTTCTTTGATTTCTTTCTCATTTCCTTTCCTATCTTGAATACTATTAGTCAAAGCATGATAACATAGCCACCTCTTTCAATCCTTTCATCTATGTATTTTTGTTATTTTAATTCATATCTTTAATTTCTTTTAATTTTATTTTCTTACATATTAAGTCACTACGAACATTGTGGAAGTGTTTAAACGATTCTTCAATTTAATCTTTAGTTTCTATAATTTTCTTTAATTTTGTGCAATTACTCGTTTTACAACTTAGTATTGTTTATTCTGATTCCAGTTCTCAAATTTTTGTGATTATTTCGTTCCCTAAGTTTATTTTGTCTAATTATTTCTTCAATCTAGTTGAAGAATAAGGCACTAGACACGTGAAGTAGGTTAGATATAGAGCAAAATGTCGACTTGAATATGTGTAAAATAAGAATTCTCACTACAAGAAGTAGGAATTCTTAGTGCGAGAACTAAGGATTCTTAAATCGTCTGAATTCGCGAGAACGCAACTAGTGGCATAGGTTGTTACTTAGTAGCAGCTGAGCAAGACTTAAAAGGGAAGAAGAATAAGACAGGCTGAAGAACCATAAAAGCGTGTTGCTCTCTCTAAATTCTGTAAAGTTGGCGCGGGAGAAGTAAAAGTGAAACCCCTATTTATTTTTTCTTCTTCTTCTTCTTAGAGTGAGTGTAGTTACAGTCGAATCGATCGACAATGGAAAGTGCAGGAGGAGGAGGAAGTAGTGAGAGTCCATCATCTCAAACAAACAAGTCCAAGTCCAAATCCAAATCAAAAACACCTCAGAGAAAACCCAAAGATTCACTTCTCAAACAGAGTAATTTTACTTTTGTTGATTCTTTCACTTCACTAGTATTTCATTTTTATGTTGTTGAATTGATTTCTCCTTTTGTTGTATCGGCAGAATCTCCGGCTGAATTCTTTGCAGATAACAAGAACATAGCTGGATTTGATAATGTCAGTTTTTTTAATTGCGTATTATTGTATTGAATTTGATGTTCAAGAGTATTTACACTAGTAAGTATTGGGCTGGAAATAGAGTGGTGATATCGATGTTTACTCCTAGATTAGAGGATACAACAAGTACAAGAGGAAATGGGGAGAAAGTTGAAGTTCTTTTCCTGTTGGGTCGAGTGATAAATAATTTACCGATGAATTATATCATAGCTGTCGTTATATTATTTCCGATGGTTGATAAATGGAATAGCTGTGTCGTCCTTGAGGTGGTAATTACATAAGAACGGAAAGTTATATTTGACTTGTAACAGTGGATTGAGGAGGTTTTCGCACTTTCTTGTGGGGTAGTGCTAATGTTCCGTAGTGTAGATTGATGAGTGCCTATTATAACCCTGGGGGTGAAACGGGCGGGACTGGTGAGTGGGGCAAGGACTTCAATAAAAGAGCTAAATGGCGGACTTGGCAGTTGTTGTGAAGGTAGTGGCTACGGAACTTATGCCTTGGCATTTGGAAGATTTGACTTCTAGGGTTTAGGTGTTTCATAAAAACCATGAAAACGCTGGAGCATAATATACATAATAAAAGAGTAATTTTTTTTGGCTGCTTATGTTCCTCTACCTTATTCGTTTTTTTCACATTGTCTCAGCCAGGAAAAAGCTTGTACACTACCGTGAGAGAGCTTGTCGAAAATGCTCTTGATTCGGCCGAGTCAATCGCTGAGCTTCCCGTCGTAGAAATAACAATGTAATTTTGGTACATGTGTCTTTCAGTTAGAATGTGACTACACTTTTATTACTATTGATATCTTTCTTGGCTGTTCTAGTGAAGAGATTGGGAGAAGCAAGTTCAATTCCATGATTGGTCTTGCTGACCATGAACGAGTTGATGCAGAGCTATATGATGATTTTGAATCAGCCAAGAATCGTGAGGTCTATTTATTTTTCTTATCACTTTCTCTTAATTTAAACAATCCTTATTGGCGTGCTGTGAAAAATATGCCTGGTTAGGTGTATTTTCTTAAACTATTGTTTGGATGTATGATCAAAATTCATTTTGAGTGGACTTCGTACTTCCATATGTGGTGACTAAAAGTTGTTAAAAGTTTTCTTATTTCTCAGAAAAGACTAGCGAAGGAGTCTCGTCTCCAAGAGATTCAGGTAAAGAATGCTGCTCTTGGGAAGAAAGGTAAGGCACCAGTGGCTTCAAAAGCTGTAAAGAGTCGTGAAGCCTCATATTTCAAGGTCACATGCAAGGTACGATAGGTTTAGTTCATCCAAATCATGGGCTTTTTGCCTATAGTAGAATTGTTATTTTATATATTTAACAATTGCTGAAATTAGAAGAATGGTAGACAAACTCTTCATAATTGTTCTTGTGATCGTACTTAATCTTATTGCAGGATAATGGAAGAGGAATGCCACATGACGATATACCAAATATGTTTGGACGAGGTTTTGAGCCTAAATCCTGTATTTCTGTTTTGTGATATGAATATCCTTCAATGTGTTGCAAATTGGTTATGTTCGTTGGAAACAATTGCTGGCATGATATTGGAAATACGTAAAGTTGGATATTCATTTACTTATTGAATGGCAATTTTAAGAATAATGTTTATGCAGTTCTGTCTGGAACTAAGTATGGATTAAAGCAGACAAGAGGGAAGTTTGGACTTGGTGCAAAGATGGTAGGCCCTCAAAGTTCTTTTTCCTGATATCTGCATTTACTTCTTTTGCCAGCACAGTGAAACTTTAATGTTGTATCTTGGCATGATTACTTGGCAGACTGTGTGATTGTTCAGTACTGTCTCTTCATATATGGAGGTGGCAAATAATGCCTCTAAGACATGACTTGTATTGTACTGTATGTGGCTTTATGTGTAGATACCAATGTAATCACCCTAAGACATGGATTTCTCCACCTTTTTATGTGTGCAGGCACTTATTTGGTCCAAGATGAGCACTGGGCTGCCCATTGAGATCCTTTCATCAATGAAAGGCCAAAGTTACTCATCATTTTGCCGATTAGATATAGACATCCATCGGTACTGCAATATATATTTCAGATTTCCACAATAAAATGTATATGTATTTGTTGAATGATATTGCAACAGGAAATGATGATGCAATTTACTAATTTTTTAGGAATATCCCTCACATTCATGTTCACGATAAAAGAGAGAACAAGGAAAGATGGCATGGAGCTGAAATTCAGATAGTAATTGAGGGGAATTGGACAACATATCGCGTATTGATCTAGCAAATTAACCATTATCCCACCCAGTTCCCTATACTTGCTCTATTTTCTTTATCTGATGAGCTTCCTTTGTGTCCACAGTCCAAAATACTGCACTACATGCGACAAATTGCTGTCATCACTCCTTATGCGCAATTTCTTTTCAAGTTTATTTCAGAAGCTCCTGAGTACTCGCTCTACCTCTTTCACTTTGATCAGCATGTAAAATTTACTACATTGTTTCGGAAAAATAATGACTTACTTCCCTTTTCATTTTTGAAGTAAAAACGTCACTGTTAGATTTGCTAGAAGGACAGATATAATGCCTCCAGCTCCTCTTGAGACCAAGTACCATCCTTCGGCAGTTGATTTACTTTTGATCAAAAGACTTATTGCTGAAACTTCGAAGCAGAACCTTTTGCAATTTCTTCAGCATGAATTTGTAAATGTTGGGAAGTCCTATGCTGAACGTTTAATAGGTACGACATGGAGCTGCTTAATCTTTTTGAATGGAACAATGAGTTGGACATTTGCAAGATTTACTTATATATGAAAAACAGTATTTATGTCGGATATAAATTCTTTTTTGACTGTTGTTGCTGCAATATAATGTGAAGCAGTAGCAATCTTTTAACAATTCTATGACAGAGTTAAACTAATGAGATTTAGGACGGGTCCGAGTAATAAATAGTATGAGTATCCTTCTTCAGTTCACTGAAATGGGTTTGCAAAAAATAATATGAGCAGCCTAAATGAGTTAGTAACTTTGGAGAAAATGTTGTGGAATTGCAACTGATGAAAATTATCTATAATTGTAAACACTGTTAATCCTAGTTTTCTGCTATAAAGTTTGTTATATGGTTTTATTGATGAGCTGAGCAAACTTCTGTAAAATTTGAAACTGCTTTACAGGCAACCATTATAAATTGTAGGTCGAGTCTATAGAGTTTTATCAAAGCATAAGCTCGTACTTATGGCTTAATTTGAACCTAATCGTTTTATAATCCCATTGTGTTCTGGATATTGCTATTAACTGGTATTTCACCTGATACTCCCCCCTATGTGTTACCATAGCTATGGTTTAGTTTGAGACTCATACAAGAAACCTTATAGACCTTCAAATTCTCTAGAAAGAAAGTAGAATAGTTTGCTACTAAGTCAGTTAGTTAGTGTGTGTATGCGTACACACGCAGCTTGCAATTAGCCAGAAATATTGCTTTAGATAGCATGAGAAATATATTGGTGCAAAATAGTGCCTTTTCTGGTAAGGTATCCTGAAGCGGATTATATTTTTCATTGTAGGGGAGATGGGTTCAGATTTTAGCCTTAAAACTCCTGTTAAATCTTTGACATCACAGCAAATTGTACGCATGCATCAGTTATTCCGTCAAGCAAAGTTTGATGATCCCAGTGGTGATGTAAGTTCTCTTCTGTTTACTATTTAACTCTTATCTCACATGCTCTATGTACATTTGTTTGACCCTCTTTGAGAATTTATAAAAGTATGTCCTTGATTCTGGGATTTATTTTCTATTTATATTTAACTTGTTTCTCTAATTCTGTGTCTTTTGCAGTGTCTAAGTCCTGCTGGAGAATACAATCTACGCTTAGGGATTATAAAGGAGCTGCATCCAGATATGGTTGCTACTTATTCAGGAAGGTAACGTAACCTTCATGCCTCGTGAACCCTGTGCATTTTTATTTTTAGTTGGGATGTATGTCGTTTTGTCCAAAAGGAAATTTAAGATTGTTGTTGATCTCATGAAGCGCTCAAGTGTTTGAAGGCCATCCTTTCATTGTTGAAGCAGGACTTAGTTTGGGTGGCAAAGATGTTAAACAAGTGAGTTTCTCTGCGTTTTTGTAAAATCTGCTGCAAACTACTCCAGCCACATATCCAATTCACTGGATTGACTAGTCCAAATGTCAGGAATGGCTGGTCGATAATAAATATCTTTCTTTTCAAGGTTATCGTTTTTGGTTTCTTTGTACGCATTGTTTATATGTTACTCGGTGACACTGAACAGTTTGGTAATCAGGGCATTTCAAATAAGTGGTCTCTAGAATAGAACAGTAGTTCTTGTAAATTATAACTTCTTCTCCTTGACCAATTGTGTTACCTCTATTGAATATAACCTTGATATCCCACTTTTATACATGTATCCTTGATGAAAGCAACTTGACCAAGCATGCTGCACTCCCATAATGGGCATGTCTCACTTTTTAGTAGTGATTCAAAAACTTTAACTCATCATTGCAAGTTTTCTTCATTGTATTTCTGAAAATTCTTGAATTTCTTCTGTTTTGGCTCTAGGGTTGAATTAGTATGCAGCTTATGTTGCGGCATAGAACTTTGTATGAATTGATATATTGTTTGGGTCTTCATTTATATTAATTTGATACTTTACAATTTAGGCTCTGATTCCTTGCTTTTGCATTTTGGTTTAAGATATGTTCCATCCTATAGCATTATTTCTCAGTCAAAACAATCAAATGATATTTTGTTTATTTTTTCTGATTTTCTCTGCTTTTCATTGCGTAACTTGACTTCTTGGTTTTATATGCATGCGCTGGACTTTAGGGCCTGAATATATTCCGATTTGCTAATCGGATTCCACTTTTATTCGAGCAAGGTGCTGACGTTGTCACCAGGACTGCATTAAAGAGAATCAAGTAAGAGATATACTTGATTGTCCTTTACTTTAAATATTTTATTCATTTTAAAATTGTGGGTACTATTTACGACATGCGGCAATCTTTAAATTTAATGAACTTCTCTCTAATCCCGAAATGTTTATTTAAAAATGAACTCCGAGGAAATTGTATGTAGCTTAGTGTTCATTTTTCAGTTATTTTAAATCATTTCATATTTGCATGTTGCACATTCTGTGGATAGATGATAAACTGAAATGTGATCTTATTTTAACTTTCTATCATCTGTTAAATATTGGATATTTTTTCAGCTGGAACAATTACAAGATCAACCAAACACAAGATAGGATCGGTGTCTTTGTGAGCATTGTAAGCACCAAAATTCCTTTTAAAGGAACCGGAAAAGAGTACATTGGTGATGATATCAGTGAAATAGCTTCTGCTGTGAAGGTATACATATTTCAGGATCTATTCCATTTTTAAGAACTTCACGTGTTCTAAGAGCTTCATGTCTGCAGACAGCTATTCAACAGTGCTGTGTCCAGCTAAAATCCAAAATTGTGAAAAAAATTCAGGCTCGTGAGCAGCAGGAAAGAAAGCGGAGCTTGACCAAGTAAATTTCACTCTTGCATTATACTATATGATATAAACTCCATCACTGAAACCTTGAACCAAATCCTATTGATTCTCAGATACATCGCTAATGCTACAAGTGCTATATATGAGACATTAAAAGAGACGTCACGCTCAAAGAAGCGACGTTCTGAGACGAAGGACGGAGAATTACTTAAACAAGTCTCAGCCGAGATAGTGACAGAAAACACACTGCGTGAGAAGCTCACACAGTATGTGGAACAGGTAAGAATTCTCTTTTTCACTGTGTGTCAGGCAATTAAAAGATAAGTTAATGCAAATTTGAATGACCAGTTTGTAGGATAATGCAATTTCATTTAAAGATTTCGTGTTAGTTTCAATCTATGGTCAGGATTCTATTATCATAACTTCGATTCAAGTTTGATCTTAGACGAGTTGGAAAGACGTACCACCAATTTTCATTTTGTTCTCGAGAATAGTCATTGCTCTTTTCTGTGCTTTGCTGCTTCTTTTCTCTTTTTCTGCTCACTTATATGAGAAAAAATGCAAATACAGGTTGACTATGAAATGGCATTGGAATATGCAACACAGAGTGGGGTGAATGAACAACCTAGGGAGGATATATATATACCACCACTGGAAGCTGATTATGATTACACTCAATTTTCCAGTCCTATATTTGTCTTCAGACTCATACAATAGGTGCTGCTGTTAGTTATTTGGATTTACGTATTCCCATGAAATTTTCAGTTCGTATACGGTGTATGTTACAAGGATTCGATACAGGTTGATTATACTAATGTATTGCAATTTGCAAGTGGAATGTATAGAGAATTGTAATAGGTGTGAATGATTATTGTATTCAACTCAAGAAGGTTACAAGTTACATAGGAGATATATATACTAAGTACAAGAGAGAATAAATACCACTTCTAAACTAAGTGGGACTCCTAAACTAGGTAGGATCCTTAATTAATAGAAATAACACTTCTAAACTAAGTGGGACTCCTAAACTAGGTAGGATCCTTAATACGCCCCCGCAAAATTGACGTTCCATCGGCAACAGAGATTTTGGAACGGAGGAGCTCAAAACGAGTTCGAGGAAGAGACTTAGTTAGAACGTCGGCAAACTGATCCAAAGTGTTGACATGTGAAACACGCAACACACCCTTTTCTGTGAGGTCACGAACAAAGTGAAGATCCAAGTTGATGTGTTTCATACGAGAATAAAGCACAGGATGCAAGGCAAGACGGGTAGCACTGATATTATCACACAAAAGGCGAGGGTTTGATCCAACAAACCTCGGCTGCAGCGGCGGCAAGAGCTCGATATTCGGTTTCTGTTGACGAGCGGGCAACGCCAGTTTGCTTCTTCGAGCGCCAGGAGATGGGATTTTGGCCCAGATAAACGACATAAGCAGAGGTAGACTTGCCATCAGAAACACTACCGCCAAAATCCGAATCAGAGTATGCAGTGATAGAGAGATCGCGAGGTTTGTGGAGAAAGAGGCCATGATGAACCGTACCCTTCAGATAACGAAATAGACGCTTAACAGCACACCAATCCTGATCAGTCGGAGACTTCATGGACTGAGCTAACCGACTAACTGTAAAAGCAATATCTGGACGAGTCAAGGCCAGATATTGAAGGCCACCAATAGCTTGCCTAAACTCAGAAGGATTCTCCAGAAAGGACGAAGGAACGGTAGCCGCTTTAGTGGCAGACGGTGTGGAAAGAGGCTTGACGCCATCCAGACGATGGCGACGCAGTAACTCCACGGTGTATTTGTGCTGAGAAAGAAAGAGACCCTCTTTGCAAGAAGCAACCTCAATACCAAGAAAGTAAGAGAAAACACCAAGATCCTTAACCGCGAAACGCTGACGAAGGTGATCAGTGACCCTGGAAAGAGTGGAAGAGCAGGAGCCAGTGAGAATGAGATTATCCATATAGACCAAAATATAGAGAACAACAGACCCCCGAGTATACGTGAATAGGGAGGTGTCGGCCGTGGATTGCCGAAACCCAAAGTCCAAGAGCGCCGAGCTGAGGGCATGATACCAAGCCCGAGGTGCCTGACGTAAGCCATATAAAGATTTGCGCAGCCGGCAAACATGATGAGGAAACTAGCTATCAATAAAACCAGGCGGTTGCTGCATAAACACTGGTTCACGGAGATCACCGTGAAGAAAAGCATTGCTGATGTCCAATTGGCGAAGCGGCCAAGAGTGAAACAGAGCAATGGAAAGAACACTCCGGATAGTAACTGGTTTTACCACGGGACTAAACGTCTCATTATAGTCAACCCCAGGGCGCTGATGAAAGCCTTTGGCAACAAGACGAGCCTTGAATTTATCAACAGAACCATCAGGCTTACGTTTAATCCGAAAGACCCACTTGCACCCAATAACATTCTGATCAGAAGAAGGAGGAACAAGATCCCAAGTGCCATGATCAAGGAGTGCCGTGAACTCTGCAGACATAGCATCACGCCAAAGAGGACTACTAAGAGTCTGGGAAACACAAGTGGGCTCAGTGTCAGCAGGAAGCGGATGACGGGAAGCAGAAAGTGCTTTGGGCCGAAAAATACCATCCTGAGCCCTGGTTCGCATACCATGAGTGCGCTGGACAGCAGGTAAGGGCGCTGCTGGTGGTCCTGAGACAGAATCACTCGGCTGGGTGGGCAAAGAAGTGGAAGAAGATGGTGAAGCGCTGCGTGGGACCGAGGCTGGGGTGCACGGCGTGGACACGGGCAGTGGCGATAATGGAGAGGACGACCGAGGCACGGAAGAAGAAGGGAGCCGAGATGGCTCGGAGGATAAAAATAAAGGAGTATCAACGGGTGAGAGAATCGGAGGCCGAGAACCAGAAGGAGAGATCAGCAGAAGTTGTGGAAAGGAAGTTTCGTGAAACTTGACATGACGAGAGATAAAGATGCGACGTGTATGGATGTCCATGCAACGGTAAGCACTTTGAGATGAACAATAACCCAGGAAAAGACATGGGTATGGATGTCCATGGTTTTAACCAAGGAAAACATAGACAACCAAAAATCCGTAACTTGAGATAGTTAGGTGGACGACGAAAGAGTGAATCAAAAAGACTACGACCAGATAAGAGGGGAGTAGGGAGGCGGTTTATGAGGTATACCGCGGTTTGAAGGGCGAAAGACCAAAACTCAGAAGGAAGACGAGAGAAGTGGAGAAGGTCGCGACCGGTTTCAAGGATGTGACGATGACGACGCTCAGAAACACCATTTTGTTGGGGTGTATGTGGAGCTGTGGTTAACCAACTAATTCCATTAGAGTTAAAGAAGGAACGCAAGGCAATAAACTCCCCCCCATTGTCACTATAAACGTTTTGTATAGGGAACGAGAATTGTTTTTCGACAAGTGCTTTAAATTGAGGGAATATGGTGGCAGCTTGAGATTTAGTCGTGAGAGGAAAGAGCCAACAATATTTAGAAAAATGATCCACAAATAATAAATAGTACTTGTAGCCATCCACACTCGGCGAAACAGGCCCCCAAACATCAGTAAATATATAATGTAAAGGACGAATTGATTTTAGTGATGATTCAAAAAATGGGAGTTTATGAGACTTGCTCACAGCACATGACTCACAACTTTTAGATAAAGTAGACACACGAGACGACACTGGTAAACGAAACTTGGAGATAACAGAACTACTAGTAGCTATAGACGGATGACCTAGGCGAGCATGCCAGACATCTGAAGAACTACGGACACCTACTGACACAAAATTTGCGAAAGACCTTAAAGAGTGGGAAGGAGCTCGAATGTAGTAAACGCCATTACGACACGTGCCGCGAGCCACTTGCGCTCCCATAACCTGATCCTTTACAACAAAATAAGAGGGGAAAAATTCGAGAGAGACATTGTTAGCTTTAGTAAAGTTATGAACCGAAAGTAAATTTTGAGTGGCAGAAGGTGTGCATAAAACATTAGGGATAATAAACTGGCGAGAAGGAAAAGATAAAACGGATGTGCCTGTGTGAGTGATTTCATACCAGAAGCATCATTGAGTGCAACCTCATCAGTGCCATCGTACTCAGAGTGAAGCGACATCTGGCTAACATCAGCGGCAAGACTATGAGAGGCTCCTGAATCAACGAGCCATGAACCCAGAGTGGGGCCGCGATTGGGCGAGTGAGTCATATAAGCCGCGGGTTGATACCTTTGTGGACAAGAAGGGGCAGTGTGGCCCGGAGCACCACAAAGTTGGCACTGAACCGGTGGTCCGGAGACTTGCTGCTGCTGCGAAAAAGATCCCCGACCATAGTTTTGGTAGAACTAACCGCAACCGCGGTTGCCATAGCCCCTACCGCGATTGCCCCTACCATTCTGATTGTAGCCGCGACCACCATAGCCCCTACCGCGATTGTTCGACTGGCCACGCGAGGAGTTGGACGACGGGGCAGTCGTATTGTTCGCCGTTGCAACGAGATTTGTTGAAGAGGCCTCAAGACGTTTGAGGTATGCTTCTTGACCCACTAGCATATCATGAAGATCAGCAAACGAGATTGAATTTTCACGGGCATGAGTAGAAGATGCAATTTCATGATAACCAGCACCAAGACCATCCAAGACGTATAAGGTAACATCGTCATCGGATGGAACCCCGTCAATAAGCCCTAATTCATCAACTTTTTGTTTAATACCACGAAAAAACTCACTCACGGTCTGAGAACCGAGGGATGCATGAGCAAGATCATACTTGAGTTGCATGACTCGCGCCCGAGAACGGCTGGCAAACGCACAACCAAGAGTTGTCCACACATCAAGGGCAGTGCGTGTAGCAGAGACAAGTGGAACAACGTCAGCATCAAGAGAACCAATTAACGCCGAAAGAAGGAGTTGATCCTGATGATACCAGTAATCAAATTCGGTCGTATTAGGGGCAGGAGGAATGAAGTGGGGATCAATGAACTTCGCAAGCCTAAAACCGTTCAGTAGTGCATGAACATGAGCGCGCCAAGACGGATAATTAGAGGTGGTAAGGGTGATTTTAATATGTGTGTTCTCCGTGATCGGAACGATCGGTGGGACAGGAGGAGAAGAGGAGGACGGGGTGGAAACAACAATTGAAGCGCTGCCAGATTCAGGTGAGGAGCCTGTCATGGAGACGATGGAGAACGACGGCTGTTTTCAGGGTTTTAAGAGGAGCTCGTGAGAGACTTACCCTGGCTTAGTGATACCATATAGAGAATTGTAATATGTGTGAATGATTATTGTATTCAACTCAAGAAGGTTACAAGTTACATAGGAGATATATATACTAAGTACAAGAGAGAAGAAATAACACTTCTAAACTAAGTGGGACTCCTAAACTAGGTAGGATCCTTAATAGAATGGACGCTAGAATTGGTGACGATTGTGAAACGTTGTGCTGATTTTTAGTTTGATGGTATAATACTTCTAATGCATTGCTAAATTAAATCAACAATCTTTAGTTATACCAACTTGATGAGAACCCCATGCTATTCCAAAGGGTTATATGCTTTAAACCTTTGAACTTCCATTTAACGCCTTTAGCAAATAAAATTTGAATTCAGTTTTCATCCGAAACACTCGGCCAAATCAAAATTTGGTGTTCACAAGTGTCAGCATCCTGTATTCCCACGCAGACTGAAAGGTAAAATTGTAATTTTATACAAAATGAAAAGACTAAACTTGGCCAAAAGTAGACCAAATTAGGTCGATTTTTGACCAAGATAGATCGAAATTGAGCAAAATAAGTTGAGTATCCTACATTTAAGTCGAATATTTGTCCCATCCCACAAACAAATGTTTCAGATTATGCTTGTTAATTTCGACCAATGTGACGATTTTCAACCTAGTAATTTGACATATTCAAGGCCAAGCCCATTGAACTCTGATAATTAAGGAAATAATTATTTATAAATACATCTGCAATCATCATTATGAGGTAGGCAATTTTTATTCACTACAGTAATTTTCAGTCAAAGTCCCAATTTTTTACCTATCTACTTTTAATCCAATAGTGCATAATTCGACCCAAAACATTCGATTTACTGCATCTTGTTCCCTAGTCATATTATTCGACCTATTCTACAACATCCGCGCCTATCAACTTTCCACCTAAAGTGTGCATAATTTGACCTAAAAGTTAAACCAATTACACCTTTCGCCTTCCCTGATACCTAACCAAAAGTTTCGATCCAAAACATTTGACATATATTTGAACAGTTTTGTAACAAGTCTCGACATAAGCATTGAAGTGCCTACGCTGGATAGGGTCAGATTTAGTTTACGTTTAGTGTTTCAGTACATGGTTTTAGACTGCAAAGTTGTTTTAGGATTAAGCAGGAATTGAATCAGTCTACATGGAGAGTCAATTGCGTTAAACCGCCCAAACTATAATTTCTTTAGTAAAGTGCCTCCAAACCTGTTAAAATATGCGATTTGCCCCCTAATTTAATGAAAAATGCATGAACTACACCCCGAGTCCTTGATCAACCGTTTATTTTAGACATGTGTGGGTATTTCATCACTTAGATATGACATCATGGGCAATTCACAGACTTTATCATATGTTAGGGGGCAAGTCCACATTTTTGGGACATAGCAACTAGCACATAGTTTTGGGGTTTAACGTAATTGACTCTATATAATAGTAATATTAAGGCCAATTGCATTAACCCCTTAACTTATGCCACCCAATTGCAATGTCCTTCTTAACCTGTCAGAAAGTGCGACTTACCCCCTAACCTTTTGAAAAATGTGGGAATCACTCCCTCAATCCTTGATCAACCGTTCACTCTTGACACATGTCTATATTTTCATTCATTAATTTAGCATAAAGGGGCAATTCAAACATTTTAGAGTATGTTAGGGGGCGAATTGCATGTTTTAATAATTTTTGGGAAAAATTGCAAAACCGAGCACATAGTTTAGGGGTTTAAGATAATTGACCCTATGTAATAACTTCAACATCAAATTTTACAATCACTTTTTGGGATTGATAAAAAAGAAGTAGCCATTTTTCAGCTCTTCTTAAACAAACATCTCGAAGCTCAAGATTTGATCATCCACCCTCCATTTTAACCATGGCGCATGAGCATTATCAGCCACCGGCAATAGCGATTGTGGGAGCTGGCATATTTGTGAAGAACACATACATTCCAAGATTAGCTGAAATCTCACACCTCTTCATTCTCAAATCCATTTGGAGTCGCACTCAGGTACCACTCTTCTTTTTTTGGTCACCATTTTTATGGATCCGTTGTGGGTTTTCATCAATTCATCTCTTGTTTCTATTTCTTATTAATATCAACTTCTTCTTTTTTTGGGATCCCATTATCCTTGTAACCATGCTCACTATCTTATTACTTCTTTTTATGTTGTTTTCTTTTTGTTTATATTATTTAATAGACTTATTTATGTTAGTACTATCTTATGGTGCATAGAAAAATAGAATCTTGATGTTTTGCTGTGAAGTAGAGACATTACATTACAGTTTTAACTGGGTAGTCAATGTCTGTTTTTTCATGTCTAGGAATCAGCAAGAGGTGCAGTTGAGATTGCTAAAAGGTATTTCCCAGACGTCGAATGTAAGTGGGGCGAAGCTGGACTTGATGACATCATTCAAGATTCGTCCATCATCGGTGTCGCCGTGGTCCTTGCTGGCCAGATTCAGGCAACTTTTTTTTCCCATTTCTCTCTTTGTATGTGTATGTATCTACGTGCACCAACTTTTTCGCCATTGAAATAATCAAGGCGCCGTCATAACCAAGTGCGGTGTACTACACTTATAAATTTTCGTTTTCTCTGCTTGATTATCTTCTAGCTAGCCATTTGGTCCGAATGTGACGTACTTTTATTCCATTTCTCTGGTTTTACGAGTGGTGCAGTGTTTCATGAGAGAATTATTTGATGCAGGTGGATATGTCTCTTAAACTTCTGAAGAGTGGAAAGCATGTTCTACAAGGTCGTTGTCTTTTAAAATTGAACGAAACATACTTTCTTCTCAGTTTATCGTTAGAGTTGAGCAAGTTTCGGGAATTTCGATCTGTTATCACACTAGAGATAATATTTTGCAGATTCAGCTGTAAATCTAATTCTCTCTTTTCTCTGTGAGGTGAACTGACAGTTTTATTGTGTATGCATGTCTTGCTTGGTCGTTCGAAAAATCTGGTTCTAAAGAGAAACCGGCTGCGTCTTGTAAGTATGATGCTGTTTCAAAGTTTCATGCCTTTTTTTTTTATTATTTTTTTTATGTGTTATTTCTATATGCATATGTATCTTGAATTCTTTGCAATTCTTTTCTTTGACTTGTCTAACCCATTTGGTATTGGAAAATAGTGTTTATGATCTCAAGTTTTATTAAAAGATCATTTCTAAAAGTAGGTTCAGCAATTAGGCAAAGAAAAAACTCCAGTACTGTCACATGTTTTCAGTTTGCATTTTACTTGGATGAGTCATGTAGACTGATGACAACATAGAGTCTTTAATGAGATGCCAGAGCTCAAGTGCCGCAATAAAACCAAAAAATACTGAGTTCGATAAAAAGCAGTTAGTTTTTCATTGTTGAACTCATACAAGGGGAAACCATTGTTTTATAGAACCCTATTAAGCATATCATCTTTGGTTTTCATTCCCTTCCCATATCATCTTTGGTTCTCATTGCCAGATAGATTATGCGATTTGCCAATTATGGTTTCTTGGATTATACTTATAATAAAAATTGATTGTTGGTTTGCTTTTTCAGCGGGTAGTGAACTTCAAACTGCAATATCGAGCTACAATTCTATCAATAATGCTCCAATTTGGGCTGTTGCAGAAAATTATCGTTTTGAACCTTCCTTCGTGGAGGTATTTCCTGTTCTTGGTTTGTGCTTGATTGGTTTAATTGTTGTCTTCGTCACATATTCAATAAATGATTTGGATTTTACAGGGAAAAAAGCTGGTGGCTGAGATTGGAAAAATAATCAACGTCCATGTCATTATTGAAGGATCAATGAATAACTCAAATCCATATTTTTCAAGTTCTTGGAGGCGCAATTTTGTGGTGAGTCTGAACTGTTACTTCAATTCATCGACCTATTTGATTTTCAAAAAACTGACTCAAACTGTTGATAAGAGTTTTCATATATTAACCAGATGCATAAATAAATATCAAAAGTCATGCTCTTTCTTTTCTCAAATTCATTTCTCCGGTGCTATATCTTTTGGTTACCGAATCGAACTTTAATGTTTATATATTCGTGTAATTTGTATTAGGTTCCAAAATACTCTTTTTTAATGAATTCTGAACCGTTATAAACAGCATCCATGTTACTTAGATGTTTTTCTTTTTGATCTATTGACTGAAACGTAATTTGTCCCTGGTCTTCATCTGTAAATTTTCCTTTGTGTGCAGGGAGGTTTCATTCTAGATATGGGTGTGCATTACATTTCCGGGTTAAGAATGGTGAGTTAACCTTATATCATTCGTCTCAGTGATTCTTCCTACCGTTTAGTCATACACTTGTAAATTTTGGTTCATTATAATAGAAATTCAAATACAAGAGATTGACACCTTTATTTTCTGCCTGTCTACTGGCTGAAATAATGAACTAGCATAAACATTAAGCAAAAGTATGAGTTGGATAAAAATCCGCTGGCGAAATTCATCATCTATAATTTAGGCTCGCTGCAACTTACTAGTCCTAATCCTTGTCAAATTTCATAGAGAAATTAAGATTGTTCATAACCTTGTATAAACGTCCAGGATCATAAAACTTCTATGCCACCCATTTACAAGAAACTGCGGACTTCTGAGCATGATGTGAAATGTCATGTATTCATTACTAATAAGAATTTGGTGATATTTGGTATTGATACCGTCTCTCATGTTTATTTTAAAGCTTGTGGGATGTGACATAACTTCAGTGTCAGCCCTTACTTCTCATGTGGACACTACTTTGCCTCCTCCTGATCACATCTCCTCGACAATGTAAGATTCTGATGCGTCAAAGTTACTTGTCAGCAATTTAGTAGTTGACCAACAAATTTTTATATTTATTGTCTTTTTCTCTTCTATTTTTACTATCTCGGTAGTCAACTGGAAAATGGAAGTTCTGGCGTTTTTGTAATGGTGGTATCATCAAGGTCCCCAAAGGTACAAAGTGCATATATTCACTATTTCATAAATTTTTTCCCCCTTCCCAATAATTCTTGTATGTGATAGTTTTGAGGCTGTACTATTTACATCAGCTGGATTATTATGGCTAATAGGTGCTGTGGCGAGTTGTGGGTTTAAATGGAACAGTACAAGTCGAGCGAGGAAATAAAGATGGGAAGCACGGATACACTGTAATGATTATTGTTTTACAACTGTTATAGTTGAAACAAAAACTTACCAACTTGGGTTTATTGTAAATCCTTGTGTTTTAATAGGTTATTCTTTTTACGGCTGATGGGCAAAACAAAAGCTGGTTTTACCCGTTCAGTGGGGTGACAGAGGAGCTCAAAACTTTTCTATCTGACATTTCACAGGCAAATCTAAAGGTACTGCAAAGGTTACGGTAACCGCACAACTATATCATTTGATTTCTTGTTTCAAATTTTGAGGAGCTATATTATTGGAAAATCTGGAAATCATATATGCAAGAGTTAAAAAAAAGTTGTCCTAGTTTCGTTTTGCTCGAGGTAACTACACAATTTGTTCTTACAAAAAAAACTACACAATTTGTTTTCTTCAATTCTTCCCTTATGTGGTATTGACATCTGAGTTTTTTGCTTTGTCTCATGCCCCTATTATCTTACCCTATGCTTGAGCCTTATACAAGTTGTAATCATTCAATATTATTTCATTCTCCGAGTTATGTAGGCACCCCCAGTTAATAGCATTTCTCAAAAGCGACTATAAAAGTTTTAATCTTTTTCAAAGAGAATACAACTTCACCCACTTTGCTTGTTCAACTAGATATTGCTCCTAATGCAACCACCATTATTAGTGGAGCTGAGTGTATTGATGTGCGTCCTTCTTTCCTGTTGGCTTGCTTTACAGAAGGACCAGATCCACCATGTTGAGCCACGCATTTCTTTCCTCGAAGGTGCGAGAGATGTTGCTGTTCTGGACGCGATGCTTGAATCTGGAAATAGTCGTGGTGCACTGGTCCAAGTGAAAAAGTTTTAGCCTACCCTTTCAGGTTCAACCTTCGTTGTTACTTTAGCATCAAGGATGTGCGTATAGTTCCTCGACTATGGAGCCTTTCATGCTTGAAGGACCTACAGATAGTACGAGGTTGGTACTCGGAACTGGAATGAGTTTTTCTTTTTTCAATTAAAGTAGGTAAATATGTAAATTCCCTGTTGGCAAAACTATGAAAACATGTTCATTGATATTTAAAATGTAATTCTGGTTGGCCTTGTAATAACCGGGGAGTTGCTTTTTATAGTGAAACTTGGAATCTTATATTAGTCCTCCCACTTATTACTTGCTTCTAGAGCTAAAAGCACATTATTCCCATAATGTTTTGTCTAATAAGCATTAAACTTCATGTAAACGAAGTAGCAAACTACTAGTGTATTTTTTAGAAAGTAGTTCATTACCCTCTCTAATTGATATTCCGGTGTATTTTGGCATGTAAAAATGAAACAACTCCCATATAGGTACAGATATTCTACAGCTTACGCAGGTGTTTTTGGCTTTTTATAGGAGCGATGTGCTTAATATGCATATATTTGCATAATTTGTTATCAACTTCTAGAGTATTTTTTTTTTTTTAATACTCGTCTCTGGCTTGCTTCAACTTGAAGCGATAGTAGTAGATAGACTTGCATTAATTTTCTGATAAAGATTCTTCTTTTATTTATTGAGCTATACCACATTATCTTATTATTTGAGGGATAGAAGCGTCAATACTATGAGCTATATTACATTATCTTATTGTTTTTAAGTGATAAAAGCGTCAATACTACGTACTCGGTTGTACTTTATTTCTTATTCTACCTTCTTTGGCTACAATGTCCCCTATACTATTGAAAAATAAGCACTTTGTCCGTGGAACCAAATTTAGCGTCAAAAAATGTAGAAACGTGTCCAAATTCAGTGATGGATCAATGACTAAGGGGGCAAATTGTTTATTTTCCAATAGTACATGAGCATGTCGGTAATAAAAATAGAATATGAGACAAAGTACAATATGTGTCATAGTATAAAAGGTTTGATACTTTTATTCCTATTTTAAAAAATTACTCTAATCAATAGATATCAAGGGCGGAGTCAGGATTTTTTTTTTTTTTACCCTGGGCTACTTATAACTTAAGTAAATAAAATAAATACAAATAAAAAATAAAAATGTTTAATATCCGATGCTCAATTCAAAGAATATAAACTATACATCCTTAAACGAACGAAGATACTATTGGAGTTGAGCTCTTTGATTCTTTAAAACGTGAAATTTATCAATTATTGTATCAACATGTCATTTTGCTAACTACCTTTCACTTGCTTGATATTTTTTTCTAAAATTAAGTAAAAGACAACAGGATAAACAAACAGTATATTTTTCATTATGATTATGTTTTGTCTAATAAGCATTAAACTTCATGTAAAACGAAGTAGCAAACTACTAGTGTACTTTTGAGAAAGTAGTTCATTGCCTCTCTAATTGATATTCGGGTGTATTTTGGCATGTAAAAATGGAACAACTCCCATATAGGTGCAGATATTCTACAGTTTACTCAGGTGTTTTTGGCTTTTTATAGGGCGATGTGCTTAATATGCATACATTTGCATAATTTGTCATGAACTTCTAGGGTAAATTTTTTTTTGATACTCGTCTCTGGCTTGCTGCAACTTGAAGCGATAGTAGTAGATAGACTTGCATTAACTTCTCTGATAAACATTGTTCTTTTATTTATTGAGCTATATTATATTATCTTGTTATTTTTAAAAGAAAAAAACGTCAAACTCCCTATACTATTTACTTGGTTGTACTTAATTTGTCGGCTATTCTACCTTCTTTGGCGACATGTTCTCTACATTATAGAAAAATATGCACTTTGTCCCTTGAAGCTAAGTTCAACGGCAAAAAATGTAGAAACGTTTCCAAATCCAGTAATGGATCACTGACTAAAGAGGCAAAGTGCTTATTTTTCAATAGTATAAGAGCATGTCGCTAATAAAACAGAATAAGAGACAAAATACAATGGATTGCATAGTATAAAAGGTTTCACGCTTTTATCTCTATTTTAAAATTACTTTAATCAATAGATATATCAATGACTTCGTAATATTAATATTAATGAAAGAAACGTTCAGCTGGATGTAACTGTAAATGTTCATTTCTCAACTCTAAAATGTGAAGTTATTTAACAAAATCCTATGTTTATTCGGTGCGTAACATAATGATTTTTACCGGGTAACGCATTTTAATGGATGGAGGAATTTGCTGTGATTTCAGTAGCTACACTTTTTCCTGGCTATATTACTTTAACCACCTCATTTCCAGGCCAGTACAAATCGACAAATCGCTTGTCTTTTTAATATGATGAAACTATTATTCTAATTATCGTTAAGCATTAAATTTTATACAAAACACATGTGTATTCAAACAAATATCGTGAGCTTTCTTATAATTATTTTAGATTTTGTTCAAAATTATTAAAAACATACGAAAATAATCAATACCATATTTTTATTTATATATCTTTAGAAAGTAGAATCTTTTCAAAAGTTTCAATTTAAAATATACATAAAATTCAGTTTACATGGAAATTAATTAAGTGTAGTAGAGTGTTTTTCTGCCAAAACTTTTTTGGGGGTTATTTTTTTTGCTAATAACAACAGAGTCGTTTTTGCTATCAACTTTCTTGTGATTGAAACGTCTTACTGCCAAACATATTGGTGAAGGGGAGATAAGAAGATTGCAAGTGGGTGGGCAAACATGACTTGGTTTACATAACCTAACTCTCCAAACATTATTTCTTTTTCCTATTTTTATCATTGGAAAGTGACTTTAAGTTTTAGATTAAGTGCGTTTGCTTGTCAAGTTGTGTATTGACTCTCTCTTGACAATCGATTTATGGCAATACGCCATTGATAGAGTATAATAGTTAGTTTGGACCCACGGATGAAAAATTCTTGTCTTTTGTTATTCATAATAGCATGTCCCATTCTAACACAAACTCCTAACTTCCTTCACCACAACATAAAGAAGGATCAGTTTTTGATAGAAAAAAATAGAAGAAAAACTCTAAGAATATGCAGAAAATTACACAATTTTCGTGCACAATAATAAGCATCACTTTCGAGGGTCAAAAAACAAGATTTTTGGCGTGATTCATCGTAGAAAAAGGGCTCTTGAATTGTTGAATTCCATCCGTCTTGTGATCAAGTTCCGAACTATAAGGCACGAAGAAACGACACAATGTCATCGAATCAAGCATGGTGAAGATCATTATATTTGGAGCACCATAAACCCATTTTATATGAATTAAAGGTTAGTAAGGCTTCTACCATTGATATCAGATCTATAAGACTTGATTTCTGATGTTTTAGACATCATATGATGTAATTAACATGCTCCATATATATGTTAAGAAATGCATGAAACTGGTATGAGCATGCTTTACGGGTCATTAATGGTGAATATTTTTTCTCCGTCTTATGCCCGCAAAATTTTACCGTAGCATGCCAATATGCCGTATTTAAGTAGGTGCACTGATATATTGAATTAAGTTTCTTGGGGTTTAGATGTAACATTATATTCTTTCAAAAAAAAAATAAATATGTAACATTATATCAAGATTAATTACACAATTTTATTTCAAAACCTTTACATAATTTTAAAATAAATTTTGAATAAATTTAAATTAACACTAAACATTCCCACATATAAATATTTCTTATTTATTTTAGAAAAATATTTTAATATTTTAGTTTCAAAATTTTAAAAACCTAAAATCTATTTAAAAATTGTAATATAAAATGCAGTTGGTAGGTTATTAATGTAAACTACAGGCATAGATTAAACTCTGCAGACTTCCCAGAAAAACAAACAAACCAAAAGTCCAGACTTCAACATATTTTTGGTGAACCTACAGACAAAAGATCACTATCTTGCTTTTCTTTCTTCTTCTTTTGTTTTTTGAACAAGAAGATCATAATCTTATTAAAGTAGTAATAAATCAATGTACGATGAATCTCTTGGTATATTAGTAGATGCCTCTAATTTCTTTGGTATATTAGTATACATATTTCGCATTAGTATTTTCCTCCTCCATCACTCTTTCCCCTTTAATTTCCAAAGATAAGCGCCCACTGATCCCCACCAAAACTCTCGTAATTTTTGTAATAAAAACCCACCCCATTGCTACATTAGATTTTTGAAAACCTAAATACTGTTCAAGTTCTAAATATCGTATTGTTTTAGTTTTATTACAAAGTAAGCTATAAACAACAAAGAAACTTAGCTTTGGAACTCAAAATAAGAAATCAATAAATTAACAAATTATATCTTACGTTTGAATAAATGTTGATGTTAGTCTTATAATTAAAAGTTTATTTAATTTTATCGAATGATTTTAAAATAATTTTGTCCAAACCTTATATAACTTTATATTAACATCCCCTGATACTTCTAATTGACTAGGGTAAGATTGGAAGTTAATTATAATATCATGATGATATCAACATATATACTCCATCCAACTTTTAATTGATGTTAGTTTCAGGGGAGGGAATTGCATGTAACTTTTCAAATCTTAGAAAAGCACGTAATTACACCAAACCTTCATGGGGTGTAGATATTATTATTACTAAAAATAATAGATGGAGACAACATTGATGGTGATGTCAGCTTGACGCATCATGTGCATCAGCAGCTCTCTTGCACCATGGAAGCGTGGCGCATGGCATGTGTTTGTCGAGGGCATCTTGGCTACTCATGTGGGCCCGCCCACCACACATGTGAGGGAAAGTGGTGCTAACATTACGAGTAGCTAAGATGCATCGGTGTTTGTTCTTCACACGCCGTCTGCGTATCGTGATGCGTACGGTCACTCATGTGGTCCAATTTTCACAAAATTTATGTCATTCTTTTCATAATTAAGTTTTTGATTTGATGGTGAATTAAATTATAATTTTTAGAGTGAATCAATATTTTTTATAATTTTTAAAATGAAAAATCAGAGAAAGATATTTTTGGAATTTCTTCTTAGACTCTAAAAATTATCTTTAAGGCATTTCTGCCGGGTGGCTATGTATAGACATCCATACGATACATAGTTAATTCTGTAAAGTATACAAAGTTAGTTTTTTCTTAATACATGGGATAAAATTAGACACGCAATGCTTATCAATGATTTTGACCGTCAACATACATGCTTTAGATTTTCTTAAAGGACTTTAATTGGTTTGAAAACAATTTTGAAAACGTATATACAATCTCTTAAGTTGAACTTCGTCATTACAAAGCACTGTGAGGTCTTCTAAAAGAAAACCCCGAGCTCTTGTTGCTCTATATGGTCGTTGAAAAACATTAGTTTTTTTGTAAGAAATTGTTTCGCATACTTTATTAGCTTTATATGGATCCGAGATCTTAAAGTAGTGAGATTAAGATTCAGTGTTGGAATTTCCTTTTAGAAGATCATATTAGTATACGTGAACTCATTTCAACCTTATACGACATGTTGTATACAGCTTTCTTATGATAGTAACATGTACTTATTAGACATATGATTATGTTTAATCAACTGTATGTCTAGGATACATATTTTTTTCCTAATCCAACTAAAATATAAGTCATTATACCATTATTGGAGAGAGGAGCTAGGACCAGCAACAACGAGCTCAGGGAAAAACTATTGGTAGAGAGAAGAGTACAGAGAATAAGAGATGGAGTTGATGCGATGGTTGGAGTAGGTTAAAGGATTTCACTAGTAAGATAACCATAGATATCATTTCCCACGAAGTAGGGAACAATTTTTAGGTTGGGTAGTTCTATGATTTAGTTTAGTAATGGACATTGAAGGAGGAGAGATGATAGGGGGAGAGTAACGATGGGTGCCTCAAAGGAGGGAGAAGAGTTACTCATTATTTTGAAAGAGATGTCATTACTCAATTGGCCCTTTTGATACCGTGTAAGATAACAAAGGCTTTGTAATGTTTTATTGGTCAAAAAGAGTCACTGAAACTACAAACACAAGAGCATGAACTGAAATCCTATTCTTACAGAGAAACTATACATACAAGAGTGTGAAATGAAATCCTATGCTAAAGCCTACAATATAAAAGAGTTCATATTATAGATATCACCAAGGATCTATACAAGATTCAGCTCACCCTAATCTACTGAGACATCATTATTGGAATTATTTTGAGAAGAAGATGAATCTATTGTAACACATTCCTCAATACTTATTGAAAGTAAAATGTGTTCGGAAATTAAGTATCAAGTCAAACAACTTAAAGTAAGAAATAATTACGTTTGAAATATTTAGGAATAGTTTTTAACAGTTAGATGTTCTCGTTTGGTTGCTCACAATTGATATAAATAAGGTTAAAAAGTGGTTTCACGTGAAAAGCACCACATACCCCAATTCTTGGGTTTATTTGCTTTTTTTTTTTAAGACTAGCAAAAGCCTAAACATGTGATATAAATACTTAAAAAGTGTTTATGTGGATCCAAAAGTCAATAATTGTTATTACAAAGCATTTGTAAATACTCTTTTAAGTTAAATACTTATTTCATTCACTAAATGTAACAAGATTGTATTAGAATCACAAAACACAACAATACTAAAGTTGGTCAACTTTTTGACGAACTAAAAGAAAACTCATAAAATGGCAATCATACTAAAGAATTACTACGTGGCACATAATGTTGAGTTTTTAGAAACATTGTGCTAAAAAATTGACATAGTTAAAATGTGCATGACTCTTTGAGTGTGTAGTAATATGAAGAAAAAGGGTTTAGAGATATAAACATTTAATAAGATGGGTGCATGTAGCATCCCATACAAGAATAAAAAAACGTGAAAGAAAGTAATTTAAGACATTTAGTTATGAAATTTCATGGTTGCCAAAACGTCATATGAAGATTTTTAATTTACATGCTCGATTAGTTCAATTCTTAGTTAGTTTGGTTAATGTAGCATATTCCAATAGTTAAAGGTGTAATTGTATTGTTATTGCTGTATTTTCTTATCGTTTGTTTTCACGGCAATATAATTATTTTTGTAGCGCTTTACTTGAATAAAATGTTAATTAATAGTTAATCTAAAATACAAGATTAAATGCAATTCTAGATACCGTGATATTATTCTGTCACATTTTAAATTTAAGATTCCCAAATCATATTTCTTCGCTTCAAATAACATGAAATATTCATGCTGCTTGAATTTACATCAAAGAACATCATGCCAAACAACTATTAAAATCAATAAAAGGAGGAAAAAAAATGAACCCATGACTTTAGAATATGGCGTAAACACTATGATTTCAACTTAAAAGTAGTTGTTGGACAAATGATCTGAATCAAATTGAAAATCTTGTTGTGTAAAGTTTTACATTAACCATTACATACTTACAACTAAAGATGATCTTTTTGTTTATTTTAGACAAATATAGAATGTTGCTCTTACACTTATTTAAATTAGGAAAATAAAAACAAAAGAAAAAGAAAAAGGCAATTGAACTCCAAAGATCCAATCATATGAACGTAAGGTTCGCTTGCTGCAGCAAATAAAATCTTTGTACTGTAAAAAGAAGAATCATTAGGTATTATTTTAAAGGGTTCACCACATATGGAACATTTACATTCACTTTCCCCTCCTCTAATGCCCCCAACAAAGTTTTCAAATACAAAATTTAGTACCCAAAAAGTCTTGATACATTTTCTAGTATTACAAGTATTTAATGGCTTTCTAGGACAGTTGTAACCACCTGAAACTACTTTAACTAGTATTTTGCAGTCATTTAAAGTAAGTTATCACTTATCACAAGCTTATGCCATTTGAAATTGTTTTTCTTTAGGCTACTTTAGATGCTCTGTTGCCATAACGTTTATTCATCATTTTCAA
Organism: Misopates orontium; assembly: GCA_946800315.1. Classification (NCBI taxonomy): domain Eukaryota; kingdom Viridiplantae; phylum Streptophyta; class Magnoliopsida; order Lamiales; family Plantaginaceae; genus Misopates; species Misopates orontium. Next base: position 10,204,409 of record OX326949.1, read on the forward strand.
TTTATGATGCATTTCTTTTCTCGATCTTTGTTAGTGATATAAATTTTGTGTAATATCTCAAGCAGGTAAAGGGATTTCTGCAGTGGGTTACTTCAGACAAATCCTTAGCTTAATCGCAATCCCACAAAAAAGAACAACAAAATGCAGAAGTTTCAAGGTCACGATGAATTTTCTCTAAAGCAGACCACTCCCAAAATAGCAGGCTCTGGCGTGATCATAGGCGGTGATAAGGTCACATATGCCTATGACCTTGTTGAACATATGGAATATCTCTACGTTCGTGTTGTCAAAGCAAAAGACTTACCAGCAAAAGATGTAACAGGTAGCTGTGATCCTTACGTCGAAGTTAAACTTGGTAACTACAAGGGAGTCACCAAACATTTCGAGAAGAACTCAAATCCAGAATGGAACCTAGTCTTCGCTTTTTCACAGGATCAACTACAATCCTCACAGGTTGAAGTGGTCGTAAAAGATAAAGATGTTCTTTTAGATGATTTTATTGGTAGATGTTCGTTTGATTTAGTTGATATTCCCAGACGAGTTCCTCCTGATAGTCCTCTTGCACCACAATGGTACAAGTTAGGAGATAAGAAGGGAGAAAAGCTAAAAAAGGGAGAAATTATGCTTGCTATTTGGAAAGGAACACAAGTAGACGAGGTGTTTCCTGATGCATGGCATTCGGATGCAGCAGCTGTTGGAAGTGATGGAGTTTCGAAAATTCGTGGAAAGGTATATCTTTCTCCACGACTTTGGTATCTTAGAGTTAATGTAATACAATGTCAGGACTTGATCCCTAGTGACAAAAGTAGACCTCCTGAAGTTTGTGTTAAGGTTGCTCATGGAACTCAAGCTCTAAAAACTAAAATTTCTTCAGTGAAAAGTGTTCATCCTTCTTGGAATGAGGACTTAGTTTTTGTAGTTGCAGAACCATTTGAGGAGCCAGTGGTGTTCACCGTGGAGAATAGAGCAGAAATCTTGGGAAGGTGCATGGTGTCGTTGAATGTTGTCTCTAGGAGACTAGACAATAAGCCAGTACCAGCTAAGTGGCATAATCTTGAGAAACATTTACTTGCTGATGGAGACAAGAAGGATACTAAATTTGCTAGCAAGATTCATTTAAGAGTTAGTTTAGATGGTGGTTATCATGTTTTGGATGAATCGACTTATTATAGTAGCGATTATCGACCAAGTTCAAAGCTACTGTGGAAATCAGGGATCGGGATTCTTGAATTGGGAATTATAAGTGCAACGAGTTTGTCGCCAATGAAATCAAAGGACAGTCGAGGAACCACTGATGCGTATTGTGTGGCTAAATACGGTCCTAAATGGGTTCGGACAAGGACAATTATAGATAGTCTTTCACCAAAATGGAATGAGCAATATACTTGGGAAGTCTTTGATCCTTGCACAGTAATCACAATAGGGGTGTTTGATAACGGTTATTTGCAAGGAGGGGGAAAAGATTCAAGCATTGGTAAGGTTAGGATTAGGCTATCAACCCTTGAAACAGAGCGCGTATACTCTCATTCGTATCCTTTAGTTGTGTTGAAACCTTCGGGGGTGAAGAAAACAGGAGAAATTCAGTTGGCTGTGAGATTTTCATGCACTTCATATATCAATATGCTACACAAATACACACATCCGTTACTACCCAAAATGCATTATGTTCATCCATTATCTGTTAATCAACTTGATGTTTTGAGGTATCAGGCTATTCAGATAGTCTCAGTGAGGCTTGAAAGGGCCGAGCCTCCATTGAAAAAAGAGGTTGTTTCGTACATGCTTGATGTGGGATCTCATATCTGGAGCATAAGAAAGGCTAAAGCCAACTTCTTTAGAGTAATGAACATCATGGCTGGTGTGGCTGCAGTTGCAAAATGGTTTGATCAGATATGTAACTGGAAGAATCCCCTCACAACTATACTAATCCACATTCTTTTTGTAATACTGGTTCTCTATCCACAACTAATTTTTCCGACATTATTTCTCTATCTTTTTGTGATTTCGATTTGGCGATATAGATGGAAACCAAGGCATCCACCCCATATGGACATTCGACTATCGCATGCTGATGCAGTTGGGTCTGATGAGTTGGACGAGGAATTTGATACTTTTCCAACAACAAAGTCATCTGATATTGTAAGAATGAGATACGACCGTTTGAGAAGCGTTGGGGGAAGAATTCAGACGGTGATCGGGGATTTGGCAATGCAGGGGGAGAGGTTTCAATCTCTTTTGAGTTGGAGGGATCCAAGGGCATCGGCTTTGTTTGCTACATTTTGCCTTTTTGCTGCAATTGTTATGTATGTTACTCCATTTGAAATTGTTGTATTGTTGTTAGGATTTTATGTGTTGAGGCATCCTAAGTTGAGGGGTAAGGTTCCTCCTCTTTCTACTAATTTCTTTAAGAGGTTGCCTGCTAGATCAGATTGTATGTTGTGAATATGTATAGTAGCGCTATTGTATGTTGTTTGTAATGCTTAATTATTTTGATATTTAAGTTATTATTAAGCAAGATGGAACTGATTTTCCTCATAATGTCAAGGTTCTATACGCTTTCAATAGATAATTGAAAAATAAATGAAAGTTGGTGAAAATATTGATTAATTTAGGTATTTAGAGAACATTTTTCTTTGGGTTTGGGGGGGGAGAGGGGAGGCTAACCATGCTTTCTTGTAGCATGTTAAACACTTAACTCCAACCAGATAGTCATCGTCAAGTTTTTGGTATGCTTATTCAATATGTAGTGCGATGCTATTATTCGAAGTAGTATAATGTTAGAAAAGTAAGTATGCATATTTTCACTTTATAATAATCACATGTGAACATAAAACCATCTAAGACATGTATCGAAAATTATTGTAATGAAAGTTTGAGATGTTTCTATGGTTACTAATCTAGCATCTCAATTTGTTGGAAAAATGATGCGCGACGAGCAAAATCCTTAAAATTAGAGCAAATTTTATAGAGTTTCATTTTTACCTTTAATTGTTTAATAAAGAAAATTATATAAGTTTTGGTCAATGGCCTTATTCGTCTAATTAATTATTTTTACCGTATATTACAATAATATTCCTCATAACAACGTTAAAAACATTTTTGGTGATGACAATTAAAGTTTATCAATTTAAAAGTGTTTTTGATAGTCCCTTCACTATTTCTTAAATATGAAAGTTTGTTTACTCTCTTTTTGCCCTATACAATGGTCTAGACTTGAGATAGAATGAATTAAAAATGAGGCAATCAAACAATGTACTAAAATGTGACTTTTTTGTATTACTTCCAAGAATAACTTAAAATATAGAATTCGGGAAGTGGCGTTACGTAAAAGATCTTCGCAAATTTCTTCTATTTGAATAAAAATGGAACTTGAAGTTTTAGAATTATATAAGTGATTTCTTTTCAATAAACTTATGGGCTCAAACCTCAAATAAAATTACAAAGTGATACACAAATAATATATATATGACTTATGAGACCTATAAGAATAGAATCAACGCTGCTCACATTCATGTACTATTCACCAACCCAGAATATCTTTATCCGAACAACTCTGAAGGATCACAGTGTTATCTTACTACTTCTGAATTGTTACTGGCTAATGAATTATTTCTCAATTGTTTTTTTTCAAAAAAGCTCGTAAATTTAATTTTTCATTTGAAAATTACTCACAATTATTTAAAAATAAAATAAGCCTAATGTTTTGTTGAAAAATCACTTGAGCGAACAAATTCTTTTTTTTTTATTTACGATCATTATTTAAAGGAAAACAATATCTAATCATGTGATATATATGAAATAATGATGTTTTAATTAAGTTTTTAAAGATAATAATAATCATTAGCAGGTACGAAAGGAAAAAATTGGACATATATTTTTAAGGGTATAATAGAGAAAACTTAAGAAGTTGCTTTGTGATTCGGAATTTTGCTCTATATATATCATCTTCCATTTTTTTTTTTTTTTGTGAAGCAATATATAACATCATTTTGACATGAAAGATTTGGACCTCTATGATATAACACTCTAGGTTTCTTTTCTTTTTCTATTCTAAGCACAAAATCTTCATTTTTCACTTAAAACAAAATTTTAATGACGAGAGCGGAGCTAGCCTTTTATCCGAAAAATTTTAGCCAATATGAAGACACGTCTTAAATAATCTAACAACAAATCCAAGGATGTTTACAAATGCTTCTATAAATAGTTAACTGATTTTTCTTTATTGAAAAATATGTCATCATTGTTTGGAATATGTTCTTCTAGATTAGCCACTCTTAAGAAAAGCTACAAAAACATGGACCCAAGAAGGTGGACTTGAGGTGTTTCTTCAATGGATTTTAAAAATAATGGTATTTTAGAAATGTTTTGAAAAATATTCAAGTATTTAGAAATGAATTAGTAATAGATTTATAGTGATTTTACAAGAAATAATAATTCTAAATTCTATTATTATTCCTTTCCAAATTTAATGATTTGATTTTTGTAGATTTTTCTTCCAGAACCTAGACTTGGGGATTAATTATATTTTTCACTTTATCATTTTCTTTCTAATTTCCCAAAACTTGCTTGTACCGGGAAACAAAAAAGCATTTTATGGCCGCTATTATGCCAAAACTGATTTTCTTTTTATGTTTTTAGTTTTTTTTTCCTTCTAACTCTAAAAACAACCTGCTGAAAAATGTCTATTTTTGGGCCGAATTGTTTAGTCAGCGCTTCAAAGAGATTTCGCGTCATTTTTGACATGGCTGTTATGTCAACTAAATTGGTTGTTGTGGCCATTTTCGGCAAAATCGCCTAAAAATTAAATAAACCTAAAATTCTAATAGCAAAATATTGTTTGAAGAACTTTTTTTCAATACTCACCAAAAAGTAAAGGAAAAATTTAATGACAAATAAATGGAAAAAATAAAAACAATATAAAAATATCATCTTCTACCCCTCCCCAAACTGCCCCCCTCCATCCACCCGCCCCACAGAGTCATCCACTCTCCCATTTCCGCTAAAGGCACCAATTGGAATTTGACACACAATAACACACAATAATATATAACAGGAGCAAAGCCGTAGTCCGAGCTATGAGTTGCCTTGACTCTCCTTCCTCCTCCCTTATACTAGTAAAACAATCCAATATTTCAAGTGCTTTCTCTTTAAGCTTTCTTAGATCTTATTAAGATATTTTTACAATTATTGTTGTTGTAAATATATGAGTTATAACTGAAAGAAATAGAAATATAAAGATGTAAAACTAACGCGCAAGATTTTAACGTGGCTCAGGCATTGTCCTAATCCATGAGGCATTCCATCAAAACAAGGATCAAACCTTTTCACCGAGGAACTTATAATGGATACTTTAAGCAGAAATTAAGACTCCCTCTTGTGTTTGACTCATCTCCTAATTTCTCATACTAAGTTGATTATAATATTTACTTAATAACAAATCGAAAGACATAATCAAATCAGTCAATTTCCAAATGAATGATAGATAGAATGCGTTGTCATCCAAGAAAAGGCTTAATTAATTAATCATTACATAACAAAATAAGCTAAGAGTAATTAATAAAAAAAATCTTCTTTCAGAATATAAGATATTATTATTTACATGAAAAATGAATTATAATATTAACTAGACAATATTAATTAGAAGATAATATTATAATATATTATTATTAACATGGAAAATTAATTATAATGTTAACTAGACAATATAAATTAGAAGATATCATAAAATCAAACAAGATGATTTCAAAAAGATACAGTTGAGTTTTAGTTTAAACAATCTTCCCAAAATTAACATATTTCCAGATAATTTAGTCATGTGATCGATAATTACTTATTATGTTAAGATAGAAGTCATCTCTTCTTGAAACAAATCACAAAAATCACCCTAATTAACAATCTTCATGCATAATATAATATTACTATTAACATGGAAAGTTAACCACAATATTTATTAACTAGAATAAAGGAAGAGTGAATATATAAAATTACTGAAGAATGATTTCCAAAACCAAAATAGGTAGAATTTTTCTAAATGATTTTGTTTTAGTAGATTCTTTACACGCATAATATAATAAGATTTCAATAAGATAAATCAAATACAAATGAACATGACCAACTTAATTTGTGCAATTAATTCCACGAACATGACAATTTATGTAACCGATAAAATTGGTTCTAACACCCTTATTTTCTCTGTTAGGATCCTCTCCTACGTACTATCCAACATCTTCTCCTACACTATTCGGATGATTGCCACGTGTCATTTTTAACATACACAAATAACACACAATTAAACTTCAATCTCTCTTCTCTCTCCAAAATTACGACTCCCTTTCAGTCACCAATTTTTTTTCTTTTTACCAAATCTATTCCTAAAATCACGTGAAGATTTTATCCTTTTATCATGTGATTTTTTTTTTTAATTATCAAATATGAATATTTTTTTTATCACCTGAATATTTTCTTTTTATAGTTATTCATATTAAAGATTTTCAATATCGCCTTATCCTCTAATTCTTTTTTCCCTTTTATCACGTGAAGATTTTTTTCATTATCAAATATGAATATTTTTATTTACTTTTTCACTGTATTTCTAACACAATAAAAATCATGAAAACATAAGTACCTTAAGAAGCATATATATATATATATATATATATATATACACACACAAATACATAATATAAAAAATAAGAAACTAACTCTATAGTCTATAGTAACACAACAATAGCTAAGATTTATCTAATATTTCAAATTTAATCGAAATTAAATATACACAAAAAATATGTCATAAAAACCTTATATACTCTCCTAAACATTTTCTATTATTTATATCCACTTGAGTCACTAATCATTTAGACACTTCTAATTGTACTAAGAGGATATTAAAATGAAATGTACATTCAGATGAAATATTAGATGATTTTTCGTCATTTAATCTTACTCCACGGAAAGAGTAAGAGAAGATTAAGTTAAATTAAAATTAGTATAACAAATTATGAACGAATTATTATGAAAATAAATAACTGAATAAATAAAAGGAAATGGAACAAAATTTCTGGGTATTTACTTAGTGTGCGAAAAACTGATTTAATTGGGCGTTGTAATTTTGGTAAAAAGGAAAAAATTGGGGATGGAAAGGGAGCCGTAATTTTGGAGTGAGAAGACAGATTGAAGTTTAATTCTATGTTATTGGTGTATGCTAAAGTGACACATGGCAATCATCCAAATATTGTAGGAGGAGATGTTGGATATTACGTAGGAGCGGATTCTAACTGTTATTTTCTTTGCTTCTGGGTGCCAAACTTGCCCACCCATCTGGTGAGCTGCTAGTAATAACTAGCTATCTGTTTGGAGCTCTTGAATCAGTAATTTGTTACTATTTTACGTGCTCAAATCTGTGAAGAGAATTCTTGAATCTAAATCTGAAACTCGAATTGCCAAACTGAGTTTGAAGCTCTTAAATTGCTGAATCTGAATGTGGAATTGGGTGGGTGAAAGTGGTGATGGTAGGGGATGGTTGTTGTGTGTGTGTGGGGTGGGGGTGGGGGGGAAATCTTAAAATATATTTTGTAGAACTAATTTTACGTTTATTTAAAATATTTAAGGCAAATTTTTGGAAGATGTTTCTATAAAAACAAACCACCTAAATTTACTTGGCGGTGACAACCATGTTGGAAGTTAGTACACACAAAATTGATGTGAGATCCATTTGAGCACAAATTAGACATTTTAGGCCAAAATATATCTAGATTCATTCTTCCTCTCCAAGTTTCATATGTGTATATATTTTCCCCTGCTCTCTTCATTGTACACTACCAGAATATATACAAAACACATTCTTTTATCATGAATCTCCACTTTATTTATCATGGTACCAGAGCCTAAAACCTGGAATTTTAAGTTCTAAAATCCTCCAATTACCCATGGCCAACGACAAGGAACCCAGCGATGACCCTGGCCAATCTTCCACTGTTGTCATAGACTCCATGTCATCTTATTTTATTCAATCTGCGATAAGTCCGGAGACGTCTTTGTCACGTCTCTTTTACGTGATGGAAACTATGGGGATTTGCTCGATGAGATGGGCAATGCCCTATATGCTGAAAATAAATTTGGATTTATCAACGGCGATATTCCAATGCTGAAATCTGATTCCCCGTATCTCCCATATTGGCAACAAACCAACGCCATGTTAATGGCTTGGCTCAATAGTAGTACGAAAACTGAATTAAGACAAAGTGTGAAATTCAAAATCGCGCACGAGATATGGACAAATCTTGAAGAACTGTTTGCTAAGGAGAGTGCCCTTCATGCCTATAGATTGCGTTGTTCTTTAAGCACCATGTGACAGGAAGGGCAATTGGTTAGCATATTTTAGCCGACTTCAACAGGTTTGGGATGAGATGGCATCGCTCGCCAACGCCCCTCATTGTTCGTGTGGCAAATATTCGTGCAATATCATCAAACAGGTTAATGAATCTCGCTATCGTGGTTGTCTATACATTTTCTTGATGGACTAGATGATGAGTATGGACATCTTGAAACTCAGATTTTAGCTACCCGTCCACTTCCTACTTTGACGACTGCTTACCACTTGGTGTCGAGGGAGAACAACATCATTCCCTTGCTTCTACATGCAAGCATGGCACTGACGTCACTGCTTTTCAAGCGCAACTCAAATTTGATCTTGGTCCAAATCGATAATCTAATGCGAAGGATAGTAGACTTTGCACACTCTGTGAAAAAAATGAATCACAACATTGATTCATGCTTCAAACTGATTAGGTATCCACCCCACTGAAATGTGAAGAGCAAGGATGGGAAAAATATGATTGTCGACCCACTGATCGTGGATCAGTGATTAAACGGTAGAGACAACCGCGTTGCACACATATTGACACCAAGCCAAATCACATTGCAGTACTCTTGACCGAACAACTTCAACGATTGGCACAATTCATGTGGACAGAATTAGACACTTCGACATCCAATTCTAGGGCACAGGTCAATATGGCAGGTAAATTTTCGTACAAAAAAACTTGTATTATTGACTCGAGGGCGAAGGAACATATCACTTGTGATGAGACTTCTCTTACAGATAATGACTAATTTATCCAAGCCGCAAGTCTGAATTCTAAATGGCGACATTATTCCGATTCATTCCATCGACAACCTCAAATTGCCTAATGGTATACGCTTATCTCGCGTCTTATTTGTTCCTGAGTTTCATTGAAACTTATTATTAGTTAGCCGTCTCACTAGCGATCTCAATTGCGAACTCAGTTTCTCTCCTACTTGTTTTGTTTTACAGGACTTACCCTTGAGGATGAGGAATGGAGTACGTATTTGTCGTGTTGGTCTATATTACTGGGAGCTTTTGACGAGCAAAGGGGTGGCAATGTCGGTCTCACGGGTTCATGAAAGTTGGCATCAACGCCTGCGTCATGCATTCGATGGGAAACTTCACCATATTGCTGGTATAAAGGGTTTCAAGAAGAACACTGATGTTTGTGATTCATGCTTACGAGCTAAGCAAACTCGTTTGCCTTTTCCTACTAGTTCTATCGAGATAAGTCGTTGTTTTAAAATTAACTCATTGTTACATTTCGGTAGCTACAAATGTGACTCTTTTACTGGTGCAAGATATTTTCTTTTAATTGTTGATGATTTTACTAGAGGTGTTTGGGTTTATCATTTGCAAAATAAATATGAAGTTGCTCTATTTTTAATGCAATTTTGCACTGATAATGGAGGGGAATTTCAATCCCACATCTCACTCGATTATTATGCATCTCATGGCATTGTTTCTTGCAAGGACACTCCAAAACAAAATAGCGTAGTTGAGCGCAAACATAGACACATTCCAGAAGTCGCTAGGGCTATTCGTTTTGAATCATGGTTACCTATTGATTTTTTGGGAGGATATATACTCACGATTGTTTGCATCATCAATCGCTTTCCTTCTCCAATTATTTCAAATAAAAGTCATCACGAAATGTTGTTTGGTAAATTCTTGGATTATAGCAATTTGCATGTTGGGTAAATCCCATTAAACCCCCCAACCTATACTCTCTTTTACGATTTGCCACCTAACCTATTAATTTTTACAACTAACCCCCCAACCTATTGAAAAATGTGCGAACTGCCCCCTGAACCCAAATCCAACCGTTGGATTCGGCCACGTTTCTACATTTTTGTCCGTTGGATTTGGCTTCAGGGGGCAGTTCGCACATTTTTCAATAGGTTGGGGGGTTAGTTGCTAAAAAATAAAGGTTAGGGGGCAACTTGTAAAAAGGGGTATAGGTTGGGGGGTTTGATGCATTTTACCCTTGCATGTTTTTGGTTATCTTGTTTATGCACATAATAATAAGCGAAAGGATAAATTTAGTGAAAGGGGGAGTCCTTGTGTTTTTGTTGGTTATCCGAGTGGTCAGAAGCATATCAGGTTTTTATTTGCAAAGTCATTAGATTTACAGCTCTCCCTATGTTACCTTTTTTGAACACATATTTCTATTCAAAACGGTTCTGCAGTCCGATGTTGGTTTGGAATCCACCGGTGATACCAGATATCGCTAGATTTTGGGTATGAATCCCATTATGGATCAATCCCACACCACTTCACCGATCATTCGACATTCCAACAGTCCGGGAGTTGCACAACCGTTTACCGATAATCCGGCCACAAACCAATGGCTACCGGTACTTCTCTCACGCTACCTCCTATTATTGAACAAGCCACTTCTCTGGCAGATGTGCGTCGAAGTGACCGAACCCGTTCTTGTCCGAAGTATCTTGATAATTTTGAGATCGATTTTCCCCCTTCGCTAGACCATTAACGACCCACTACCAATTCGACGATCTCAACGGTACATCCTCTTTCCCAGTTTATTACGCATGATAACTTTTCAACAACACATCGTGATTTTTTGGCGGCCATCACCTCCTGTGATAAGCCAAAATATTTTCTCTAGCTATTCAGGTCCCTCAATGGCGTGACACCATGCAACGGGAAATTCAGGCACTTGAAGCTAATGATACGTGGAAAATGGCTTCGTTACCACCGGGAAAGAAACTTGTTGATTTTAAATGAGTTTACAAGATAAAGAAATCAGCCCGATGGCGATGTGGAACACTATAAAGCCCGGGTTGTTGCAAAGAGGTTCACACAAGTTGAAGGTATGGATTTTCATGAGACATTTGCGCCGATCGCCAAGCTTGTATCGCGCGATGCTTGCTTGAAGTTACCGCTTAACGCAATTGAGAGGTGCACCAATTAGACGTCAACAACGCCTTCTTGCACGATGATCTTCATGAGGATGTTTACGTGCATGTTCCACAAGGCTTTGCCAAGAAAGAGGACACTCGGTTTGCAAGTTGCAAAAATTGCTACATTGCATTCGGCAAGCCTCTCGCAATTGGTATCACAAATTTATTGATGCTCTTACTCGCATTGGGTTCCGCCAATCTCGTGCTGATCATTCACTCCTCATATTTTGCAAGGGATACACCTACGTTGTTGCCCTCATTTATGTTGACGATGTTCTTCTCTCCGGAAATGATGTTGCTCATATCACTGAAGTCAAGCAATATTTGGATGCCAAATTTAGCATCAAAGATCTCGACCCTCTCAAATATTTCCTCGAAATTGAGGTTGCTCCCTTGAAGGCTTTGTTTTCAGTCAGTGCAAATATACGTTGGATATCTTGGAGGAAAGTGGATTACAGGCTTGTCGCCTGAGCTCTTTTCCTATGGAGCAAAATCTGAAATTATGGCCTGATGATGATAGTCCCCTCGTTGACGCTTCCGCCTACCGTCGCCTCATTGGATGTTTGCTAAATCTTACAGTGACTCGCCCCGACATTGTATTATCTGTCAATTAATTGAGCCAATTCCTTTCTCAACCACGTCAGACACACGTAGAGGCCGTTCCCCGAGTCCTTCGATACTTCAAATCAACACCTGGTCAAGACATTTTTCTTCCTTCTGACGATGGTTTTGATCTACAAGGATATTGGGATGAGGATTGGGCCGGTTTTTCCTTTACTCGTTGTTCATGATCAAGTTATTTAATCACTTTTGGTGGCTCCCAAATATCTTGGTGCACTAAGAAACAAAGTGTTGTTTCACGTTCTTCCGCCGAGGCAGAATATCGAGTTGTGGCAGTCATCTTTAGTGAGATAATTTGGCTTCGTTGGTTACTTCGAGATTTTGATATTCACTTCTGTCAACCAACTTCGTTATTTTGCGACAACCAAGCCGCTTGCCATATTGTTGTTAACCCACTCTTTCAAGAGCGCACCCAGCACGTCGAAATGGATTGTTTCTTTGTTCGTGAACGCGTGGCTAATGGGGATATTCAGCCTCAACCCATTTCTACTGCTTAGCAAGTCGCTGATATCTTCACCAAGGCTCTCGGCACTGATCGTTTTCAATTTTTCGGAGCAAGCTGGGTATTTAGAATCTTCAACTTCACCTGAACGGGTAGTAAGTATTACGAGAGATTTCTTATATCTCGCCTTATATGGAATATTTGGATTGCTTAGGATCTTTCCTTCTTATCTTTATTTATTTTCATATGTATCTAGATTCATTCTTCCTCTACAAGTTTCATATGTGTATATATTTTCCATTGTACTCTTCATTGTAAACTACCCGAATATATACAAAACACATTCTTTTATCATGATTCTCCACTTTATTTATCAGAGGAGGAAAAAAATGAAGAATAAAACTAATCTTGGCATAATATATCATGTGTAAAAAACTTTCTTCTTTAAAAGAAAATTATAATTTATTAAATTAAAATTAAAAGTGAATATCCTATCAATGATTTAAATAGTTTCTTAAAAATTTAGCATGCAAATATTAATGAATTTTAGTAAAAGAAACTTTAAATAAATTTAAGCTCAAGTAATAAGTAATTCTACATATTCTTGCAAACACTCCTTTAATTCAAAAAAAAATTATTTTATGCAATTGTTGCATTAAATATACGGTGAAATCAACACATAATATGATAATATTTTTGTTACTTATAGGCATTACCCTCCCCAAAATTTGATCTCAATCATATATCTATGCTACTAATTGACTTATCGTATTACCTCATCGTACGATGATCGAATAAAATAATTTCGTCAACCCGAGTTCCTATACAATATGATACTTTAAATACATAACAATTAGTTCATGCAAACTTTATTCCACAACCTTATTTTAAATGTTTGTAGTTTTAAGACGACATATGGATGCGGTAAGCGATCGCTAACAAGTCATATTGGAAAATAAGGAATGAATTAATTAATTGAAAGTGCGTGTCATCTTCTAGCAATCATCATCATGTATAAATAAAACAACATGAGTCTAGACATGAAAATAGCTGCAAAACTAACCCTTCTTTTATTTAAGTTTTTCAAATCTCACTCAAAATGCATTTCCTAATCTGCTTCAAACTACGCCAATTACCCTGACTTGCACAAGAAAAATCTTTTCACTGGTTATTACTTTTGCATGACTGAAACATTTTTTTTTTCTGGCGTGGAAGTTAAAAATGCGAAATTTAGGATAACACACATAATTATATATCAATAGCAAGTCCTGGACAGTACTGATCAAAAAAGTAGATATATAAAATAGCAAGTCGTGAACAAATGAATAAGAAATAAGAAAAATGTAAACTTTGTAATCGATAGTCATCAAATGATTATGTACCACTCATATTGAAATTGAATAATCGTTCCTTTCTATCACAAACTTAATTTTACTCTAGCGTTATTGATCCTATTGGGCTATTGAAAAATCAAAATGAATTGGTAAAATATTAATGGTAATTGGTAAGCAATTGTTTGACCAGTCAGCAATAGTATCAGTAGATTAATTGTTAAATATCATTTCAACTGAATGATGTCAATAGAAGATGACGACAATGTTTCTTTCTTCTTCTTTTTTCTTTTTTATTTTATTTATTTTTATTTTTTTTGCAAGATAGTAACACAACGCCTCAACTTTATATTAATTATACGGCTTTGAAAGCTCATATCGAGTAAAGTAAGATTGTTAAAGAATTGACTTTAATGACCAAAATACTAATATAGTTTCACATTGTGCTCGCAAATCGCAATTCTTTTTTTATGCGTTCTTTTCGCCTCTTCGGAATTATCTCTTCATACCAATAGTAAAAAACCATATGATATAAATATTAATATATCTTTTGTCGATTTAATTAGTTCTCAAAAGCTATTCTTCTAAATGTACTCTGAATAAATGATAAATTTGTGATTTCATTAACTATTATAGATTTATAGTCAGGTCATTGAAGATTGAATAATTGCTTACCACGGTTTTTGTGACGTTCGTCTTAACTCTTAAGTATATACACACAGATATATGCATTAAGCCGTTTTCTTAACTTCTTAAAAACAAATTATCCTGCATAATTAAGTAGGAGTTAAATGAAAAAAATATTCCTATGTCTTTTCAATTTGACCAAAAAATCCTTTTGTTATTATTATAAAGTTGCACAAATCACCCAAATCATTTTTACCATGGACTTGGTTTCATCTTGCATATAAGCTCCAAATCTCAGTAAAACGAAGTTTTATTAATTACTTAAAGCTTATATTTAATGTACTACTTTCAAATTTTACACAAAAATATCTCCCTTGTACGTTAATAGTTTTACTTATATATTAAATAAAAACTAAAAGGAAACACACGAAAAATACCATACGATCAGTTTTTTAGTAACTAAAAACACACAAAGAAAAGAATATTTTGGATTTTAAATTTTAAAAACAAGTTTCTAAGTTTTATTCAGATTTAACGTTAAATTAAACAAAAGGATTGTCTTCAGGCGGTATGAGTAATATTATTCCTTAAAATAACACAAGGATTTTATGACAACCAAAATTAACATCTCTAGTTTTTGTGTTTAAATACCGCTTATCATGAAAATCCACCACTTTATTCGTTTTTGATAGAAATTAAGAATTAAATATTATTAGAATTATAGTTTAATTAGAATTATAGTTTACATTAAAGTTTATTTATATTTGGATATTATTAGATTAGGATTCTAGTTTATCTTGTTTAAGAGTTTTAGTTTTGTTAGGTTTATTTTCTTTACCTATAAATAGAGGTTTAAGTTTTTTTGTAAGACAAGTTATGATGAATTAATTTATATGATTGTTGTTTGCAATTTTCTCCCTACTTTCTGTCTCTTCTCTATCTTATTCTTCTAATTCTTTCTCTACTCCCTTTGAAATCTATTTCTTCTCTTTATTTCTCTAATCTCTCTTTTCACGAGTACCCGATCTCTATCAATTTGGCACCAGAGCCATACGTATCCTTTATTTTCCGCTGCATTATCCTGTCTTTTTTTTTTTTTGAATTCTATTCAATTCTTTTTTTGAAAAATAGGGAAAAAAAATCAAAAATCCCAAAAAGTTTCCAGAAAATCTGCCCCAAAAAAAACAAAAAATAATTCTGAAAATAGGCGCGTGCGCACCACGCGCGCGCACACACAACCTGCCTAGTCGCGAATTCGCGACTCCGCCATCTACCTGCCGCTGCCGTTGACACCACAGCCGGCACCAGCACCAGCGCCGATTGCGCGGCTGATTTCACACTTCCGTTCACGAAACCCTAGCTCTGCTCCGCCGTTCCCGTCATCGTTTCCGTCATCGTTTCGCTGCCTTTTCAACGGTGAACAGAACATCGTCCCCGCCTCTGATCCACCGCCTGATTACGCCGGTGAATCCCTGCTCCACCGCCAATTCACCGAATCGTCCCCGCTTCGCTGGCCGAAAAAAAAAACAATTGATTGGGCCAAAATTGGGCTGAAAGTCAAGTCGGGTTTGGGCCGAGAAGAAAAACAAATTGGGTTGTATTCTCTGCTGCATTTGGGTCGAAACTGGAAAACAAACGGGCTGCCAACACTCAAATTTGGGCTATTCAAATTTGGTAAAGTTATTGTTTTATTGAATTTTGGACTTTTAATTATTTATTGGCAAGGCTTGCATCATTATGTTTTCATCATAATTAGCTCGACTAGATCGAGCAATGGATAACTTCAATAAAATGATATCTTGTCTTCAAGAGCTAAAAGAAGAAATTCGTAGAGAACGTGAATCACAAGAAAGTGAAGTAGGAAATTTTGAAAATAATTACATATCCAAGCATGACCAATCTATACACTTACCTCTAGATGATACTTGTGATATTTCTGAAAATATTGTGGTTGATGTCCCTGATATCGATAGCCCCCTGTGAGAAGTTGTTATCTTCTAGTATTGATTGTAAGGTATAAGTTGAGTCGTGTTTATCATTATTTGATTATAAGGATAGCTTGTCGGACTTGCCTCCAAATTTATTTGAGAGTCCTTATTTCAATATTAAAGATTTAACTTATCAAATTATTATTGGGCATTCTTACTTTTCTGCTAGTGCTTCAGGAGATTATGCAACTATTTCAATTACAAAGCTGAAGCTGAAGGCTACACACTCATTGGTTTGAAAAGAAGTCTATGTTGTAAATAATACCAGAGATGGACGCTTTCTTTATCTAATTCGATGAAGGGTCGTCCTAATTTGGATTATTGCATTCAAGGAAGATTCAACACTTCTTGACGAGTATCATTTTGCAAACTCTCTGGGGTGAGTTTTTTCAAGCCGGGGAGAATGATAGAAATCAAGAATTAAATATTATTAGAATTATAATTTAATTAGAATTATAGTTTAAATTAGAGTTTATTTATATTTGGATATTATTAGATTAGGATTCTAGTTTATCTTGTTTAAGAATTTTAGTTTTGTTAGGTTTATTTTCTTTACCTATAAATAGAGGTTTAAGTTCTTTTGTAAGACACATTATGATGAATTAATTTATATGATTGTTGTTTGCAATTTTCTCCCTACTTTCTATCTCTTCTCTATCTTATTCTTCTAATTCTTTCTCTAATCCCTCTGAAATCTATTTCTTCTCTCTATTTCTCTAATCTCTATTTTTACAAGTACCCGATCTCTATCAGTTTTTCTATAACAAATTAACATGACTTTAAATTATGGAATCAACCCCTATGGTTGTGATTGTCTAAAACTCCACGTGGTTTCATAAACTCTACACAAAGTCCACCTCTTGTGAAATCAAAAGAGAGTATGTGCATGTTATGAAATTTTATGTAGAGTTTATGGAATCGCACGGGGTCTAGATAATTATAATTATCAAACTACATGAGGGTTTCACGTAGGCTTTTGAAACAGGGGTTTTATGCATCCCCCTCAAAATTTAATGTAAGTTTTTGAATATCACAAGTCCAAAACATTCTATATAATGTGACTTCAAAATAAATTATGGAAGTTGTAAAACTAGCGATATATAGCCCAGTTCCCTTGTCACTGAGGATGCTCACTTTTAGCTATTCTAATGCCGAACATTTATTTTTTGCAAAATAAAAACCCAATTAAAGGTACATAGTTAAACTTTTGAGAGGGTAAACTCTTAAAACCTTCCCCGACTTTTTGGTCTTAATAACTCATAGATGTGTCAAAAGCTCAATTGAGTAATTTAGTTAATCTACATGTGAAATTCACCAAATAAAAGATTAAGATCTCTTAGTCCAAATTTTCAAAAGCTCCAAAATCTTCACAAATTTTTAAGCATACACACGACAGTTAGAGAACATATAGAAAAACAAGATTTTTTTCCTATTTTGCCACGTTAGTGTAGAGCAAACAAGAAAACGAGCATGAGACAAAGAAGTTGTATCGTGAATGTAAAACTCCTACAGTAAAATCTTGTTGCAAAAGGTGAAATTTACAACGTTTGCTGTCAGGGATATTGCAGATGACCTTTTCATCGAGAATGTTGGAAATTAACAGCTATTACAAAACAGGGGAGATGCAATGCTGTGCTGAACAGTAGAAATTTTCAGCTTCGATTAACTACAATATCTTTGTAATTGGCAACTAGTAAATCTAGTTACGGTGAATAAAGAAAATGATAATGCTCCATTTCAACAAAACACATGGTAAAATTTCTGTAACAATTTTTTCTTCATAAAAACAATTAACATTATGATCATATTTTCGTATTTTATAATGCTATTTCATGAATAACCAATTTGTTCTTTTTCACATGGTTAACAACGGAAAAGAAAGAAAATGAAACCAAAAAACAGGTGAAATACAATGAGATTTGAAACAATATAATCATCCTTCTGTTCTGCTTTAATCATGACTCATGATCAGTTGTACATTAAGGGAAAAGAAAATTAAAACCCAAAATATTAATTATATCCTCAGTAAAATAACATATTTCTACATCTATAACATATACTCAAACCAACAAATAAGGGGAATGAGAAAAAGCAATAGTGTTTATAAATGTTTATAATAAGGATTAAGGGCCTATTGGCATTTGCGACCGCACAATTATAATTTTAGAGTTTGCAACGATGACTTTTGATTGTCTTAAAAAAATCAATAAAATAACAAGCCCCAAAAGTAGGGTCTATGTGCTTCTCAAACTTCTTTTGAAAATATGTTATTTTAAAGGGTTAATTGCAACAAACCTTCCAACATATTGGTTCATTAGCACTTTACTTCATACCTATAAGATGTGTGATCCCCCCCCCCCCCCCCCCACCCCAACCTATTTATTTTTGCGTGATTTGCCCATTGAACTATTGATGGATCGTTCATTTTGGGTTGATATCCCCTAACGGTTTCGAAAACTTGCACAAAACCTCCATGGGTTCTGTTGAGTGTCTAAAACCCTTATGTTTTTCCATATAGTTATGAAACCACAAGGGAATTTTGTGTGACGTACCATAGGGGGTTTTAGACACTCAACAAACAACATGAGGATTTCGTGCAAGTTTCCAAAACTGTTTAGGGGGGGAGGGAGGTTGTGAGATATCAACCCAGGTGGAGAATTTGTTGCAATTAGCCCCTTTTTAAAAAGAAATTAAAAGAAAAATTCACTTCTAATTAGTTATTGCAAACATATCATTCATGTTTTAAATAACTTTTTTAAAAAGATTTACAAACCATTCTAAAATGCTTTTAAGTAAAAGTAATGAACAAACTTCTTATATAACTCTGGCATATTCACTCCTTAAGCAAACGTCTGCAGTAGTAAACCAAATATTCGAAAATGTTGTTATCAAATGTTGTGACGGCTGGTCTCCCGACATGTGACACCCCTACTAAGTCATAGCATTAAACCATGCATCAAAAACAACGTTCTTATTTAGTTAGTAACGCCACGAAGATCCATATTCGGTTTAGCACAAAAATTAATTTAATTAATCGGAAATGTTTATTCTTAATGTCAGATACCATATTCGTGAATTGTTGATTGGCTATAGTTCGTGACATCACAAAATCATATCCTCAAGAGCACAAAAATAGAATATTTCCCCAACAACAGACAAGTTTGAAGGTAAATTCTCGGATTAACCAAAGACCAAAATGAATAAATTGACTAAAATATGACATGTTAGAGCATTTTGTCACGTACCCTTTGGACTATAAAAGGAATCTACATTGTGGAAAATTTCTAATGTGAGATCATCAGTGGAGCTCCGGTCTTCACAGCAAACATCCTTCTATCATGCCATTTGGCAGTTAATTAAGTTCCCTTTCTGATAGAAGGTTTGTACCAGTGCATGCTCAACCAAAGACCAAATTTTATAGTGACATAAGAACTCAGGTTGGTTTTTAAACATTAACTTAATGGTTGTAGTAAATTTATGAAACAGGCATTTCATGGACACACACACACACACACAAAATCACATACTACATGTTACTTAGATATATGCATACATAAAAATACATCTTCGTATGAGGCTGGATGTAGAAACGACTCGACTTTCTACTTTATCTTTTATCGTAAAATGACTTTTTTTCGGGAATAAGTGACACAAACTTTTCTTGTTTTCTGATATATGCTGGCAATGGAATTACAGAGAGCATAGCAACAAGGGTGTTTTAAATCTGCTCATCCAGAGGTATGTTCCTTATTTAAGTTGTTCAATTATCATTTGTGAAAACTGTAGCTTGGGTGTCAAAATAATTGCAGTTTCAAACTTTCCCTGCTGAGAAATTTCTTTAATGTAGTTTTATCGTGCAAAGGATCAAAGTTAGAAATACCATATGAAAATGCATGCATAAATCTGCTTAAGTTGGCATCTATTGTCATGTAATATACTTTTGACATTCACATATTTAAGTTTCTGAATACACCTGAATATGATCAAGAAAGAAGACAAAATCTTTGGTTGAATTGTCATCTTAAGTTTCATTCTTCAGTATATATTCACATCCATCTCATATTATTATTACTGTTTGTGAAACCTTATGCTGGTCGTACATGTAAACTTCATAAGAAATTTCATTCAGTGGCAGTGCAAGCATAGTGACTAACAAAATGGAGCCTGAGAAATCAATCGAAGATCGATTCTCAAAGCTACATCCATGCTGGCCAGTGAACACAAGAATTGCAATTTTAGGTGGCGGGCCGAGTGGATTATCATCTGCTTATGCACTATGCAAGCTTGGTTACAATAATGTGACCGTTCTCGAGAAATATCACACAGTTAGTGGAATGTGTGAATCAGCAGATATTGAAGGTATATGGCAAGATTTGTCATAGTTTAGAGGGACTCACAGGATCCCAATACCCTGAGCGGTTTCGTTGTTTATTGGTTGCCCTATTGGATGGTTCTTAAGGGCTCTTGACTCCATCATCCCAAATGATCTCATCCTCTATTTTTCAGATTGTCCCGAGATTTTCCGACCATTGATTTTGATGGTTCCCTCAATACATTGAGATCACTCCGGGTGATGGAGTTTCTGTAGTCGCTAAGAATCACCTGAGGATGGTTGATTATTTCTATAGCAGCAGGTTCAGGTCACTGATCGGTTCTCACGTTGCAGGAAAATTCTATGACCTTGGAGGACAAGTACTTGCAGCAAGTAGTTCTCCTTCTATCTTTAATATGGCAAAAGAAATGGATTGCGAATTGGAAGAAATGGATTCCCACAAATTGGCACTGATCGATAGCTTCAGTGGGAAGTATCAAGACATCCAGGTTGCCGATGACTATGTATCAGTAATCTCACTAACCTTAGAACTCCAGGTAAGTTCATTTGCACACTCATCTCATGTTTAGATCATTTAAAGATCAAACTTCAAACTCAGAACGAATTTGGCTAATAATTGTTCACTTACAGGAAAAAGCTAAGAAATCAGGACGAATTGGAGTTCACGCGGTGAGTGACTTTGCCTCTGATCCAACACCTGAATTTCTTGAAGGTCGTGGGCTGAAATCAGTTCCTAAATCCGTAGCTTACGGGTTTACTGCTTCTGGATATGGATTTGTTCAAGACATGCCTTACGCCTACATTCATGAGTTCACTCGAACATCTATGGCTGGAAAAATCAGGCGTTTTAAAGGTGGATACATGAGTTTCTGGCAGAAGATCAGTGAATCTCTGCCACTAGAACTCCTATGTGACACTGAAGTGGTCCGCGTCAAACGCGATTCTTCTGGTGTCAGTATTGATGTCAGAAAGAATGAGGGAGAGATCAGGAGCCTGGAATTCGACAAACTAATCATATCAGGCGCATTTCCTTTCAAGAACGGGAAGATATACAGATCACCCTCAGTCACTTCAGCAGGTCAGCATATTTTACCCCACTTCAACAGTCTTCATCTCGCTTAGGCTTCAATTTGTTCCACAGAAAATGGGGGAAAAGGAAAAACATAGTTGAAAGTTTTATTTTTCAAGTGATTGGTAGCACGGAAAATTTGGAATAAGAAAGGAAAAGATATGAAAAGATAGAAAAATCATTTGTAAATCTTTTATCCAAAACTTTTACAATTCTCAATTTTTTTAATTTTCCTCCTTAATTAGTTAACACTTTTAACTAAATTTCTGGAACAAAAATCCAAGAGTTTATACACCTTTTGGTAATCCATATGGGAAGTGGCAAATGTAGTCAAAGAATATTATTCTCAAAAATTCGATTTTTTCCAATACAGAAGATGGAAAATTTGTTACTCTTTAAAAATTATAATTCACAAATGTTCATATTCCCACAAACTTAGAACTTTAAGCACTTCTAACATCAATATTTTTGTTTTGCACATCTTCTTGAACTATGAGGTACAACTTTAAAATTTTATCTAAATTTTAATATACATTACAATAAGTTTTCACTACATCATAAAAATTAACTTTTACTAGTTACCATATACTTTACTTTTTAAAGTAAAATAACAGTTTTTACAATGATAAAATGATGGCACGTAAGAAAAGTAAGTGTGACATTTTTCCGAAAAACTAAAGTAACGCAAATCGCGTGGAAAAGAGAGAAAAAAGATTTATTTTGCTATGGAAGTTTTCTTGGGAATTCCTATATTCCGCTATATTTTTTCTTTTCCCCCTATTTTTCGTGGAACCAATCGGAGCCTTCAAGTTTCATGTTAGATGCTAAAAACATAACTTCCATTGCTACAGATATTGAGGATGACAGGATGGTATTCACTGATATAGAGAAAGAACTTTTTGGTAAAGTGCAAATCATTGATTACTACACAACTGTGATGAAGATTAAAGGGCTGGAACATATGCCTGTTGGGTTCTATTACTTTGGGGAATTTATGGAAGATCCTGAAACTATAGGAAATCCAGTAGCAATGCAGAGATTTTATTCTGATACTGATATCTTCCTGTTCTGGTCATACGGTAACTCGGCCGATATCAAGGGATCAGAAGTGATGCAGCTAGCAAAAGATGCAGTAAAAAGAATGGGCGGAGAAGTTGAAAGAGTAGTTCTGCAACGGCGGTTCAAGTACTTTCCACACGTTGACAGCCAAGGTAGGAACTACGAAGGCGTGTATTTTGGTGAACTTCTTGTTCTGTTCCAAGAGTTATAAACTCTAATAACTCAGCTAAACTTGAATACAGATATAAAGGAAGGATTCTATGAAAAGGTAGAAACTGAGCTTCAGGGTCAGAAAAACACTTACTACACAGGTGGACTCATGGCATTTGAGCTTACTGAGAGAAATTCATCCTATGCCATGGCTTTGGTTTGCAAGCACTTTTCCTGTGATGATGCAGTGCCGAGATTTCCCTATGTTAAGGTACTTGAAATTTTTGTTCTAATAGTCAATTGGATCATGACATACATCGACATGTGATGATATTAGTCGCTTAAATATTTTTTGACTTACCGATAATTCTGCAGAGATTGCTACCAGTGAAGTATGAGAGATGCGACACTATCCCTCACAAGCCATATGAATCCAAGGGAGTGGAATTTCCAGAACTTCCAAGTCTTAATTGCTATTTGAAACACTGGGGAACACATAACATCATCAAAAACAAGATTCTTTATACTTGGATAAATGATGAAGGAGAAGTATTAAGCCAGAGAACCTTTGGGGAGCTTCATGCTAATGCTTCTTGTATTGCTGAAAAGCTTTTGTCCAGCCGTAAACCAGTCATCAAGCCTGGTGACAGGATTCTTCTTGTTCATGTCCCAGGTCTCGACTTTATTGATGCCTTCTTTGGGTGTTTAAGAGCTCGAGTACTGCCAGTACCAGTTCTCCCACCTGATCCACTTCAAAGAGGAGGACAGGCGCTTTTGAAAATTGAGAATATAGCCAAATCATGCAATGCTGTAGCGATTCTTTCCACTGTAGGGTACCATACAGCTGTGCGAGCAGGTTCTGTGAAAAACTTGATTAGTTTCTCCAATAAAAGCGGGAAATGCTCTGCTCGATGGCCTGATCTTCCATGGTTTTACACAGATTCTTGGATAAAAAAATCAAAAGGCTCTCCTATAAGACATATATGGTCTTATGATGTACCACAGGCAGATGATTTATGCTTTCTTCAGTTTACATCAGGATCAACTGGTGATGCGAAAGGCGTGATGATAACTCATGGTGGGCTAATTCATAATCTGAAGCTAATGAGAAGGCAATACAGAAGCACATCGGAAACGGTACTTGTCAGCTGGCTCCCGCAATACCATGACATGGGACTGATTGGTGGGCTTTTCAGCTCCTTGGTTTGTGGTGGAAGAGGGGTCCTATTTTCTCCAATGACATTCATTAAGAATCCTCTCCTATGGCTTGAGACCATCAGCAAGTACAAGGGCACTCACAGTGCTGGCCCCAACTTCTCTTTCGAACTTGTAATACGAAGGCTGGAACTTGACAAGAATAAAGCTCGAAACTATGATCTTTCCTCCATGATTTTTCTAATGGTAGCTGCAGAACCAGTAAGACAGAAAACATTAAAAAGATTTATTGAGCTCACCAGTCCTTATGGCCTTTCTCAGTATGCGATGGCTCCAGGGTACGGATTGGCAGAAAATTGTGTATTCGTGAGTTGTGCATATGGGGAAGAGAAGCCTATATTAGTGGATTGGCAAGGGAGAGTAAGTTGTGGGTATGTGAATCCAGGAAATGCAGATCTAGACATAAGAATAGTTAATCCACAAACTGGTGAAGAGTATAAAGAACCTGGAAAAGAAGGTGAGATATGGATCAGTAGTCCAAGCGCTGGTATCGGGTACTGGGGACGGGAGGAACTCAGTGCAAATACTTTCAAAAATAAGGTTCAGGATCATCATGACAGAATATACACAAGAACCGGTGACCTGGGGCGGATTGTTGATGGAAACTTGTTTATTACAGGGAGGATCAAAGATCTTATCATTGTTGCGGGAAGAAATATTTATTCAGCTGATGTGGAAAAGACAGTGGAGAGTTCTTCTGACCTTCTGCGTCCTGGTTGCTGTGCTGTCATTGGTGTTGCTGAGGAGATTTTACTGAATAAAGGGATATCAATGTCAGACGCCTCTGATCAGGTAGGCTTGGTTGTGGTTGCCGAAATTCGCGATGGTAAACCTGTTAACAAAGATGTCATTGAGCAAATTAAGGCCAAGGTTGCAGAAGAACATGGTGTAAATTTGGCTGCTGTGAAATTGATTAAGCCGAGAACCATCAGCAAAACAACATCCGGAAAGATAAAAAGATTCGAATGCCTCCAGCAGTTCACTGATGGGACACTGAATGTGGTACCAGAACCAATAATTCCGAAACGAACACTTGTTCGTTGTAACACTACAGGAACTTGCAGGGACGGTCATACACCTCGTCCCCACATGAAAGGAAGTATTCCTTCACCAAATTCTAGGCTAGGTTATGTAGGAATCGTGGAGTTTCTAAAGAAGCTTATCTCGGAGCAGTCTGGCATTCCTGTCAGCAAGATTTCTACGACTGCGAACCTCACTTCTTATGGAATTGATTCTATTGGTGTTGTAAGAGCAGCCCAAAAGCTTTCAGATTTTCTTGGCGCACCAGTTGGGGCGGTCGACATTTTCACAGCAACTAGCATTGAAGACTTGGCTGGATTCTCAGAAAATCTTGTAATGAAGTCTCAGCCCCAAGACATGAGAAATTCCTCAGAAGCCGAGGACATCACATTTCAGTTAGAGACTGAAGTTTCTATACCTCAAGAAGTTTCCTTATCTTACCAAATCGGTATCATTTTATTGCAACTTCTGTCTCTTGCATATGTCTCAATCTTGCTTATCCTTCCTGCATATCTATCTACGTTTGGGTATATGAGATTTATATCATTCAACCTCAGTCTGATAGCTGTAACTCCCTGGGCACCTTACATAATCTCTCTAATATCTGCACCCCTTGCTTGGATGGCATGCATATTTGCAACATGCAGCTGCATTGCCATTTTCGGAAACTCATTTCTCCAACCAAATTATGCGTTAACTCCCAATATTTCGATTTGGTCACTGGAATACATCAAGTGGTGGACATTATACAAGGCTCAAGAGGTTTCATCCAAAGTCTTGGCTGTGCACTTGAGAGGAACAGTGTTTCTGAATTATTGGTTTCAAATGTATGGAGCCAAGATTGGATCATCAGTCATCCTGGATACAGTTGACATCACTGACCCGGCTCTAGTTTCTATTGGAGATGGAGCTGTAATTGCGGAGGGAGTATTAGTACAAAGTCATGAGGTGAAAAATGGAGTCGTAGGCTTGCGTCCAATAAGAATCGGAAAGAATTCTTCAGTTGGTCCTTATGCCGTGATCCAGAAGGGTAGCATTCTAGGAGATGGAACTGATATACCTGCCTTGCAAGTCAGTGAAGAGGGGAAACCGGTTTTCAGATCCAACAAAACTAGCAACATTCAAAAGGTAATTATTTTTAGGGTAAATGCGAATACCATAACCAATAGGCTGTGCAATCTAATCTTGGAAAATGTGCGAACTACACCCGAAGACCTTTCAAAACATATGCGAACTGCATCCTGAGGTCACATACAAATGATGAAGATACAGAAATGTGTCAGAAATCAAATAATTGATCAATGACTCAGGAAACAATTCGTACATTTTGGAAGAGGTTGGGGTGCAGTCCACATATTTTCAAATGTTAGGGTGCACATTGTGAAACACTCTATAGATTGGGGTGTTTAATACATTTAACCTTTGTAGTTTTAAACTTTTACGGCTATCATAGATAACATTTAAATAAGCACCTTGAAACTATTTAATACCAGAACTACATGAAAATTTACCAGTCTTGAAATTTAGAAACTGATGGATGTTACTTTACATTTCGTGTGCTGTCAGGATATACTAAAATGCAGTGATGGGAGTCAATATCAGGCTATTTACCAGCTCATGGGCATCTACTTCGTCGGGTTCATAAGTTCCCTTTCGGCAGCCATCTTATACTGCATCTATGTAATGTTAGGCCCAAAGACTCCTTCCACTGAGCACTTCATTTTCCTATGCATTTCTGGAGCTTTCCACTGGTTTCCTTTCACCATTGTTGCATATGCCATAGTGATTGGTACGACATCTTTGAGTCCACTGCGCTTTTCCATCTCAGTTGCTGCAGCATACTTGGCTCATGGATTGATTCTCAGTTTGCTTACAAGCTTAATGAGCTATTCACTCCGCAGAAATGAGAGAACACAACAGGCGTCATTGAAAATGTGGCTCCGTCATAGAATCACCGTAGCTTGTCATCTTAGATTTGCAAAGCTTCTTTCCGGCACAGAAGCTTTCTGTATATACCTGAGACTCCTAGGTGCGGAAGTGGGGAAACATTGTTCTGTTAGAGCCATTAACCCAATTTTGGAGCCCAAGCTAGTAAAGCTTGGAGCAGGTGTCCATCTAGGTGACTTTAGCAGGATTATTTCCGGTTTCTACTCCTCCAATGGTTTCACAAGTGGGAAAGTTGAGGTACAAGAAAATTCAGTTGTTGGAAGCCAAAGCATCGTTCTCCCTGGTTCAACAATACAGAAAGAAGTGATTCTTGGTGCACTTTCATCCGCTCCAGTCAACTCAGTACTCCAAAGAGGTGGTGTTTACATTGGTTCACAAAACCCAATCATGATAAAAAATACAATGCATGAGCTGGATGAGAGAATTGAAGAAATGGATGCAAAATATAAGAAGATTGTTGGAAATCTTGCCGCAAATTTAGCTGCAACAACTCTTAAGGTCAGAACCAGATACTTCCATCGAATTGGAGTAAGTGGAAAAGGAGTACTAAAAATATATGAGAACATTAAAGGATTTCCAGATCACAATATCTTCCAGCCTGGAAAGATTTACCCTATCATAGTTCGCCACAGCAACAGCTTGAGCGCTGATGATGATGCAAGGATCGATGCACGTGGTGCAGCTGTTAGGATATTCTCTGACAAATCAGACAGTCAAGCTCCGCTGCTGGATTTGACATTGAAAACGGGCAAGGCATTTTATGCGCGAACTATTTCTGATTTTGCTACATGGCTTGTATGCGGTCTACCTGCAAGAGAAGAGCATGTGAAGCGTGCACCACATATCAGAGATGCAGTGTGGATGTCCCTTCGTAATGCAGAAACTTTTACTGAGTTACATTATTACTCGAATATCTGCAGGCTCCTCAGGTTCAAAGATGGGCAGGAGATGTATGTCAAATTCAAGCTGCGCCCTTTTGATGAGAGAATTCATGAAGATTCTGGAAAAGTTGAGCCAAAAGGAATCCTTCCTCCAGAGACAGGTGCCATTCCAAGGGAAAGCAATGACAAACGGCCATTGCTTTTTCTTGCTGAAGATTTTCAGAAACGTGTGAGTTCTCCTGATGGAGTTCGCTACGTTTTCCAGCTCCAATTTAGACCTGTGCCTCGAGATGAAGCCACGCGAGATGCAGCCCTTGACTGCACAAAACCATGGGACGAGACCGAGTTCCCACTTGTGGATGTTGGAGAGGTACTCATTAACGAAAACCTCACAAAAGAGAAAACAGAGGAACTTCAATTCAATCCTTTCCACCGTCTCCATGAGGTAGACGTCATAAGAGCAACATCAGCATCCCAAAGTGCTTCCATTGACCATGGGCGTTCACTGATCTATGAGATTTGCCAGCATTTGAGAAACAATGAACCATTGCCTGAGGCTTGGAGAACATTCATAGAGCAATCAGATGTCAAAGTAGACCTCTCAGGCTGTCCTGTTGCCGCGATGCTACAAAAACAGGAACCAGATCTAAGTGAAGTAACACTTTCAAGAACTTGGTATCAAACATTATGGGCGCTTTTTGCACAACCTTTGCTTCAGACATTCTTGCCTTACTTCCTCCTGGCATACGTGATCTATGGTCCCCTAAACTGGATACTCTACGCAAACAACACAATGAAATATCCACTTCATTGGCTGCTGCCTTTGTTTTGGGTTATTTCAGGCATATTTGCAGCAATTGCTTGTGTTGTGGCAAAATGGTTACTAGTTGGAAAGAAGAAAGACGGCGGAACTGCACTCATTTGGAGTAGATCAATCTACATGGACACAATTTGGCAAGCATTTAAGACTCTAGTAGGCGAATACTTCATGGAAATGGCGAGTGGATCAATCTTGTTCGCTGTTTGGATGAAGATGATGGGATCAAGCATTGATTTGAGTGGAGGTGTTTACGTGGATAGTATGGGGGCATTGTTGAACCCTGAAATGGTCGAGATAGAGGCAGGCGGTTGTGTCGGGAGAGAAGCACTGCTGTTTGGACACATCTACGAAGGTGACGGCGGGAAAGTGAAGTTCGGAAAAATAAGGATTGGAGAAGGTGGATTCGTGGGAAGTCGAGCTATCGCCATGCCTGGAGTTGTGGTGGAGGAAGGAGGGAGTCTAGGGGCTATGTCACTTGCCATGAAAGAAGAAGTTGTAAGGACTAAATCACACCATTGATCGAAGACTGTCGTTTACTTCGAAAACCGAAGGTGTTTTGGCTGATATATACTGTAGGAAATAAAACTATCAGCCTCACAATGGTAATAAAAAGCAAATTCTTAATGCGATGAATGACATATATCATCAAGTAACAACATTGATAAATGAAAATAAAAAATAAAAAAAATATGCCCAGTTTATACAAATGAAAACAAAATCATAATCCCATTTTATAATCTGAAAATTCATGCGATCGAAAGCAGAACTAGAAACTTCAATTGGATGTTAGACGAACCTTTAAGAATTCTGACCCAAGCACACAATCTGATTTCTCAAGCAAAATCCACCACTTTGTACGCTCAATATTTCAGCTTGTTAAGACACTCTCTTCGCATTAAACCTAATTACTACAATTTATTCATATGCAGCTCTCTTTCCTATGGTTCCCTTTGTAAACGGCATAGCCGCCAATTTATCTAGCGGAAATTATGATGAACCTTTAGTATAATATGCGAGTGTTACACGGGGAACTTCTCTTAACTTTGTGTCCAACTTTAGTTTGAACCTAGAATGGTTGGATACTTGAAAAAATCACAAAATCATCTTATTGAAGATAAATTAAATAAATTAAAGTGGAATCAAAATGGGAACACATAACTACTTCATCTCCTCAATTCTTATCCATATAATGTTCAACATCTTCAACAACTTCTCCACACTTCGCTTCTGCAATGGTTCTTCCCTTGATGTTTTGAATTACCAAAACAATCGTTTCAACCCTTTAATCCTTCTTAATCTTCCTTAAAAATCCTCAATACCAAGTTCTATCAAAACTCCCAATTTTGATATAGAAAGTTTGGAAGTCCGAAACTGCTATCAAAACTTCACATCCTTCTATGAAATTTTAACCACATACTAGTGATGGTATAAGCTAACTTTTGGCTTGGGAAACCTTCTTTAACCAAAGTGGTATGAGGGGTTTAATATTGAGAATTTCGAAAACATCTTCTAGCTTTCATGATTTATTTAAAATATCAAACCTTATCTTTTTAATTTGATTTTCAAGGTACATACTCTCCATGATGTTAAGGATCAAACCTATTAATCGATTTTGAATAATCATATCATTTGAAAGTACGATTGAAGGTAATCCGAGATCGCTACAACTTTCAGCCTCAGATTTGCAAAAACCTTTTGTTAACCAATTTATGTTGCAAAACATATCCGAATCATGAAATTGATCATTAATATGGACTCATTACATACTTATAATGATGTTGGATCAGTTGATCATAATTTAGAATCGTGTTTAATATTTTTCATGGATTTTGCAACATTTAGATAACATATGTAATGTGTTTTCATAATTAATCTTTCAATTACTTTAACTTTCAGTGAAATATTGTGTTTATCTTGTGATCTAACAATATAATCTAGTTTTTTTTAGCATAATCAGTATTTTGGAAATGTTAATCTAGTTAGATGATCTACCCTTAAGGACGTACGTTGGACAATCATCCGCTGGTATGTATCCGCTACTCATTGTCCTAAGTATTGAGGATCCAAAATAGATTTCCACTTGAAACGACTGACAAATATTGATAGAAATTAAAACCCTTTATTCATCTCCTAAAAGGCCTTATTAAGTGGAGAGAGAACTTCTCTTTATAAACACTAGCACATGCTTTTTCTCAAGTGATGTGGGACACTACTTGAAATGCACCATCACGTGTGAGCTGGTGGTTATGTTGGTCTCATCACATGACTAGGCTCATACGTCTTTGGTAGGTTGACACCATATTAGAAACTGAGGCTCCGTATTCATGCCCCTAAAAGACCTAATTGAGCGAAGATAAAGCTTTTCTATACTAACGCTAGCCCATACTATTTTTTCAAGCGATGTGAAACACATCTTAACAAATATTTCATAATAAAAGTATTGCTCAGATTTCAATTATTATCTCACCCGATGTAAATATATGTCACATATTGATAAAAAAAAAAAAAACTAAATATAAAAAAAATAATATGTAGCATGTAATGTTTTTTAGAAAACATGTCCCGCAAATTTTATAATACATAAATAAAAAAATTACAAAAAATTTAGTTTGAAATTGTAAGTGAAATCATAGGTCTAATGAGGAAGAAATACGGATAGCAATTGAAAGGAAATAATCTAGAAGAATATTTAATGAAATTTATTGCATATGGATTTTAGGGTAAGGTCGGCGTCAACCTCTTTTTAAACCCTATCACGCAAACTTCTCACTCCTTTCTGCGGCTGTGATACAGGTTGAAACCAACAAAATAAGGAAAACAAAATTCAAATACAATTGAACTGAGATTTCTCTCTTATTTGTTTTTAAAAATTCTCGATCTGTAAAGAGATCATCCTCGTTTCTTTTTTCGGCCTTGGATCTTTGAAGTGTACAATTGAAGGTGATATACAATTATGTATGTTACATTTTTGTCAATAAGTATAATTCTTAATTTTCTATATCTTTGTGAGTTATAGCAAGCTGAGATGGATGTAGAGAGAATAGAGGTGACGTGCCCTAGTCGGAGTTTGGTTAATATCGTGAAGAAGCTACATACAAGGGAGATCCTTTCTTCAAAAAGACACCATGCCTTCAACTTTGAGGAAGAACGCTTCCGTTATATCCAGTTGCAGGTTGAGTTCATTGACTAATCACTTAATTTTTGGTTCAAATTAATAAAGTAATTGATATACGTGTGTGGTTGCATGTGAAAGATCTGAATTTTTTGGTATATGTGTGTGGCTAGATGCTGGTATTTGAATGAAACCCTAGTAAGATTTGATATTTTTCTTTTGTATTCTTCATATTAATTAACAACTTAATGTAACAATTCTATGACGATATGATGTGAAACTAGTACATTAAAGTGCCCCTCACAAAACTACGGAAGCCAATGTTCTCCTGAAAATTGGTAGCATTTCCAGTTTTAGTCATCCGACACAAAAGTCAACAATTTTGACCAAGAATTATACATGTGGTGTGCATGTAACTTCTTTATCCCAGATCTTTTTCGTATTTACACAACATATCTTTCACAAAATCACATTTATACCCGAAAAATGAATTCCAAGTCGGTTTTTCTTTTTGAATCCCAAAGTGAACATTGAAAAGTTTAAAATTTTATTAATTTCATTGTTCTCTATACAAATTTGAAATGTTACACCTACTAGCCTAGCCTACCCCATCCCCACCGTTATACCCCTAGCTAGCCACTCCAACATCTGAATACCCCCCCTCCACCCACCTTTCTCACCCCGTGATCCCAAAAGAGCCTATGTCAACGACCTTTACAGTGCATGGGGCGTCATCAACCCACCATCAGTAGTGGAGATTGCCCGACGACACAACCATATCCGGTTGTGTTGTTGCATGACCAGGTTGGAGGGGTGGTGTTTCCGGCTTCTTACATTGGTCATAGGGTTGGGTGTGTCTGTATGTTGGGTTGGGCAGGGAGGGGCTGGGTATGTCGAGGAGAAGAATCCCTTTTTCCTTCTTTTTTTACTTTTTTCCCTTACTTGGTTAATCTTGTCATTATACAACAACAACAACAACCAAGCCTGTAAACCCAATTAATTGGGGTAGGTGTAAGAAATTCCATGACATTTATGCAAATTAATTTTGCATAGACATATATAGAATCTTAAAACTTCATGATTTTCACAAGCATAAAATAAGGCGTACCTTGATTCATGTTCTCCATAGAAGTGAATTGATGAAGATGTTGATTTCTCTCTCTTGACCCTAATTCTATAGCATTTTAATTGATGTAAAATACTAACTATCATGGGATGAGAGTGGACCAACTCCAAAGCACACACACACACACACACACACACACACACACACACACATATATATATATTTTCCATCAAGACGTGCATTCAAGAAGCTCTTTACTTCTAACCCCACTAACCAATACTAATTACTCATGTTCTTACCTCTTCATGGCACCACTATACCATGATCTCAAGTTAATGACCTCTCTTCAAGACACCACTAATCCATGATCATGGCTCTTAAATAGAATCTCTTCATGACACCACTAAGTCATGTTTTAGACACTTAAATAGTAAGACTTTATTTCTAATTTTATGGGTCACATTATGGATAGAAATCTCCCACTTGACCCATGTAATAATCATAACATGGTTTCATTAAGTATTGCTATAATCTTTCAATTATAACGTTCTCAGTAATTTGTCAAAATTAAGAAAGTCACTAAGAAGGATCATGGCGGTTCTATGACATTGCTTTGACATAGTTCCTTCTATGTATCACAATATTAGTTCTTTTCTCAATGACACTCATAATAAGAAGTAAAACAATGGAGGTCCAACTATATTATCTTGTCAACATTCAGTAATGTACATGTCAATAACAAACAAGACTTATTCACATTATCTTTTCAGAATCAAACATAAAGAGCTGACAATAGTCAACTACATTAACATAATCATAATGCCAATGACAAGGATTAGTAATACCCATTCTTTCAACATGTTCAGCAAATAACTTAGGCGGTAATCCCTTTGTTAATGGATCTGAAATCATAACTTTGGTGCTAAGATGTTCAATTGACACTGTTTGTTTATGAACTTCGTCTTTAACGACAAAGTACTTCAATTCCATTTGTTTAGCACCATTTGAGTACTTGTCGTTTTTGGAGAAGAAAACCGTTGAGGAGTTATCACGATAAACTTTCAACAGTCTAGCAATACTGTTTAATAGTCTACACCTTGAAATCAAATTCCTCAAACATAATGCTTGAATTGTAGCCTCAAAGCATGCTACGAATTCAACTTCCATAGTTGACGTTGCAATAACAGATTGTTTTGTACTTTTCCATGAAATGACTCCCTCAGCTAACAGGAACACATATCCAAATGCAGACTTTCTGCTATCAACACATCCAGCATAGTCTGAATTTGGATATCCAACCACCTCAAGGTGATTAGATCTTCTATAAGTAAGCATGTAATCTTTTGTTCCTTGTAAGTCTCTTAATACTTTTTTGCAACCTTCAAATTATCTAAACCTGGGTTGCTTTGATACCTTCCTAACATGCCAACAACAAAATGATGTCTGGCCTAGTACAAGTTTGAGCTTACAATCAAACTTTCAACAATTGATGCATAGGGAATTCTCTCCATTTCTTTATGTTCCCATTTATTTTTCAGACATTGATTGAGATTAAATCTATCTCCTTTTGAATTGGAACAACACTTAATGAGCAATTTTTCATATTAAATCTCTCAAGAACTATATTAATATATGTTTTTTGAGACAATCCTAACAGCCCTTGTGATCTATCACAGAATATTTATATTTCAATCACATAGGATGCCTCACCCATATCTTTCATTTCAAAGTTCATAGGGAGAAATTGTTTGGTTCCATAAAGTAAACCAAGATTATTAGTTTCAAGCAAGA
The DNA here is from genome assembly GCA_946800315.1 of Misopates orontium. Taxonomy (NCBI): domain Eukaryota; kingdom Viridiplantae; phylum Streptophyta; class Magnoliopsida; order Lamiales; family Plantaginaceae; genus Misopates; species Misopates orontium. The sequence goes on from OX326949.1 coordinate 10,239,149, forward strand.
CATCAACAACCTATAGAATTAGAATACAAACTTACTCCCACATACCTTTAGGTATATACACCTATCAACGGTATTTTCCTTAAAACTAAAGGCTGTTATGGTATCATTGAACTTTAAGTACCATTGGCGAGAAGCTTGCGTAAGCCCATATGTTGATTTTTTATGTTTACACACAATATGTTCTTTTTCTTTAATTGGAAAACCATCAGGTTGTTCCATATAAACTTATTCATCTAAATTTTCATTTAAAGAGGCGATTTTCACATCCATTTTATGTAACTCTAAATCATAATGAGCTACAAAAGCCATAATAATTCTAAAGGAATCTTTTCTTGAAAAGGGAGAGAAAGTCTCCTTATAATCAATACCATCCTATTGAGTGTATTCTTTAGCAACAAGTCTGGCTTTATGACGTTCGATATTGCCATTAGAGTCGTGTTTGGTCTTAAAGACCCATTTCGAGCCGATTATTTTACATCCTTTAGGCAATTCAATTAAATCCCAAACTTTGTTTTGCTCCATGGATTTCAACTCATTTTTCATGGCATCTAACCATTTAGCACAATCTTTATTTTCAATGGCTTGTGAAAATCAATCTGGATCTTCATCAATTCCTAAGTCAAATATTTGACTCATATAAATAAACCATGTATTCATCAGAAATAGCAGATTACTTTTGTCTTTGGGACCTTCTTAATGCTATTTCATTTGGTTCATTTAATTGTGTTTATTGTGAATTTCTTCGTTATGGAGTGTTTCACCATTAATTCGTTATTCTTGCATATTAGGTGGTCAAGCCACAGTAGGAACAACAACTTGAGAAGAAGTATTAGGAAAAATCACATCTATCCTAGATTCTTGAGTTATCACTCCATGTTGTTCTACACTCCCACTGATTTCACCAATCTCAGTGAACTTAGCATTTTCAGATTCAACAATTATGGTGGTATGGTTAGGACAGTAAAATCTATACCCCTTTTGACTTTTCTGGATAACCAATGAAATAGCCATTGGTTGTTCTTGAGTCCAGTTTCTTTTCATATGGATTATAAACTCTAATTTCCATCGGGAAACCCCAAACATACATGTGGTGCCTTGAACTGGGCTTCCTTCCAGTCCATAACTCAAAAGGAGTTTTTGGAACTGAATTACTAGGAGCCTTGTTCAACATGTTCATGGCGGTTTTCAAAGCATACATCCACAAAGATAAATGTAAAGATGAATTACTTATCATACTCCTAACCATATCCATTAAAGTATGACTATGCCTTTTTTGCAACACCATTTTGTTGTGGTGTTCCTGGCATTGTGTATTGAGCACAAATGCCATGTTTTTCAAGGAACTTAGTAAATGGGTCTGGACATTGTCCACTTTCATTATACCTTCCATGATATTCACTACTTCTATATGATCTAATAATTTTCATATTTTTGTCTAACTATTTTTCTACTTGAGTAAAAACCACCTCTAAGGAATCAATTGACTGACATTTTTCATGCAATAGATAGACATAACCATAACGTGAAAAATCATCAATAAATGTGATAAAATATTTTTCTCCAACAAAAGATGGAACATCAAAAGGTCCACATATATCTGTGTGTATAATTTCAAGAAGCTGTGAGCTTCTTGTGGCTTCTTTCTTTGTGTGTTTTGTAAACTTTACTTTAATACAACTCACACAAATTCCAAGATCGCTAAAATCTGAATCATGAAGGATTTCATTCTTTATCAATCTCATTAAGCTTTGTTTGGATATATGAAGAAGAGTGTTCATTTACCAATTCACCTTTAGTACCAACATGATGCAAGTTTAAAACGGTTTCAGCAAAAATGATGTATGGATCATTATTTAAATAAACTGGCACATCAAGAAGGAATATAAAAAGTTTTAAACAAATCTAAATGATGGCCAGTATCAAGAATTAAACGGTAGTTTCCGATTGCTTCAACTGGGGCTTTGACTCGATTACCTAGAAAGACGAACTTTTCATTTTGACTTATAATTTGGGTCGTAATGAGTCCCTCCATTGTATTAGTAACATGAGTGGTACAACCAGAATCAATCCACCAAGTATTATAAGGAACTTCAGTTAAATTAGATTTGAAACATACATAAGCATTATGCTTACCTTTCTTCTCGAACCATGTCTTGCATTTTGGACAATCCTTTTGATAGTGTCCAACTTTCTTACAAAAGAGACATCTATCTTTAAGTTCCTTCATTTAGCTTTGGGCATTTTCATTATTAACCTTTAATGGTTCTCCCTTGCCCTTTCCTTTCTTCTTTCCGGCTTTCTTTTCAACTCCTTGATGCTTCATCAAATGAATGGAATGAGAGCCTTGAGTCTTAAGTCTAATCTCCTCTTGAACAAGCATACTATGCAATTTATTCACATTCCACTTATCTTTCATAGCGCAATAGTTCATTTGGAATTGACCATAATGAGGAGCTAAATAATTGATGATAAATTGCACAGGGACACTCACATCGACATTCATTCCCAAAGACTTTAGTCTTGCTGCAATATTTGTCATTTCAATGACATGCTCATGCATAGTACGAGAACCATCAGACTTCATGGTGGTTAAGGTACCCATTAATGTTCCAGCTAGTGAGTTGTCAGCCGTCTGTGAATGTTTTTACACAAGTTTCATGAATTCCTTAGCACTTTCAATTGTAGGAAATGTCGACTTAATGTTGCTTGCCACTGTCATTCACATAAACATTATGCTAAGTCTGTTTGATATTTCCCAAGCTTTATAGAGAGATCTATCTTCATCACTACTTGTATCAGTAATACTAGTGGGCTTTCAAAATGGAGAGCCAAATCAAGATCCAAAACACCTAAGTGAAATCGGATTTGCTCACACTATTCAGAATAATTGAGCCTATTAAACATTGATACAGACGCAACTTGTGAGTGTAACAAAACATAAATAGTTGCTGCAATAACATGCCCATATTTAATAAAACTCATAAAACATATTCTGACAAATAAATCAAATAGCCACTTATATACATTTAAAATTTTCTTTGGGAAATATTCTAAGATACAACATAATTGATGCTTATTTTTTTAATTTAACTTTTTTTTTTGGTAATTATATATACCAAACTAAACATGCTTGCAATCTTTGGATATACTAAACATATAATGCTAAGCATATAAAATAAACCACTTGATGTTCCTAATCATAAATTAGTTGATCAACCTTTGGGCTATCATTATAATTTTATGATTAAGAAACGTCAAATTATTCAAACAACTTCATTTCAAGCATCTTATGATTATCAATAAATTACTATATAACTAATGAAAAATTCAATCCCCGTAATTTTTTAGCCACTTTGGTGACTAGGATATCTTAATGGAATGAATTTTAATTTAGCTTCTATCAAAGGAAGAGATAAGTTCCACAATAATCTCAGTCATGGATTTTGATGTATAAAAAAAATAAAAATCTCCAAATAAAACTTTTGGCTGCGGAATCTATAAACATAATTTCATGCATACAAATTTTCATCACAAATCATAAACTATTAAGAGTAACATAATATGAGAATACAACATCTCTAAGTATCATATCCATGTAATCTTACATAAATTAACACATCGAAAAACATGATTCGAGTATACAAAATAATTGGAAAATCATGAGTCCATTAACCATGTGCTCGGATACTACATGTAAGAAATTCCATAACATTTAGGCAAATTAATTTTGCATAGACATATATAGAACCTTAGAACTTCATGATTTTCTCAAGCATAAAAATAATGCGTACCTTGGTTCATGTTCTCCATAGAAGTGATTTGATGAAGAAGTTGTTTTCTCCCTCTTGACCCTTATTATATAGTATATTAAGTGATGGTGAAATTCTAACTATCATGGGATGAGAGAGGACCAACTCTAAAGCACATAGTATATATAAACATCTTTCATCAAGATGTGCATTCAAGAAGCTCTTCACTTGTTACCCCACTAACCAATACTAATTACTTATGTTTTTCCTCTTCATGGCACCACTATACCATGATCTCAAGTTAATGACCTCTCTTGAAGACACCACTAACCCATGATCATGGCTCTTAAATAGCATCTCTTCGTGACATTACTAAGTCATGTTTTAGACACTTAAATGGTAAGACTTTATTTCTAATATGGGTCACATCATGGAGAGAGAAATGAAATTAATCTCACAATAGGCTATATGGATAAGAATCATGTGTAGTCAGCCCCATTAATTCTCCTACTCCACTCTTTCCCATGGAGTAAGACGTCTTCTCTTAGGCTTGTAAGCTTCATGTCACTTCGTGCGACTTCCATCCATATTTTCTTCGGTCGTCCTTGTGCTCTGTTTTTCGCCTTAGACCAATAGTCTCCACACGTCGTATCAGTACTTCCATAGATCTTCGTTGCACATGACCATACCATTGTAAGCAATTTTCTCGAATCTTCTTGCCGATGGGTTTCACGTCTAATTTCTTCTGAAGGTCTTCATTTCTTAACTTATGCGCACATCCAACGTAACATGCAATCTCACATGGGCACAATATGCTTATAACTCAAGAATCGACAAGGTTTTTGGAGCCAGTAAGGAGTCGTTTATGCAGCTAAAAGCGCGGTGCAGGGGTTTGATGAAGAGAACGGAGATGAAGCGTCAAGATGTACCGATTATTCTTGGTGTTTTGTGTGAGGTTATGGATGAGGAGTTTTGTGATTTGTTGAGGTTTGAGTTGTTTGACGATGAGATAGTATGTGAGAATAGTGTGGGGGTGGTTAAAGCGAGACGTGTTAGATATGAGATTATAAAATACTAAAAAAAAAATAAAAACAGCTTTAGAAAAATAGTATTCAAAAATATTATGATTTAACTTTTACGGTTATAACAAATGTTACCATTAGTATGTGAAAACCCCCAAACATATATTATGACCCTATCTTTATCTAATTTTAAAATGGAAATATAATTTGTGAAATAATAAAAGAAATTTTAACTTTCTTGAAATAATCTTGAAATTTCGATTTTTAAATTTTCTGTTCACTTTTATAAAAAATTATAAATTATGAAAGTATATCAGACAAACTGAGTAGTGAGATATATATAGTTTTAAATTTTTAATATTCATTTTGGGATGAAAAGTATTTCATAATTCTTTGCGGGAGTAAATGTTGTTTCGTGAAAGATGTGAATTGTAAATATAAAAAATTCCAAAATTAAGCTATTACATCACATATCTAATTTTGGGTCAAAATCGTTAACTCGGATTGTTGAGGAGGACGAAATGGTACTACTCGGGAGGACAATATTCCCTAAAAGCCGAGAGCCACTACAAAGGAGTAGTTTTGTGAGGGGGCCACATTAGAGACTGCTTTTGCAAAATTTCATTAAAGATATGTCTGTGGGTATTTCCCTTAAGAATTTGTCTTGAGGGCACAAAACTAAGACTCTTTTCGGGTTGTCTATCTTTGTCTTAGATCATTTATTGAATCCATTATCAAACTGAATAAAGATGTAGAAAGGAAGTTGAGAAATTTTCCTTGCTTAGAAGTGTATGTGATTTTAAGAAGGGATAAAAGCGTTAAACCCCCTATACTATGCCCCGATTGCACTTTGCTCCATATCCTCATATTTTTGGCGACTTGCCCCTGTACTATGGATCAATAAACACTTTCCCACCTGAGTCCAAATCTAATGGCAAAAAATGTTGACAAATGTCTAAATTCAACTGTGAAAAAACGACTCAAGGGGCTAAGTCTTATTTATCCATAGTACAAGGGGCAAATTGCCAAAAAAAGAAGATAGAGGACAAAGTGCAACATGGGTTAAAGTATAGGGGTTTAACACTTTATCCGTTTTAAGTATACGTTTGGCCATTGTCATTTGGAATGTCCACAGGATTTGTTATGTAAGAGGCATTTTTATATTGAACTTCACCAGTTGGGCATTCATGCTAGTTAATGTAGGAAATAAGACGTACGACCATACCCTCGTGTTTTATTTTATTTTCTCATGTTGTATAGGAGTAAATTCTACCTCTCCATTTTTTTGTTGTTCGAGTGGGCTGTGTTTTGATCCCAGTGTACCACTTTGTGTACCGGAAAAGGGATGGAAAATACTGGCAATGGTGCTTGGAAATAGTTTTTATTTGGCATAAAATTGAAAGGCTGATTGCTTGAGCGGTCAAGGCTTGCAAACTTTTAGCGGTGTTGCCTAATCATTATAAGCTGGTACAAACTGCGCATGTTGCGAGTTTTCTGATTTGTGATATATTTTGATTTTACACGACATGTGGGAGGCTGTTCTACGATACTATTTTTTTTTTTGTTTACATTAGGTTAGTGTCTAACAGTACATATATTAAATTTAGGAGGAATATCATACGTATAACCCTGAAGAATATCATCCTTTCTCAGTACCGGTCATGATAAAAGGTCAATGATCAAAAAGTTATTTACGACTGGTGATGTTGTCTTTGCGCTTGCAGAATCTGGTGTGTGTACAGCATTTAGCCGAGGTACTCCAAGCCTTAGTGAAGATTATTGCACAACTATTATTCCAAATAGTTGATGGATATTATCTTCTACATGCAGAGACCAGGAAGAGGATATGCTTCCTAAATGTTAGAGCAGACGAAGTAATTTGGCGCTTGTTTTACAATGCAACAAATGATTCAGTTATCACCATTTCTTTGTATGCTTCAGAAAGTATTAGTTCCTTCAAATATCGGACCACAAGTATCACGTATGGCTTTTTAATTTTCCAATTACTTTTGAATTCACACATTAGTACTCTCTTTGAAACACCGGCTTCTTATTTTTGAACTATTTCAGAGATATAAAAAGGCGTGAGCCGAATGCCGGTTTCCCGCTCTTTGAGTCGGAGTCAATGAAGGTGTCGACTATTGTGAAATTTGATGGTGTGAATGGAAAGATTGTAATGTATTTTACAGAAGACAAGTAAGTATGTTTGTTATTTTGGTTCCTAATATCTACTTCTCAAGATTTAATAGTGTTTGTTATGTTTGCTTCTTTTCTGTTTCCTTATCAAAACATACAAGGTGTTTGACTTGAAAAACTATGCCTTGCTATACTCTGTTGTAGACGAGAAAATTCAAGATATAGTGATCAGGTAATTCTATGTTGATGGATAATCTCTTACCCATCTTTGTATTGATTTCAATTTCATAGCTAGAAATCATATTTTCCTTTTGTTTTAAGAACTATTTTTGTTGCAGTGCTACTAGTTTTTGTTGAGACATAATATGTCTGTTAATCCCCCCCCCCCCCCCCCCTCTCTCTCTCTCTCCCCTGGAGATTCAGCATTTAATTGCGTTGAATTTCATTTTTCATATCAATCGAACAATAGATTGTATGACTTCATCTTTGTTACATCATTGAAACAGTCCAGGATTTTTGCTATTGGTGTACGAAAAAAGTCGCCGGGTTGTTCCTTTAAAGATTGTCTCAGTAGAAAATGGGACTGTCCTGAAATCTTTCGGTCATAAACTCCATAGAAACAAGGAGGTAGACTTCATCAAACAATTCAATGAAAAACTTCTATTCAAGCAAGAGGGTTGCAACCTACAAATTGTTGATGTAAGCCAACTCTTCATTTTCTTTAATGACACTATATTTTGGACAAGGTTTGACTTCTCGTTTGTTTAGGTCCGAAATGGTGACGTAACAGATGTTAGCCAGACTAAATTCTTGTGCCCTTTATCACTTATATTATGGCATGAGAACCAATTCTTCATGACTGTCACAAAACGACGAGTCATGGTTTGGAACTTAAGAGGGGAACTTGTAACATTGATAGAGGATCAGGTTACACAGTATCCAAATTACAATACCAAGAAGGTATATCTTACAAGTAACGGGATCTCATCATTGCTTCGTCGGATAGAAATGGTATGTTTCTCTAAAAAAGAACTTGATGTATACTTATAATTATATTTTTTGTCTACAGAAAATGGTGCATATTCTCACTCACTCTCTCTCTCTCTCTCTATATATATATATATATATATATATATATGTATGTGTGTGTATATTTAATATATCTTTTACCCTTTCCAATTTATAGTCGATTCTATCAACATTACTAATATACTGATGGGGAAGTGTGTGCGAAGATCACAAACAACAACTCATGTAAGTGTATCCAAGCTTCCTTTATTAGGAGTACTGTCGCGGAGGCTCTAGAAGATATTACTTTTCTCACCTATGACGAAGAGCGCAATCAGATCTGCACCGGTAATAGGCTTGGCGAGGTCCATGTATGGACCAATTAGAGTATCCCACCCTGGTCCTGGCTTTCAACGAATTTTTTGCCCTGAGATTGTTAAAATAAGTCCTTATTGTTCGCCTTAAACTTGGATATGTTTTTTGATAAGCAAAATTTTATTGAGAAAGAGTATGAGACATACTCAAAATGATACAAAATGTTTGAGGCGTGCGGAACCTATTCAAGACATGGTCTTGGCACATTGAACCAGTCAACATTAGAGTACACACAATTTTTGTTTCTTGCCTTAACACAAGTCCATGAACATGCTTTAATTTGTTCCAAAATCTTGGAATTACTTGGCTGCGCCCCTATGAAAATCTAGATGTCTCAGCATTTTGTGTCGTAGATGTCTTTTTCAAATTTTATAAATAAGGGCTCATACAGATACAACATTCTTTCATTTGAGGGAAGTTGTAGCAGATGATTAGCTTTCTATATGTTTAGAGCATTGCTTGTGTTGAAAGTTTTAAAGACATTAATTGAAAAATCACATCGCTACTTTCTTACTTATGCATATTTTCTTAAGGGATAAAAGCATCAAACCCCTGTTGTACTTTGACCTCGATCATTTTTTTCTTTTTTGCAACTTGCCCATTCTATTATAGATAAATATAACTTTTTCCCCTTATCAGATTACCGAAATTTTTTTGCCGAAATTTGAAATGTGATCATTGGAGGTCATCACGATTTAACCTCAAGTTCAATAGATGCTCTCTTTTCACTTCAAGTTTTTGTTCATTTTCTTAATTTTCAAACCCTAGTTTTAATTATAAAAATTTAGGGTTTGAAAATTAAGAAAATATAACAAAAGTTGAAGTAAAAAGAGCGCATTTTATTAAATTTGAGGTTAAATCGTGATGAACCCCAATGTTGTCAAATTCCAGCAAAAGTTAGTCAGAAATCCGATCACAGAGTAAAAATTATTTTTCAGTGAATAAATGAGAGGGCAAAATACTTATACATAGTAGATGGGCAAGTTGCCAGGAGAAAAAAAGGAAAAGTGCAACGAGAGGTATAGTATATGGGATTTGATGCTTTTATCCCTTTTTCTGATTATTTTCCATTATAAGAGAATTCTGAAAGCAATGCATACAATTCTAATTTAATATCAGTGAATAAATAAAACATATAACAGTTACTGGATGTAGACATTCTCTTGAACCACCTCCTTTTGAATAGACTTGAAGATTCCTTGTTGTTCCAAGATCAACTTGAATTACGTCCTTTGCCTTTTGACTTGAAAATCTCCTTTGGAACTCCGAAAGCAACTTGAACCGGCTTTTCCTTGGACTTGTAGATCTCTTTACTGCTTTGAATCGAAGACCTCCTTCAAGACTCCTTCTTGATATTCAAAAATAACTAAAAGAGTTATTATAATATAGAGAGTTTTCTACAACTGATTAGCTTGCTACTTTCAGCTAGACAATATTTTTTGCATGCCTCACTTGTAGAACCAATGGAGCTATTTATAGGAGGATCCAAGACCCTTCCTTCTCTAATGTAGGAATACCACTAGCCACAGAATCCTACATTCAAGTACCATAATAAATTCATATTCCTTTCCCATACACATTATTCATGGCCCCTAATACAAAGTTAAAAGTATATCAAAATACATGTATGTCAAAATACATGTATATCAAGATTAAGTTTATACATAAATTGGTACAATGTAAAGAATAATAAATTAAATTAATCTTGAAATTATATTATTTCTCAATTCATACATGAATAACAAATGAATTTTATCTTGAAACTATTTAATTTCCAACAATCTCCCACTTGGTTTCAAATTTAATTAAAGGCCGTAATAATGTGTATTATCTCGAACTGTAAAATGTAAATTTTATGTAGTTTTAACCCAGGCTTACATAAAAAATATATTTTCCAATAAGAGATCATAAATGAAATTTAGATTGGTCCACCGTTCATAACATACTCATAATCTTGCAACTCGGGTAAAACTGCTTTCCAACTTGAGTATTAGCCACTAAGAAAATGTGCCCCCAACATTCCATAGGCCTGAACAGATTCAACCCTTCCTCTCCATCGAGACCCTTGCGTATATACCCTCAAGTACATACTTGATAGAGAAGTCGAATCTCGGGACATAACCATGAGCACTCATAAAGAAACCATATCACAAAGTAATAATCATGAAATTAAATTCATTCATGTATTTAAAAAAAGATACATTTACATCAATGAATAAAGGATCAAACCCATATTATGTACATGATTATTAAAAACAAGTACCCCAAGAGTACTAGTGAATGGATCTGCCAAATTATCCTTAGATGCTACTCTTTGCACATCAACTTCTTGCTTCTTCAACATGTCCCGAATATAATGAGATTTACTTTCAATGTGTTCTGCCTTAGAGTGACACTTAGGATCTTTTACAATAGCTATAGCTGAAGTATTGTCACGAAATATTACTATAGGTCGCTCCACACAAGGGACAACATGAAGACTTTTCAAGAACTTACGAAGGTAAACTGCCTCTTTTGTAGCTATATTAACAGCTACATACTCAGCTTCCATAGTGAATTGAGCTACACAATCTTGTTTTTTACTTTTCCATGAAATAGCTCCTCCACCAAACATAAACACAAAGCCAGAAGTTGATTTTCGAGTATCCACACAACCCTGATAGTCAGAATCTGAAACTCATCTGCTTGATAAGTCAAAGCAAAAGATTTGGTGCACTTCAAGTAGCGAAACACTTGCTTGACCCCCGCCTAGTGATTCTTCCCAGGATTGGATTGAAATCTGCTAAGAACTCCCACTACAAAGGCAAGATCTGGCCTTGTACACATTAAGGCATACATGAGACTCCCAACTGCAGAAGCATATGGATATAGAGATTCATCAAGCCTTTCATCAGAAGAAGCAGGACAATCCGCCCTCCTCAACGTTTTCGATACATCATAAGGAATTTGTCCTTCCGAGCAATAGTCCATCTTAAATCGACGCAACAGAGCTTCGATGTACCTCTCTTGTGATAAGTTGATTTTCTTTTGTGCTCTATCTCTTCTAATTTTTATACCGAGAATGTAAGACGCATCACCAAGATCTTTCATATCAAAGGTGTGAAAAAGCCAATTCTTTATTTCTACAAGAAAACCCACACCATTACCAGCTAAAAGGATATCATCCACATATAATGTTAAGATGGCAATTTTTGCTCCCACTGTTTTCACATACACACAATAGTCTTCAGAGTTTTGAAGAAAACCATAAGCCTCAACAACTTGATGAAATCTTGGATTCCACTGTCTTGATGCCTGCTTGAGACCGTAAATGGACTTCTCCAACTTGCACACTTTATTCTCACCAAGAATAAACCCAAGGGGCTGCTCCATGTAGATATCCTCAGAAAGTTTTCCGTTAAGGAATGTCGTTTTCACATCCATTTGAAACAATTCATAATCATAAAATGCCAATAATGCCAATATTGCTCTAATGGATTGAATTCGAGCTACCGGAGAGAAAGTTTCATCATAGTCAATCCCATATTTTTGAGTAAAACCTTTTGCTACAAGGCGAGCCTTTTATCTTTCAACCTTTCCATCGGAATTTCTCTTCCTAGTAAATATCCACTTACAAGTTAACTGAATCTGGTGAATCAACTAGCTTCCAAACTCCATTTTTGTGCATAGAGTTTATCTCATCTTGCATAGCAGTTTTCCACTTTTCAGCATCCACATTAGATATAGCCTCTTCATAGGTTCTTGGGTCTATCAAATCCTCATTCAAACTTATCATTTCATAAACTTCTCCTGCATATGTGTAGAAATCAGAAGATGAAAGAATAGAACTAGGCCTTTTAATTCTTTCGATATACCTTGTAGCCTCTTGATAATCTTTTCTCTTACAAGAACTAATCTCCCCCTGATTTACAGGCAATGAAGAAATCGTATCACTAAATTCACCACTTTCTTCTATTTCTTCAAGAGTTGACTTTTCCCCAAGGAACTCATTGCAATCATAATGATCTTCAATAAACTTCACATGTCTACTTTCAATAATCGCATTTTCTATTGGATCATATAATCTATACCCTTTTGAATTATCTGGATAGCCAACAAATAAACAACTTTTTTGTTTTTGCAAAAAAGTTTATCATTACTTGGTTCAGGTATAAGGACATGTGCAATACAACCCCAAACTCTCATGTAATTTAACTTAGGCTTCTTACCAGTCCAAAGCTCATAAGGTGTTTCCTCAATAGACTTAGAAGGAACTTTATTTAGAATGTGACGAACGGTTAAGAGAGCTTCACCCCAAAAACAAGTTGGAAGGTTAGCGAGGGCTAGGTTCTATTGCGTCTTTCAACAACTCCATTTTGTTCTGGCGTATGAGGCATGCTAAGAAAATGAACAATTCCACTCTCTTTTAAAAGAACCAAACAACTCAGATCTATACTCTCCTCCACGATCAGAATGGAAAGCCTTAATACTCCTACCAGTGGTATTCTCAACTTCCAACTTAAATTGTTTAAAAACTTCAAATGCTTCACTTTTCTTATGTAAAAGATATACCTTTCCAAATTTCGAGAAATCATCAATGAATGTGTTAAAATATGAATGGTCATTTCTAGTTTGCGCACTCATTGGGCCACAAATATCAGAATGGATTATATCAAGGACGTTTTCACTTTTGGCAGCTTTTGAAGGAAAAGATATCTTAGTCATTTTTCCATACAAACAACTTTCACAAATTGGTATATCTTTCTTTTCAACATTTTCCAGCAAACCATTCTTGAATAGTTTATCAATGCGTTCTTTTCCAATATGACCAAGACGAAGATGCCAAAGATAAAATTCATTCAATCGAATATCAGAAAGTTTAGAAACTTCACAAATAACATTTCCATTCAAATTAATCTGATACATACCCGAATTTCTAAAACCTTTCAACACCACTTCATCATTCTTATACATGACAAACTTTCCACTCCCAAAGAAAAAAGAAAAGCCAAGTTTCTCCAAAGAAGAGACGGACAAAATATTTCTCCTCATTGATGGAACATAAAGACAGACTTATAAGAAAAACACTTTATTATCTTGTAACTTCAACTCGTAAGTTCCTAATCCTTCAATTAAGGCTTTATCATCATTCCCCATGAAAATAGAGCTTTTCTCCATTTCAATTTTTCTGATTTTCTTGAATTCCTGAAAATCGGTTGCCACGTGAACAGTAGCACCCGAATCAGCCCACCAACTAAAAGGCTCAATATAAGAAGCACAACATTCAAAGAGAAAGGACTTACTAGGTTTAAAATCCTTTTGATTCTGGGAATTTTTCAGAGCGTAACAGTCCCTCTTAATATGACCAGGCTTTTGACAATGGAAACAAACTTTATGCGTGAAATTCATATTGTTCTTCTGGTTGGAGTTATTCTGGAAATTTTTCTGAAACTGTTGTTTCCTTCCTTTTTTCTTTGAAATTATTTTTCTTAGGCTTCAATTCCACATTGTTGGCAGTTGGACCACGGTTAACAATTTCATTAGGTTTCTTCACGAATTTTCTATCTTCTTGGTGATCAATTTTATTAATCAGGTGTTCAACTGACCAATCAGACTCTACTAAAGTGTAGAAATCCTCAATAAACTTATAAGAATCAGGCACAAAATTGATTATGGTAGACACTACATTTTATCATCAATAGCTCCACCACAAAAAATAAGTTCATCAACTATAGCAACCATGTCATTAACATGCTTTTTCTCATCAGCCCCCTCTACACATTAGCTCGAGTGAACCTTTTCTACAAATTACTCACATGAGAATCTGATTTCTTCCCATACTAAGCTTCTAGCATATCCAATATTTCCTTGGTGGTAACAGTATGAAAATAGATCATGCGAAGAGTTTCCTAAGGCCACTTAGGACATAGGACTTTGCAATTTCATTAGCCATTTTCCAATTAGAATATATTTTCAAATCAACATCATATTTTTCCCCAGCAGCATTATCAATCACACCATTTTCACTGGTTACTGGTTGGGATAAAACAAGTGCTTGATCAACAAAAACTAGTTCCTTAAATCCATATAAGGTCAAGAACATATCAACCATTTGTTTCCAATCCACGTAGTTAGTACCATCAAGTACCTCAGACTTAAGGATATCAGCAAACACAGATCCACCACTAGGCATAGGAAAAGACATTCCTGAAATTCATCAATTTTTCAAATATCAATCACTTACTCGTTGGGGATTCGTTTTAACAAAGCATCATACAAAACATCTAATAACTCCCACTTAGCCGTTGGTGATTCATGAGAATCATTAGATCAGAAAATATAAACACATAATACATAAATTTGCATTATCCGTTGGGAATTTTGCATTTCATTAAGCAATAAAATATAAACATGCATTACCCGTTGGGGATTTTGCATTTATGAAGCATTCAACAAAAGAAGTAATACATCCAACAAGATTCCATATAATTGATAATTAAATAAGAATTCTATCTAAAGCAGAGGCAGGATCACTTGTATTTGAAAGCAATGCATATAATTCTCATTTAAGAGCAATGAATAAATAAAACATATAAAAGTTACCGGATGTAGACATTCTGTTGAACCATCTGTTTTTGAATAGAATTGAAGACTCCTTGTTGTTCCAAGATCAACTTGAGTTACGTCCTTTACCTCTTGACTTGAAAATCTCCTTGGAACTCCGAAAGCAACTTGAACCGGCTTTTCCTTGGACTTGTAGATCTCTTTACTCCTTTGAATCGAAGACCTCCTTCAAGACTCTTTCTTGATATCCAAAAATAAGTAAAAGATATATTATAATATAGAGAGTTTTCTACAAGTGATTAGCTTGATATTTTCAGCTAGACAATATTTTTAGCATGCCTCACTTGTAGGACCAATGGAGCTATTTATAGGAGGAACCAAGACCATTCCTTCTCCAATGTAGGAATACCACTAGCCACAGAATCCTACATTCAAGTACCATAATAAATTCATATTCATTTCCCATACACATTATTCATGGCCCCTAATACAAACTCAAAAGTATATCAAAATACATGTATGTCAAAAGACATGTATATCAAGATACATGTATGTCAAGATACATATATATCAAGATTAAGTATATACATAAATTGGAACAATGTAAAGAATAATAAATTAAATTAATCTTGAAATTATTTTATTTCTCAATTCATAATAACAAATTAATTTTATCTTGAAACCATTTAATTTCCAACAAATTCACCGCTCACTACTAAAATAACTAGATTAGACACACATATAGTTACATCGTAACAATGTTTCAAAATCAGACATATAAATATGCTAAGTCAAAGCATTTTATCATCATGACTGCCGGCTTTCACAAAAAAAAAAAAAATTATCGTGAATGCGGAAATTTTAGTAACGTACGCTTCTTTTGGGTATCTTTTTTCTTACTCTACATTGAAAATCTTTCAAAGATACTTATGTAACTTTAAATTAAATCTGAAAAAATGTTGCACAATTACAACTTCATATACATTGAAAAATCTTTCAAAGATACTTATGTAACTTTATATTAAATCTGAAAAAATGTTGCACAATTACAATTTCATACATATGAAATTTGAAGGTTCAAGCAAAAATAGGAAGTCTCAAGGGGGGAATAATTCATGGTTGGTACCTTAACTTGGCACAACTTTCAAAATTGGTACCTTATTGTGGCAGTCATCTTTTTTTGTACCTTAATTTGGCGATTTTGTCAATTTTAGTACTCCGGCGCCGGAAAATTCAAAATTGAGCTGGAATTGCACGCTTGGCATTGACATTGCATAAAATTTGGGAATTTTGACCCAGGTCAACCCACCACCTATGTGAGACTCCAGATATGCATCCACTTGGATTTAAAAAAAAAAAACAACTAGGTTTACAAAATATTAACTGTCATATTTGCCCTTATGTATTTAATTTTTTAAAAGTTTTACTTAAAAGTTTATAAAACTAGAATCTGTTTTTTTAATAATATATTTATTTTTGGTAAAAAATGAAAATTAAACTTTTTTTTAAAAAGACTCTCTTATTTATAATTTATTTTATTAGTAAAATTATTAAATGTTATAATTATTTTAGATAATATTAAATAAAAAAGGAAAAAAAAAAGTGGGTCATCTTCTGCGTCCTTCTGCCATCTTCTGCCACTGTTGAGGATTTGAGATGAATTCGAAGGTCTGAGATCACAACCGTCTCTCCAACCTCCGACGACCCTCTTCATCTCACCACCGCTGAGGTCGGCCTTGCAAAATCCCCAAGCTTGATCCCGCAAACCCTAGGCCACTACTTCTTCTATGTTTGCTCCTCTGCTCGATTCCTCTCCCCTCCCTACCAAATCGATCGATTCTTATCTCCTTCTAACTCTCTCTGCCTTTGACGATCCCCCGGGTTTTGTAGATAGACCTGCCAGGGGTGGTCACTGTGTTTAGGTGGGTTGTGTTAGGGGAAGAAGACGAAGACGAATTCACCTTTGTTTGTCCTTTTTTTTATTTATCAATTAATCAAATTATAAACATACAATCTTGATTATAAATATCTAATTAAAATGTTTATAACTTAAAATTTCTTATACAAAAGGTTTTTTAAAACTTTGTTTCTTTTAAATGTATTATAAAAAACTATATTTATATAAATAAATATGAATTTCTCACTATAAATAAGGTTGGGGATTTAAGTTTCTTTTTTTAATTGCACATGTGGTGGCATATGTGGAGTCTTGCTAATGTGGTGAGTTGACTTAGGTCAAAATTCTCAACTTTTATGCCATGTCACGGCCATGTCTGCAGTTCCGGCTCAATTTCAAAATTTCCAGCGCCAGAGTACTGTAATTGACCAAATCGCCAAATTAGGTACCAAAAAAGATGGCTGCCACAATAAGGTACCAAGTTTGAAGAGAAAATTTCAACATTAGTCCTCTAACTTGGCCTCGATTCAGAAACTGTCCTATAACTTGGCACCGCATAAATTTGGTCCCGTAACTTGGCATACAAATCAATTTCAGTCCTCTAACATTGGAAATTATTAAAACTCGCCGAATTATAGCAGGTGAGTGTACACGTGAACCTCAAATTGGGGATTTAGGGCTTGGAGTTGCCACATGTGCAATCTCACACTTGTAGATACTCCTAGAAAAAGTGCATTTTGAGATTTTGCACCCCAAACCACATGTGTGAGACAACAGATGTGGCAATCCAAGCCCTAAATCTCCTAATTAGAGTCATGTGACAACTCACGTGCTATAATCTGGCACGTTTTAGTAATTTTCGGTGCTGGATGACGGATATTGAATTTTATGCCAAGTTAGGAAACTAAATTTATGCGATGCCAAATTATAGGACAATTTTTGAGTTTAGGTCAAGTTAGAGGACTAATGTTGAAATTTTCTCCAAGCTTAAAAGTGTGCCAAATTAAAGTACCAACAAATGAATTATTCCCTCTCAAGGGAAAGGTACATTTAACCATACTTTGTGAGAATTGAGAAGTGGGTGGGTCAACTATGGTGATTTCTAATTTAAATTATCAAGTGTATTTCATGCATTATGTATTGGTATAATGAATGGACAGTTGGAATTTCGCAGTCTACTTAAAGACATGGGCCATTTTATTCCATCAAAAGTGTTGGAAAACTTGATATCTTTCTTAACTAAACACGTATTGAACTCGTTTAGCATTCAATACTTTCTTACAACATGATATATAGTTCTTTGTTTTATCTGTAACTCAAATTGTATTGAACCCCCTTGTTAGAAATTAGAAAGCATATACATATTAAAATAAATTATAAAATATAAGAGGAGAAGAGTGTAGAAAACTTAGAAAACTCTTCTTATAAATTTATCTATTTTTGGATGGAAAAATACTAAAATACATGGGGTATTTAGAGGTAGAAGTAACAAGTAAAAATGAACCTATCTCAATACATGTACATCTAATTAATTTTGATTTGCCCTTATCTTTCAAGTTCATGAATACAATAAAGACAATACGTGAATTATCCAAATACAGGAATAGAATAATCCAAACACACTACAAGAATACAAGGCAATGTTGTCAAAAATATGGTGAGTGATTAAAATCTGTAGCCATGTAGCCAGCAATGGTAGCCAGCAATGGTGAGAAAATAATCACTCACCAAGCATGGGGTGAAAATAATCAGTAACCATTGGACACAATGGTGATAAAATAATTTGTAGCCATGCAAAATAAATGGGGTCAAAATAATTTGACCCCATGTATTTAAATCGTGGTGTCAAAATTATTTGACACCACGATTTAACGGTCTGGATCATGCAAAAATGCATGATCTGGACCGTTCGATTTAATAAAACATAAAAAATAAAAAGAAAATAGGCAATGGCATCAGATTTTTTGGATGCCTACATGGTGTCAGAAAAATATGACACCATGGCAAGCATCCGAAAAATCGGATACTCTTTAATAAAAGGAAAAAAAAAACAAAAAAAAAAAAAAGAAAATAGGTAATGGCATCCGATTTTTCGGATGCCACGTGGTGTTAGAAAAATCTGACACCATGGCATGCATCCGAAAAAACGGATGCCATGCTTTAATTGATCAGATCATTCCGTTGACAGCCGGCGTCATTATATATATATATACATTTTTTTTTAAAAAAATTTCCCCCTTCTTTTCCTGCTTTTCTTTCTTTTTCCCCCATTTTCTTCTTCCCCACCTTCTCCAAGCTCGGCCCTACACAAAACCCTAATTTTTTTAAATCCACTCAAATCCTCTCCAAATTCAACCATTAATTAAGGTATGTTCTTGTATAATGTTTGGAGAACACTATTATGCAAAAAAAATCGATTTTCTATGGTTGAATTGTATGTTTTAGATTTCTTAATTTTTTCTATTTATTCTTATAATTAGTTTGTATGCGTTTTATATGTTGACATTGTTGTGTTTACGAGTATTGTTAGCAAAATATAGTATTTATTGGATATTTGCTTGTTTTTTAATTTTTATTAAGTATTTAGCATTTTATATTTGTTTATGCAATTATTAGTGTTAATTATAATGTTAAGCATGCAAGCATGTCTTAATTATTTGTTATTAGATAATTAAAGTGTAATTAGGAACACATTATGTGTACTCATTTCATAATTAGTAGTAATTAGGAGAACTTTAATCAGGATAGTTTTAGTAAAAGTGATAGAATTTTGTTATAAAAATTAGGAAAAGTTATGAAATATTATGGAATTTAGGAAAAAAATTTAAAATATAGCATAAGATAGCAAAATTAAATTTGTAGTTAAATTAAATGACATGCTTACATTAGTAATTAAAACTTTGATGACTACTATTGTATAATTAGTAATTAAACTATAGATTTCATAGTAATTTGAGTTAAATTAATTAGTAATTAAGTTTAGGTAGGTAAATCATGATTCTATATGTGTACTCATTCTATAATTAGTAATAATTAGGATAGTTTTAGTAAAAGTGTTGGAATTTTGTTTTAAAAAATAGGAAAAGTTAAGAAATAATATGGAATTTAGGATAAAACTCAAATTTAGGATAACATAGAAAAATTAGATTTGTAGTTTAAAAAAAATGCCTCATGATTATATTAGTAATTAACACTTTTATGACAATTATTGTATAATTAGTAATAAAATTATCAAATTCATAGTAATTTGATTAAAATTAATTAGTAATTAAGTTTAGCTAGGTGAAACATGATTATATACGTGTACCCATTCTATAATTAGTTGTAATTAGGACAGCTTTAGTAAAAGTGTTGGAATTTTGTTAAAAAAATTAGGAAAATTCAAGAAATATTATGGAATTCAGGAAAAAAACTTAATATTTAGCATAAAACAGCAAAATTAAATTTGTAGTTCAATTAAATGTCATGATCATATTAGTAATTAACACTTTTATGACTGTTATTACATAATTGGTAATCATGTGTATATTTTTATTGGAGCGTCAAATGTAATATATGCTGTTTATTAACAATTATTTGTGTTAATGTATAACATATGGCAGATAGACGACAGATTGATCCCTTGCAACAGGGGCAAGGCAAGGGCAAAGGCAAGACAAAATCTACATGCGCATCATCTTGACAGCCATTGATCACTGCACCGTGTACCATGCCAAATCATAGGGTGCTTGAGGCGATGAGGCAAAACCCCAATAGTACGTCGCGGGACGGAAGGGTTGGAGCGTATACCCATAATGCAGCAGGGGCATATACTAACTTGCTTCAGACGCTGCCAAATGTTGTTCGCGAACTGTTTCAGGGGGCATCCAACACGGTGCAGGGGATGTCGGCCCACGCAGGCGGGATGTAGGGGATGCCGGCCCATGTAGGCGGGATGCAGGGGATGGCAGGGCCGCAAGCGAGATGCAGGGGATGGCAGGGCCCGTAGGCAGGATGCAGGGGATGGAAGGTCCCGTAGGCGGGATGCAGGGGATGGGAGGGCACGCAGGCGGGATGAAGAGGATGGCAGGCCTCACGGGCAGGGTGCGGGGGAACTTAGGTCGGCCAGGCGGCCAGTTAGATCCACGATAGTCCATGTCGTTCCATAGTTCGGGCGGACGACCCCTGGTGAATAGATTGGTTTCACCTCGCTATTCGGCATCAGGAGCTGTTGGAGGTAGCCTACCATCAGATGCCGATGGTCAGTTATCGGGATCAGCTGGTGTAGCTTCGACAGGCGCCGTGAGTGCTTTATGGCGAGATACAGAGAGGTCCGTTTGGGGGATGATGTGGAGAAGGGGGTGATGGTGTGGATGGTCCAGTGGGGAACGAGGAGGCGGGTGCCGGTGATGGTGGCGAGGAGGGGGTTCAGATGGAGGTTGACGGTGTTGTTTATTGCGGGGGTACTCTCCCTGGGCATCCCCTGCAGACTGTTCCTTGAGGATGAGGCTTTATATCAACCCTCGCAATGGGGCGATTAAGGGCAGTAGCAGGTTGGTTAGCACGATCAACGCGAATCTGAAGGCGCATTGTAATGGACCGTACCTCACGTACGCGGGTTTTTCGGCGGACGATCGTCAATCCACTTGGGATAGATTTGTGGTATGTACACTTTGCCATAATTTCATGAAGTATAATTTAACATTATATGCATTATTACTATATTAACTATATTAACGACTTGTTATCGATTCTTGAATTTTAGGCGACGTATCAGTGGAGTGAGCGGGACGCTTTAAGGATCAACAGAACGTACCACAACATTTGTTCCAAGAGATTCAGTTCTTAAGTGCATCGTGCTAAAAAGTATTAAGAGGAAAACACGAGCACTTTAGGTCCGCCGAAGAGGATTCGGAACTATTGGATGCACGACGAATACCTCTCGGATTACATTCATCACTGGGAGTCTGAGGAGGCCAGGAGACGGAGTGCGATTGCAAAGGCGAACAAGGCCAAGAACCCTAAACCGACGTGGTTTGGCGGGTCGAGGAGCATAGACGGAGTGAAGGAAAAACTGGTGTCTTTAATATATGTATAATTATCTATTAGTGTTTATTTGTCTTTAACTTAGTTATCTAACTGATACTTCTGTGTGATTTATCAGGTGGAAGAATCGAGCGGGAACCCAGATGATGTGAAGCACCATGACGCTTGGAAGCCGGGAAAGTGCAAAAAGCTTCTGGACGGACGGGAGCAGTGGACGGGCCAGAAGGATCAGATGGCGCATGTAAGTAATTTCAACCTTGATCAATTAAAGTAACAGTTTTAAATATTCATTTTTACTAAATGAAATATTGACTTTGTATATTTAATTTTATAAAAAGGATTAAATATGTCACGGGACTAGCATCGTCATATCAGAGTGAAGATCAGTACCCTACGTTGGATCCGCATCTGTGGTCGGATGCGGTAGGGGGCTCAAATAGGAACATGATGCCTAGTAATTAAATATTCGCCCGTTTAAATGTTGTGACGCATTATATATCTGCATCCACTCTTAATGTTTGAAACTTGATAAATATAAATGTCCTGATTTTCAGGTGTTCCGACGCATGGGGAACCAGAGTACGCAGGGTTCGACGTACGAAAGTACCCGAAATGGAAGGACAACAGCTGGGCATCAACGAGTAGCAACTGCCACAATTCTAGAGACGAACAAATCGCCTATTGGAGGAAGAGTTACAGAGCCAAAAGGCGCGACATGATGAGTTCCAGACAAGAGTAAACTCAACATTCTTCTAGGGTGGAACGAGTCAGCCTGTGCAGCCTACGTTTCCCGATCAGCGTCGCGCAGATGCAAATACAGAGGACTTACACTCCTATGCCACCAGAGACAGGGGTTATGCAGGATCATCAGCCCGGGCGTCACCCCCCCCCCCCCTCCGATAGCAAAAATGGCCACGATCCCACTGGATTCCCATTCGGCCCTTCATATAATTAGTTGAACATTTTTTTTTGTAATGTTTAAGTGTGTAAATTTTTAGTTATTATCATTTTCAGTAGTCTTAAATTAAATTAGTAATTAATTTGTTGTCTAATGGTTATTTCTTTCGTCTTAGTTTTAAAATACATATTTTTGGTAAATACCAAAAATAGTCCACAAGTTTACACAATCGTCTCATCCTCAGTTCAACAAAAATATATGCATTACACGTTGAAATCGAAATGATAAACCTGATTAACATAATCGGGGTCATCATCGATGTTGTGATCTTCAGGGGCAGAATCATCGCCAATCTCGTCATTTATTTCGCCATATTCGTCTTCCTCATCCTCTTCATATACATCATCGACTTGCTAAATTTTTTCATCTGCGAGAGGTACTGAACTGTTATCAGGAACGGGCAGGACAACAGTTGCATTTCCATCGTGAAACACTGAAGTGGCATTGACGACGTATCTTGCCCTTGTAGTATACACTGCCCACCACCATCTTCTGCTTGCGTTTCGTTGGGAAGGGTATTTTGTGTAATACACTTGATGTGCCTGGCTTCCAAGTATAAAAGGTTCTGCAGCTCCAGTTTCCAATCGCCTCTGCGGATCGATGTCCACCAACCGGTAACTGGGATGTATCATCATGCCCCCGTAGATATCGTACCAGTCACACTTGAACATTACAACACTCTTCATTTCACCGCTACCTAAGTATTCCAACTCAATGATTTCCTGTAGCATGCCATAGTAGATCAAATCATCAGGTCCCCCTGCATTTCCCTTTAGATATACGCCACTGTTCATCGTCTTCTTGTCCATCCCATGCTCCTAAGTGTGGAACGGTAACCGTTAATCTTAAACGCCTTTAATACTTTTACTCGTAATAGTGTGTTGTGTACTAAAACAAGCAGGTGTTGGTCAACCGGGAAACGCCCGAACCTGATAGACTGTTTGAACCAATCCGTGAAATAAGTGTTGCGCCTTTCCTGAATCACACGATCTGGGACACCAAAACACATCTCGTGTTCAAACAACCTGTCATATACAAACAACTTTAGGAGAGGTACTAAAATTACACATGTATATATATATATATATATATATATATATATATATATATATATATATATTTATATGTATATGTATAGGACCTCATAACATGATCGATCATAATATAATAAATACCTTATTCACGGTTCGACCTTAGTGCAGTTAAGAAGGACGTATAACTCAGCGGCTCTGTGCTCGGCAAGGGTCAAATTGCGTGATCTGTCTTGTCTCGTCATAGGTTTCCTTTATTTTGAAAGACGGACAACTCATTGCTGAAATTCAGAGACCTCTCAACCTCATTCCTATTCAGGCGGCTATGACGGGTTTCGACTCTTGGTCCGTAGTAAACTGCACAAAAGTTAGTAATCTCCCTCGTAATATTGGCCTTCACAGTCGACCCTTATATTCTCGCTTTATTACCTGTCGATCTCTTCAAAACTAGCATGCACCTGGTACGAAACATATCCAATTTATTAAATATATATACTTTACTAACTATAAATATAGAAATGAGTAATAATACAAAGATTGTTACCTCTCAAATGGGTACATCCACCTATATAGAACCGGTCCGCCGACCTTCGCCTCCCACAGTAAATGCATCGCCAAATGCTCCATCAAATCAAAGAAGGCTAGTGGAAATATTTTTTCTAACTTGCACATCGTCTCCACTATTGGTACCTCGAGCGTGGCCATATCGGATCTTCGAATTTCATGGGTGCTCAAAGCTCTGAAAAATTTGCTAACCTCCACTAATGGACCCCAAATACTATCCGGTAATAAGTCACAAAATGCAAGAGGCAACAATCTTGCATGAACACATGACAGTCATGATTTTTCAAGTATTTTAAATTGGTCCATATGAACACATCGTGAAATGTTAGAAGCATACCCATCAGGGAACTTCAAACCCCACAGCCATTCACACACCAACTTCTTTTGCTCTTTACTCAAGCAGTACTTGGCTTTCTTCTTCACAACTCTACCATTTCGACCCAGCCTCAAGAACAACTCCCGTCGGCTCGTTAACAACTCCAGATCTTTCCTCGCATTCAAGTTATCCTTAGTCTTCTCTGGATCATCCATCACCGTGTTTTGATATTATCGAAGAAGTTCTTTTTGCAATGCATTACGTCTAAGTTGTGACGTCACATGTTAGTGCATGGATAGGGCAGCTCCCAGAATATACTTCTCCGGTTCCAATTGTGCTCTTTTCCATAACCTTGAATGATGATATTTTTCTGGGCGAATGGAATATCCGGCAAGAACTCTACCAGTTCCTGCATCTCTTCCCCGGATCTTCTCACCAAGGGCAAAGACTCTTCTGTCTTGCCTCTTAGGAAATCAGTGGTGTTGTCCCTAGAAGGATGGTCATCTGGCAAGAAACGTCGGTGACAGTCGAAGAAACTGTTCTTGCTCCCGTGCTTTGGTCCCCTCCATGCAATATGGACATGCCAACCTGCCTTGGGCACTCCACTGCAAAAACATATCATACCCTGGGAAATCAGTGACGGTCCACGTAACAGTTGCACGCATTATGAAATTCTGCATCCTAAAGTTGTCGTATGTCTCAACCCCGACCTCCCACAGTAATTTCAGCTCATCAATTAGTGGTCGAAGCAAAACATCTATGTTCTTCCCCGGGCTTCTGGGTCCAAATATCAACAAACTCAAGAAGATGTATTCTTGCCTCATGAAAAGATCGGGCGGAAGATTATACGCGTGACAAAGACAGGCCAACAAGAGTATGGAACGACATTTTTCGTAAACGGGTTGAATCCATCACTGGAAATGCCAAGTCTAACATTGTGAGGCTCGTTAGAAAATTTTGGGTGCGTTGTATCAAAGGATTACCAAGCTTCTCCATGTGCAGGATAGATCATTTGATCACTTTTTCTCCGACATTTCGAATGCACGTCATGTGTTCCGCATTTACGCGAGACATGTAGAGTCGTTGCAGACGTGGCGTCAACGGCAGGTACCACATCTTCTTGCGACCAACCAACTTCGCTCTGTTATGTGAATTCAGCCTCTCTTCGAACCTGGCTTTCTTGCATTCAGGACACACCGTATACTTACTGTCTATGTACTCGCCATAAAATAAGAAGCAGTTGTTAACGCAGACATTAAATGTTTGGTAGCCCATCCCCAATTGGTTCATATATCTCTGCAAGCTATACATACTGTTTGGCATCCTCTGCCGATCTTCGGGACTCAGCCATTGGCGAAACAGGTATATGTTCTTTTTGCACGCCACATTAGGGATAGAGTGGAGTACCTTGTTATTGAGAAATTTAGCGACCCATCCCAATACTGTGTTTCCCTCTCCCGCTCGTATGGGCTCCTCGGGCTCACGCAACATCTGGAAGAATGCTTGTGCCTCCCTATTCCGTTGTTCGTTTCCAATCTCAAATTCATTTATATTATCGAATTGGCCAGCAAATGCATCTTCGACCATCTCTCTTTGTCGATCCCGTAAGTTATGCCCAGACGATGACTCGTTCATGTTTGTACCGTACCCCATATTCGTATCAAATCCCTCGTCGAGCCTTCGAATTTCACCATGCCCAGTCCATACATAGTATTAAGGCAAAACTCCATTCTTGTAAAGATGAAAGCGAAAACCATCTCTACCACCAAATTTCCTTTCCTAGCACTTAAATCAAGGGCACCTAGCTTTGCCATTTCATAATAATTGTGTTGCAATAAATGCGTGGTCTAGAAAATTCTCACACCGGCTTCAAAAACAGGATTCAAATACCCATCATCACCACGATTTAATCTATCGTACATCCAACTTCGGTCTTCATTGTTATACATTTTATAACCTATCACAAACACAAAAAACTACCCTTAACTAATAAACAATTACATGTGGGGGTTGTCTATTATTAAAATGGGAAAATAAATATAACACTACAACATTTATCTATGTACATATATGCAAAACTACATAACACTTAATTATAACAGTTAAAATGCACTAACGAACTATTTGTAAACATACAAACAATATATCAATGATGATCATATATATACCACAGAAAATTAAACTATTGTATTTGAATAATTAAATTGCATGCTAAAACATAATAATTTTGAGTAAATAAATAACACAAATTTAAGCAAGTAAAATCAAGCCAACAAAACACAATAAATGTATTAAATTACCTTCTAGTTGCCGAGGATTGTGAGCAGTGGAGTGATTTTGCATAAATTTTTGTAGAGTTTGTTGAAAAATAAATAGAAGATGGAGGTTTTTGGGGATGAAAACGGGTGAAAATGAATGAAAATGGGGGAAATGAGGGGAAGAAGATAAGAAATCTGTGATATATTGTGATATCTGTATAGTTTCAAAACAATCAGTCACCATAGATTAGCAATGGTGACAGATTTATTTGTTGCTAGGTGTGGGGTCAAGAAAACCACTGACCATTGCTTTAAAGTTTGTGTGGTCAAAAAAATCAGTCACCATGTGCATGGTGACTGATTTTTTGACCCCCTAAAAGCACAATCCATGTGATATCAATGGTGTCAGATTTTTTTGACCCCATTGAGGGCACAATCCTTGTGATAGCAATGTGGTCAAAAAAATCTGTCACCACAATTTCATATATCTATAAATATACCTCATTTTCACAAACTTCATCTCTTCACTCTCCCTAAAAAATCCGAAAATCCTCCCCTCTCCCTAAAAAAATCCGAAAATCATCTCCTCTCCCTAAAAAAATATGAAAATCTCACTCTAAAATCCAAAAAATCCTCTTCTCTATCACTTTTTTTTGGGTGTTATATTAGTTATGTATTGTTTAGGTGTTTATATATATATATATATATATATATATATATATATATATATATATATATATATATATATATATATATATATATATATATATATATATATAGATATATTTTACACACTACATAACATATATATAAGTATATGTTTATATATATATATATATAAACACACAAGTATTTATATATATATATATTTATATATATATATATATATATATATTTCTGTAAGTTGGTATATTATTAATTATATATGTATATATAATAAAATGGAGGAAAAAAGCCCACCAAATTGAAAAAATTGAAATTTTGGCAAAAAGTGGCGGTAAATCCGCCACCAATTTTTTTTTTAAAAATGTTTCGAAATGTGGTGACTGAATAATCAGTCACCACGGTTTTTTTTTTTTTTTTTTTAAATAAAGTAAAAAACCGTGGAGACTGAATAATCAGTCACCACGGTACAATCGTGGTGTCAGATTATTCTGACAACACGATTTAAAAAAAAAATGAAAAAAAGCGTGGCGTCCGGATTTTTGGACGTCACGCTTTAAAGAAAACGAAAAAAGGCGTGGCGTCCAAAAAATCGGACGCCACTCTTTTTTTTAAAAAAAATTGATTTTCTTTTATTCGAATTGTATGGCTACAAATTCATTTGACCCCTCGTCATGGCTACAGATGATTTTGACACTACTTGGTGACTGATTTTCTTGACACCATTTTTAGTGACTAATTAATTTGTAGCCATTGCTGACATAACTTTATGCCTACAAGGCCAATAGTAACAAAAGCTGGTTACAAAATTTTCTGTAGCCATTGATCAATGCTCACTGGAAATATAGCAATGGTGAGTAATTTTTTTGACCCCATTGCTACATTTTCTTGTAGTGACACATCTATACTATTAATTAATATAGTTTATTACTTTAATATTTTAACATTTTGACACCCTCCTTTAAACTAGATTCATCACTACAGTGAAAATTACAGCTTTCGAAAATCTTCAAATTTTCAAGTTTTGGTAAAAGTATTCGCAGCTTGGCCTTGTGACTTCACAAACACATTTTTCACCTTTTTGGTCCCAGTTGCATCTCGAACAAAATGATACTTAGTATCATTATGCTTTCTCATATCTTGAAACACTGGACTCTTCGCCAAATCAATAGCAAATGTGTTATCAACATGTATCTCCTTTGGGCTTTCTTTGTGGTAGGTGAAGTTCTTTCAGCAATCTCCTTAGCCAAATTGCATGACTAACACAAGAAGTAGCTGCAACATAATCAACTTCACATGAGCTCCAATTAAATTCCGAGTTTCCAGTGAAGAAAACAAACCCATACATGCTAAATGAGCATATAAAATTCCAGAATCAAGTACCTATAGTTTACCAAAGTATTCTTCGGCCGCTTCATGCATGAAGTGGTAGGAGTATCCATGTACAGATTTATAAGTTCAATGCCAAAAACGGAAAAGAGCCGGCGGGGGGGGGGGGGGGGGGGGGGACGAAATCATATAACTTATTTCATAATTATGAATGTTTTTTTCATTAATATTTTAGTTTATACTAAAATATTAAATCAACATGAAAATATAAGTACCTTGAGAAGAATTAACACAATTTAGCTAAATGGTAGAAGAATTAAACTAAACTTCATAAAAAAAAATTAAAGTGTCATAAAAAGGGAGATAGTGTATACACTCCTGAGTTCTATGATATTTATTTTCACTTAGACATATATAATTGTGCCTCATATTTTTAGAAAATTTGTAAGTAAATTAATTTTAAAGTATTGCATAATTTATTTCCTGATATATATTATTGATACAATGTTTAAGAAAATATCTTTGGTTTTAATCTATAATTTTGTCTACACATGAACTTCTAGGGAAATTCACATTTTGTTGTACAGATGTCAAATAAAAAGTTGACTTATATTAAAAATAAAATGTGCACTAAAAGTTATATTTTATGATCACCCTTTGCTTGATTTATTACATGAAAAAGATTAAAAGACAAATAAAATAATTATCAGGAAGCTATTAGCAAGAACTACGTACTATGAATATAAGGAACAGTAAAAAAAGCAATGGTACGACCTAAAATTAAAATCTCAAAAATATATGTCAACCTATATTCAGCAAATATTATAAACTAATAATTTATCTATATATAGTACTAGTATAGTATAATATATAATATGTTAAACAGTAAAATATACTGTATATGAGCACAAGTAGTATAAGGGGTGAGGTGGGAGCCCCCACATTCCCCCAGCTCCGCCACTGGCCAAATAGAATATCCAGTCTCATACAAGTTAGGTATCTCAAACTTCCAAAAAGTGTTTTGAAAAGTGTTAGATTAACCTTCTCAACATCTTTATGCAAAGATAATGTGACTCCATACTCCACGGGCATGCTAATCGACTTGCACTTCTGCATCTTGGATTTCTTCAGAACTTTTTTTGCACATGCTTATTAAGACATAAAGATGCCATCTTCTCTTGTTTAACTTCCATACCAAGATAGTATGACATAAAGACCACTATGTCATCTCAAAAATCCTTCTTCATAACTCTTGATTGCCCAAAACTAGACATCTAATTTCACCCCAAGTGTACGGGTAGCAAGTAACAAAGAGAAGTAGGTTTCAACCCTCAGATTATCGATCTCACAGGGAAACAGTACGAATGATGTAAAGAATATTATTAATTAATTCTAGATCCTACTTATTTGATTTAAAACACTAAACAAAATAAGGTGATTTTGGACAAAGAGTTGAATCGTTAAACGATAAACTTCAATAATAAATACTCATCCTAGAGTTTTGTTTCACTGAATTATGTTGATTAATTATCTGATGTAAATCTATGAATTCTGGTATAGTAGTATTTCATGCTGTTATTCCTAGACTAGTTCACGGTAGTAGTTCACTAATCCTTGTACTCTATTTACTTAAATGATACTCTACGTACTCTGTTCTCATGAATGCATTACCTTCAATGAATTGCCTATGTTAAAAGGCACAAACCAATATAAAATATGCATTGGGTTGTCAATCATACAACATTATTTTATGTATTACAATAAGTATGAGATCTATTTCATACAATTCTTCGGTTGAGTCCTCATATGAAAATTTGGAAAATAATATGTTGGCCAAACATAATTACAACATCAAAAAGGCATATCATACATGAAAAAACTTCAATACTCAAGAACATCAATTCAAAACATAAGATTTATATTCTCAGAAATCCAATTACTGCCAAACTCCAGGGTTTAAAAAATTAGCTACTCCTAATCCTAAAAACATAACACGATTCAGAACTAAACATCAACATGATAAAATTAAATGAATAAAAGAAAGATCAAATATGATTCATTCTTTTTCATCGCCTCCGAATTCTCCAGTGAATGTATCGTCGTCTCCGTTCAAGACAAACTCCAAAACTAATCTAAAGAATGAATTACTAAAACGAATGAATGATTAGTGTATTGTGAAACCCTAACAGATGTATTTCTCAATTCTAAGCCAACATGCTTGTTCCTGTTTCTCCCCTTGTGTGTTCTATCCTCTTCTCCCTCCTTGTGGCTGAGGTTTGGGTTTTCAAAATAAGTGTACCAAATTCCATGAAAAAAGATAAAAACATCCCTGATACAATATCAAATCTGCAGAACTGTTTACGCGACATGCAATCGCATTGAATTCTTCTTCTTTGGCTAACCGATCGCATGGCTATGCGGTGTCATCTCTTAGCAATCCATACTCGCATGTCTTCCAGCTCTAAATATCTCTTAGTATTCCATGATCAGCTAAGCATTCCTCCCTGCACATCTCGCATTCTACAACTATGCGAAGGGTATTGCTCAACTTGTGCAATGTTTTCTTCATATCTTCTGCTCTGAACTCCAAATTGACCTTTCTTTCTTGCGTTGCACTCCTTTCTCAGTCCTCTTCATATAGTATCAGCCTATTATCCATTTTTTTTTACAAATCCTGATTTTAAGCCTATAAATTGCTTGTATTGGCTAAAAGACTTCTAAATACTAAACATAACAGAAAATATAAGTAAATAAGGGTATAAAATATACTCATTAAACATCCCCAAACTAACCTAGTATTCAGTCCTCGAGTAATTAAAACATGATAAAACAATAAATTAAGGACAAAATCTACAACAAAAACAAACAACGACTGCTAGACTCCACAAATGGTGATTTTTCTCACATTCAACCAGAACGACTTACATTTCTTCCTGTGTCATTCATTCGTTCAAACATTGAGTTACTTCTCTCCCTGTGTCATTCCTTCGTTCAAAACATGGTACTGATTTTCAAACATACTCCAATAACCTCTTCAATCCTCGTGTCCAGATGCCTCAGAAATTGACTTTGTGTGCTCAATGGTGTGAACAGTTTCAAATAGCTCGACCACCTCACCCGATTCCCTAGATTTCACATTTTCTATCCACTAATGTGGACAAGAGTCAAAAAAGACCAGTTGGTAAACTTTTCAGCTTGTAATGTAGGCTCGAGTATTGGCTACTAAAAAGGATAAAGGATAATAGGAATGCTGACTAGAGATATTGGTTTCTTCACAAGCTTCATTCTTCTTGATAACTCCCTTTCCTTGTTCCCATGTATTCAGTTTCTGCCCTTGCCGTCTACGAATCACAAATCCAACTTATTGGTCCTATCTTGATGCCATTAAATAAACTTTTTGACACTTCCATAAA
Organism: Misopates orontium; assembly: GCA_946800315.1. Taxonomy (NCBI): domain Eukaryota; kingdom Viridiplantae; phylum Streptophyta; class Magnoliopsida; order Lamiales; family Plantaginaceae; genus Misopates; species Misopates orontium. Next base: position 10,271,436 of record OX326949.1, read on the forward strand.
GTAACTCAGAAAATCCTCATTTTTTCTTCATAATCACTTCACTGATTAGTTCAACGATGGTAGCACCCCCAAACTAGGACATCTCCATGGCTTGGTGTACTCATCTCTTTACTGCTCCACTTTTTCTCGTTTCTTCGTTGGTTGGTAAACCATAATTGGGCATCAACCTCCATTACTACTCTATCTTTGTCCTCATCATTCCCGGAATTCCATTTGTGAAAAACCAAACAATCAAAAGGGTAAGGATAACATTTATTTTGGCTCATCGGGTAAGTAAATGGGCTAATAGACAAAAAGGCTTTCATAAAATGGCTTGAATTGGGTGCAATGTATTGTTTTATTTTTGAAGGGTTTTGGGCTTGAAAGGTTGAACCGCAATAGAAAAGATGGCCTAGATCACTTAGGCTCCGATTGTTTCCAAGGAAAATGAGGGAAAAGGGAAAATTTTTTTGGAAAATGAGGATTTTCAGGAAAACTTCCATGGAAAATAAAATTTTCCTCTCTTTTCCATGTGATTGGCATGCCATTAGTTTTCCGGGAAAATTGTATACTTATTTTGCTTACTCATCATATTAAACAATGTAAAAAGTGTTATTATTCTTTAAAACTTAAATTTTTCAATAAAACTCATATTAAGTTTATATTTTTTCCGAAAACTAATTTATGTTTTATTTTTTTATTTTATAAAATCCTTTATAACTTCTTCAAGAGTACTATTAATATATTTGAAACGAAACAACACAAACAAAACAAATTTAATCAAGAGAACCTTCAAATAATATTATTATTCAATGCAATTGAAATACAAATAATTAGAAAATATGAAATACATCACACTTGCAGCAATCAATTGCATTTTCATTTCATTTGAAATATCATCTTCAGCCATCTATGTATATGATGTATTGAATATACATTAATATAATTATTAAATATAGAAAACCAAATAAGCAAAATTCACTAACAACAAATTGGATCAGATTCTTTGACATAAGACTACAAGAAAAAACAAATAAACGAGGAAACAAATCATGATCCTAATCGTAGTGCTTCAAAACAATTTAATTTATTGATTTACAACCAAATCTTATGTCGCTTGATTCTAGAAAAAATATGTCGTACATTGTTTTGTTGTCAAATAATATGGTTATAAATCTTACATTCTATTGTTTCTCACACAGTTATGTTCTACATGCTTTTAAGATCCCCGTAAATTTATGAACTAAGATTGTCAAAAGAAGTATGATCTGTAATCATAGTTTTCTATACGTACGATAGTTAATTTCGTTGGAAATAACATGGATGTGGTTATTTGGGGGCATTATACATACATATTTACCGTTTCCAAACCATATTAAACATAAAAACATGTACCTCAAATTCAAATGACGCCCTGCCCTGAAGAAGACAAAATATAGTACCTAAAACATTGAACAAGATTATAGATTAAATTAAAATAATAATTTATTAAAGATGGTAAATAACTAGAATAAAAAAATATAAAATAAATAAAGAAGTATTACCTGAGAGTTGAAGATGTGGTGGTGGAAAACATTGATCTTATAAGTGTTTATATAGATTCTAAATTGGTGGGAATATGAAATTTTGAGAACTAGAAATTTTTGAATTTTCCCACCTTTGGTATTGGAGGAAAATCTGAAAATTTCGAGGATGATATTCTTTAATTTTATTTGGTTCCAAAAAGAGATCGTACGATGAATAGAATAAGTTTTAGATCATTTTTGGAGGAAAATCAAAGTTTGTGAATTGTAAAAATGTTAGATAAAGATTCAAAAAAGATTTTCCTATCTTTTCCCATCTTTTCCTATATTTTCCAAAATTTTCCTTGGTACCAATCACTTGGAAAATAAGATTTTCCAATATTATTTTCCTTTTCCCTCATTTTCCTTTGAAACAATCGGAGCCTTACTTAATGACTGTCTATCTAGGTTTTTGACTTGATAGATGATCAACTAAGTTCATGGTTTTGACTAGTCTAACAATTATCTAAGCCATCCCTGTAATCAATCATCAATAATATTCAACCAAACAACACCAATAACTGAAATGATAGTGTATTCAAAATAAACAAGTTCAATAACCAAGTCACTATACATATCGATTCACATGGTGTATTTTAATCCAGTCAACACTTAGTCTATCACAACTTCAATCGACAATCTTAAAAGAATTAGTCATTTTCAAATTATTCTAGCATCATGCTCAATTATGACTAACAAAACAGAATAATAACTAGAAAATAAGTTGCATTAACAATGAATTACTACTGAACTCAATAAAAACATAAAAATCAAAAATAAAAAGACTCAAAATAAACTAACAAATAACTCAAATAGTTCAAACTTAAAATGAACAAGTACATAAGAAACTAAACGTAAGAGGAAAAATTTTCAATTTTTGCCGATACCCCCAAACTAGACAAATAGCCAATGCGCTCATTGGCAAGATAGAAAGAATTCAGACTTCCCTCAATGAGTTAAGCTTTGTTACCGTCACTCTTAGACCCTATTAGGTAAGATCTAAATTTGTCAAACGCAAACACCATTGCTAACATCTTCTTCTTAGTCGTGGCATCAATCCACGCTGTTGAATTAAAAAAATTGCTAGCATAAGACTGCCCTTATAGTCTTGTCCTTTCTTTGTCCCAGCACTGATCATATCACATAGTCCTTGGCATCACACATGATTTCAAATGGGACACTGCAATCCGGTGCAATAATGACCGGTGCTGAGATCAGTTGCTTCTTTAGCAGCTCGAATGCCTACAAACATCATAATTAAAGTCAAAAACACTCTTTCAAAAGAAAATTACACAAGGGTTTAGTAATCTTGGCAGAGTCTTTAATGAAGCGTCTGTAAAGACCAGCATGCCCAAGGAAGTTTCGAACTTCCCTAACTCTTGATGGTGGCAAATTCTTGATAACATCAATTTTTTCTTTGGCACCTCAATTTTGTCAGTTGAGACTCGTTGTCCAAGTAAAATGAATTCCTTCAACATAAAATGACACTTTACCCAATTTAAAACGATGTTAGTAATATTCACATATTTCTAGCACTTTGTCTAGATGATCTAAACATACATCAAAAGTTGACCCAAATACAAAGAAGTCATCCATGAATACTTCAGTGCATTTTTCAATCATATCAGAGAATATAGCCATCATGCATCTTTGAAAAGTAGCAGATGAATTACATAGACCAAAAGGCCTTCTTCCACAAGAAAATGTGCCATACGGGCAAGTGAAAGTTGTCATTTCCTGATCCTCTTGGGCCATAAATATTTGATTATACCCAGAATGCCTATCAAGGAAACAATAAAAAGCATGACCCACTAATCCCTCTAGCATTTGATCAATGAACGAAAGAATGTAATGGTCTTTTATGGTGGTACCATTCAAGTTCTCTGTAATCCATGCACATCATGCACCCCGTCACAGTCTTGTTGAGATCAATTCATTGTTCTCATTCTGTACAACAGTCATTCCACCCATTTTTGGTACCACCTGTACAGGACTCACCCACTTACTATCTAAGATTGGAAAAATCATACCTGCGTCCAAAAGCTTATTCACAATCACCTCTCTATTTACCACTTCTCGCATATTGGGGTTCATATGCCTTCGAGGTTGAGCAGTGGGTTTGTATTCATCCTACATTAGTATCTTTAGCATACAAACAAAGGGACTAGTGCGTAGTACTAGTTCATGGATCCTTGCACTCTATTCACTTAAAGGGTATTCTATGTACTCTGTTCTCATGAATGCATTACCTTCAATGAATTACATATGTCAAAAGACACAAAGCAATAAAACATGCATTAGGCTGTCAATCATACAACATCATTTTAGGGGTTACAATATGCATGAGATCTATTATTATATAATTTTTCGGTCGACTCCTCATATAAAAATCTAAACAATAATATGTTGGCCAAACATAATTAAAGAATTAAAAACGCATATCATATATGAAATACTTAAATACTCAAGAAAATCAAATCAAAACATAAGATTCAAATCTCAAAATTCCAATTACTCTCCAAATACATGGTTTAAGAAATTAGCTACTCATAATCCTAAAAACATAATAGGTTCAAAAGTACACATCAACATAATAAAATTAAATAAATAAAAGAAAGATCATATTCTCCAGTGAATGTATTTTTGTCTCCGTGCAAGATAAACTCCCGAGCGAATCTAAAGAACGAATTACTAAAACTAATGAATAAATAGTGTATTGTGAAACCCTAGCAGATGCACTCTTCAATTTTAAGCCTCCATGCTTGTTCTTGTTTCTCCTCTTGCGTGTTCTATCATCTTCTCATTCCGTCTGGAAGAGGTTAGGGTTTTTAAAGTAAGTACATCAAATTTCATGCAAAAAGACAAGAACGTAACATCCCTGTTAAAACCTCAAATCTGTAGAACACTTTTCGCGACATGCCATCGCATTGAATTCTTCTTCTTCTTCTAAGCGATCTCATGGCTATGCGATGTTATCTATTTGCATTCCATCCTCGCATGTCTTCCAGCTTTGAATCTATGTTAGTGTTCCGTGATCAGCTAAGCGATTGCTTCCTCTCTGCACATCTCGCATTCTGCAACTATGCGAAGGGCTCCATAGTTAAAACCTATAAGATACGACTTTGCTACTTTTATTCCATCTGACTGAAAGATATCTCGCCTCTTTTGAACTTCTTCGATCTTGCTGGACTCTTCTGGTTAAGTTCGATCAGGACTTTAGAACAAAGACTTACTCTAACCAACTATGAAACTCTAAACGGAATAAGGATTAAACATTTTCCTTAGTGAAATTAAACTATACAACTAACAATGAACCTTTCTTATGATTTGTTTTACAATATGCTCAAAGGTTAAAATGATACAAATGAATCAGCTCTTCTATTTATAGGTTCAACTTTTGTTTGATTCGTTCCAGTTGTTGTAATAGCTTACGCATTTTAAAGCTTTCACAATCTCCCTAATTGTAAACGGTCATTATATTCCTTGATGAATGATCCCTGAAATAAGACCGTACACACTTTTTATATTCCCCTAAAATAAGACGACATACAGAAACATATTCCCCAAGTAAAAAGATCAGTTGAATATATCTAGGAACTAAAAGATAGGCTTTCCAAATATTAGATAAATTAAGTAAATCTTTGCTTATCCTAAATTAGATAGAATTGCATCCCAAGATAAACTCCATTTCTTAAATATGGAAACACAATAACTTAACAATCTTTTAGTCCTATTTAAATAAGTAATCTGATTCCTAGATAATACGGAGTAATTAAATCATAGACAAACACTTTTTAGGAATATAATAAAACGTGAATAAATTAATACAAAGACTCTTTAATAAATAAACTTCCTAAAACCGTGTACTACTTAATTAATTAACTCTTTGAATAAATTTGATAAATCATTCTTGATTAAATTAATAAAGATCGCATGTGTTAATTAATAAAATAAATAACATACGGAAGAGCAAAACAATCTGCACAAAATGTAAATATGAAATTGTATTGTTATTGTAACAATAGATAGTGCAATTGCAACAGCATACACCAGTTTCCATATAATTCACAAAATATCTTTATTATGGAAAATAAGATTATTGTCATAGGATAACTTTCTTGCACATAATTATTCCCTGCGAAAATACAATCAGCATGCAATAGGAAAGATCGTAAAGAACTTTAGGAAGTCAACTATTTCCTTAATCTAATATTCTATATCATAAGAAGGAAATTCTAACCTTAACATAAAAAGATATACACAATCTTCTAGGATATTCTGATAAGAAAAAATCATAATCCTACTCAAATAAGGCAATGATATTATTCATGAAATCTTCAACGATCTTACTCAATAACTCAACATAAATAATAATCATAGTGTATCTTTTCTTCCCAAGAAATTGTTTAAAAGATAAACTCTTTATTCATAGATGATTAGCACATGTTTATCTAATTAAGAAGGAAATCAATACAGTTACTTAAACAATCTCGTAAGTAATTCATGCTAATTAGGACTCTAAGATATATTATTAACGTCGTACATACATAAACCATTAATAAATATCTTAACTATGAATGGTTGTTTAAATAATATAAGACAACCTAACAGTACAAACACCAAAGGACAGAATCCTAACACCTTTTAATATCTTTTTAATTAAATTGTGTGTGATTGAACTGATATATATCTATATATAGATGAAGAACAAAAAATATTTACTCCAGGTCGTAGCCCACCCCAGACTTTGGGGTGGCTACACCCTGCCTCCAACGTTCTTCTCCTTCCTTCACATGGAAATGTCTACATGTGGCAATTTTGTTTCGTAAATACACCTTAAGATGGAGAGTTATTGAACTATACCCGTGTAACACCAAAAGCGCATTTTCCAGGTTTACGTTTTATCTCTTTTATAAGTTAGTTTAGTTAGTTTTACAATATGACCGTTACTGAGGCGACTCTAGTTCAATTAATAGAGCTGCACCCCAGTGTGGTTAATCACTTTAGAGATTATGTAATTAGGAGTTCATTAGAATGTTCGCTGTAATCTTTCAACAATGATTCAATCATTCAATTCAATTTACATATTTTATCATGGTATCATTCATATAGTAAATAAGATACCGCTACAAATTTGACGTGATCTATTCATATGATCGCGATTTTGTTTTTTCTCTTTGCGATTCTTTGTCAGATCTCAATTTTGCATCTATCTGTATCAGTTTGATCGCATTTCAGGTGTTTTTACAGGTTAGTTTCACATATTGTTTTATTTTGACCGTCTAATTGTCAAGATCTTCTGTTTAAAGATATTTGGATTCATAATTTCGTGGTTTGATTAAGCAAATTCAGAATTTCTCTATAATTCTATGATTATCAATATATTTGTTGATATCAATTTGTGCATCATGTCTAACTCTATTAGAAATCCGAGTGAGGATTCTATCCCCGTGTACTTTTTAGGAATTCACGATTTTACTAGATCCTGTGTTGTTAGTGATGTTCTTATTGGATCTAATTAATCACTTGGAGTAAATGTGTATTAATGGCACTCAAGATCAAGAATAAGGTTAGGTTTATAGATGGCACACTGCCTATACTTGATGAATCTGATGAGCTACTTAGAAGTTGTTGGATTTGTGCTAATAGATTAGTCATGTTTTGGATTATCAAATCTGTCTCAAGAGTTTTGAAACATAGTCTACTCTACTTCAACACTTCTTTTGAGGTTGGCAAGAATTGAAACTTAGATATGATTGAAACTCAGATGGTTCTCGAGTTTACCAGCTTTAGAAAACTTTGTCCACTATGTCTCAATGAGCATTCACTATTACCGAGTTCTACAAATGTTTTAGATCTACTTGGGATGAATTTGTTTGTCAGCGTCCCATAATAGGTTGTACTTGTGGACTGTGCATTTGCAATGTTAACACAAATATGCTTCAGTTGCAAAAGTCAGGTTGTGTGCTCAAGTTCTTGATTGACTCAATGAGTCTTATTCTGCTAGAAGGAGCCAGATCCTTCTGATGAATCTTCTTCCTCCTCTATGCAAAGTTTATTCCATGGTTCTCGAAGAAGAGAATCAAAGGGCTTTGTCTACTATGACTACTAAAGCAGACACTTCTCTCGCTATGTTTACCAGACACAAACAAGGTTCGAATGTTCAAACCAAGAGGGGATTTCATCAGACTCAGGGAAACAATTCAAAGTATAACAAGGCTAATCAGGCTAAAGATAAGAAACCGCTTAGATGCACTCATTGTGGATATTCTGGTCACTCTATTGACAAGTGTTTCTAGTTTATTTGCTACCCACCTAGTTGTGATGGCCCTATAGGGAAGAGAAATCCACCTACTCATTCTGCTAATATAACTAATGCTTCTGATGATTCCTCTGCAACACAGAATACTAAGAATCTTCCTGATCAGGCTGCTAAGCAACAGCTGTTTGAGGAATTCATGGCTTTTAAACATGCTCGTGCTAAATCAAAGATGTAATCTACTGATCAAACGTCTTCTCTTCCATATGTTGGAACTACAATGGCTGGTACCTCTAAAACTATTGCTATAACTACTGTTTCTAATATCCATTATAAATCCTCTTAGATTCTTGACACTGGTACTACAGATCACGTGATCTATAATCACACTTTGCACACTTCTACACCTTTGCCTATTCACACTACAATTCATTTACCGTAAAAATGTTACAATAGCCACCTTAGTAGGAGGTGTTAGCTGTTACCTAACTTACTTCTCAAGAATGTTCTTTATGTGCCCGATTTCACATATAATTTGCTATATGTGTCCAAGCTAACCATAACTTCTAATATAGCTCTTTATTTTTCTGCCTCATTATGTGTCTTGTAAGATATTCACACGAAGAAGGTGATTGTTTTTGCTAAAGCAGTCAATAAACTTTACATATTAAACTCTGTTGATTCTTCTGTTTCTCTGTGTAATTCTATTATTGTTCAGCAACGTGTTGATACTGATAACAATGTTTGGCACTTTACGTTTGGTCATGTTTCTTTTAACAAATTCGTTTTCATTCCTCAGCTTAAGCTTTCAAATTGTAATAAAGACAACCATGGGTTGCAGGTGCGGATGTACTTGAGGGCTAGGGGGGCTATAGCCCCCCCCCCCCCCCCCCCCCACCAAGATTTATATGTGTGTGTGTGTGTGAAAAGTAAAAATAATAAATAGAAGCCTAATATTATTAGTGTATATGTCCTAATTATACATTTACAGATAATAATAAAAAGAAGCCTACTAAAATTATTGAAGTTTACAGACACATTTTTAAATAAAAGTTGTAGACAAAACCCCTCAAAATCGCTATTAATTTTTAAAACCCAAGAAACCAACCACATTTTCTTCCAAAAATAAACTTTAGATTCACATTGAACGAATATTTTGTTTATTTCTACATAAAGAAAAGATATACTCAAATGATGTCTAAAAATATTATGTAAACTTTTTTTTTTATTTTTTATTATGTAGTATTTAGTGATTATTATTAAACTTATCATGCTCTTGCCTTTGTGTCGTTATTTACCTTGTCTTTTGTTAGATCACTTTTATACTAATAAATTATTTTAATTGTTTTTTTAGATTTTTTTATAATTACTTGTATTACTTTTATGTATTTTAGCCTAGGTTTAATTTAAGCATGAACCATTTTCTATAGACTTTTATTTAAATTTGGTTAAATATTTTAAAAAAATCCTTAAACTAGCCCTCCCCAAATAAAATTCCTGGATACGCCCCTGATGGGTTGTTTTCTTAAAACAAAAATCTGCGGTTAAGAGTCACTTGCTTCAGTTTTACAAGCTTATTGAAACACAATTTTCTGCCAAAATTCAAGTCATCAGAACAGATAATGGCAGAATTCATAGTCCATGATTTTTACTCTACTTATGGTCTTTTTCCCCAAACCAGATTGTTGAAACACCACAACAAACCGGTCTGGTTGAAAGGAAGCACCAACACCTCTTCCAAGTGGCAAGAGCCTTACAGTTTCAATCTAATGATTCTCTAAAGTTTTGGACTAATTGTGTAGCTACTGCTGCTTTTCTAATTAACAGAGTACCTCTCCTGTTTTCATTAATAAATCACCATATGAAATGTTATTCAACAAACCAACAGATTATACTTAGTTAAAATCTTTTGGTTGTTTATGTTATGCTTCCACTATTGTTGCTCACAGAACACGATTTGACCTAGTGCAACTAAGTGTATTTTCATTGGATATCCTCTTCGTAAGAAGGGATATTTATTATACGATCTTGATACTAAGAGCATTTTTTCCTCAAGACATGTAAAGTTCTACGAATCTGTCTTTCCTTGGAAAGATAATCAGGTTAGCCCTCATACTTTGTCTGAAACTTCCTCTAGAATTTGTACTGACTCCTTTATTTTACCAGTTCAGTCTGTTCCTTCAGTTCCTAATAAAGATCAGGTTCCAGTACATTTAGATGAGAACTGAGTCACCTCAAACAAGCTCTTTTAGTCAGATGCTTGGAACTCCAACACAAATAGTACCTATTGAAGCTGAAAGTAACATCACTGAACATACTCCTACAGAATCAATTGTTCATGAGTTAGATTTTGTGTCCATTGATACAAGACAATCCACTCTCCCACCAATTAATGTGGTTCTCAGTCACTCTCCAAATTCAACAGTTCATGAGGTTATTAGTCTAGCTAATGATCATATACAACAACCAAGAAGATCTTCAAGATCCATCAATCCTCTTGCTTATCTTTAAGTGTATGACTACACTCTACCAAATTCTTTATACAAAGCTAATTGCACAACTTCAGGTAAATCATACCCTATATTGAATTATTTATATGTTGATCAACTAGGAAGTAATCATCAATCTAGCTTTCATTAGTTCTATCACTACCGATGGAGAACATAAAACTTATAATCAAGCAAGTAAAGTTCCTAAATGGCAAGAAGTTATAAAAAACGAGTTAACTGCCTTGGAGAAAACTAATACTTGGATTCTTACTACTTTACCTCATAATCACCATTTTAGTGGTTGCAAATGGGTCTACAAAATAAAATTCAAATTAGATGGAACCATAGAAAGATATAAAGCTAGACTAGTAGCAAACGGTTGATACATTTTCTCTTGTAGCCAAACTCACTACTGCTAAAGTTTTACTTGTTGTTGCATCTTCTAAAAATTGGATTTTACATCAAGTTGATGTCAATAATGGTTTTCTTCATGGTGACTTAGATGAAGAAATTTATATGAAACCTTTCTAGGTTATTGTGCCCCTAATTACTCAAGGGTTTCTTTATTAAAGCAAAGCTTGTATGGTTTTGAAACAAGTTTCAAGATAATGGTTCACTAAACTCACTACTTGTTTGATTCATTATGGTACTACTGAAACAATCTCTGATTGTTCTCTTTTTATCAAGAAAAACGACAATAATCTTACAACTTTATGTGTCTATGTTGATGACATCATATTAGCAGGCAATTACATGAAAGAAATCACTACCATAAAAAAACATCTTGATCACCATTCACTATTAAGGATATTGGTACATTGAGATACATATCAGGTATTGAAGTTGCTAGACCCCGTAAAGGTATAACTCTATCCCAAAGGAAAATTTCAAAGCCCATACAAGTTTTATATTTCTCCATAGTGGCTCTGTCATGACATTGTACCCACCCCAATGCAACTTGCGACAAAGGAGAATAACATCGGATGTCAACTACCAAATTTTTGCAGGGAGGAAGAAGACGTATCTCATTGTTTTGGATCGTGTAACGTGGGTCATCAAATTTGATCTCTTCTAAATGTTGCACAATCGATTTTGATTCAGCACCAAGACAACGTGGAGGCATCGACCCGCTGCTGCGCTTCGAATTTGAGTAAGAATAAATTAATGAAAATTGGCACCGCATGTCGGGCATTAAATGGGAAATAGGAATTGCATCAACGCATGAGAGTAATTTTCTATGCCGGTTGTGTTAGCAAATTCATTAATTCTTTTATTCGAGAGTGAGAACGAGGACCTTGTTCAAGCTGAGTGGAGGTTTGCTCTAAGTCGTTCATTAGCTAGGTATCTCAACATCAACAATGGATTCGAGTTAACTTTGATGGTGCCATTTTTGCGTTGGAGGGTGCACCTGGGATTGGTATTCATGCAGCAACTAAGAGGGGAATTCGCATTGCCAAACTTCAATGTCGAGTAACCGGTAACTTTGGGCCGAGGAATATTAAGGCAAAAGCCGCTTTATCAGCCGTCCGACTTGCGATACGATCACAATGGCAGGTGGTTATTTTCATGGGAGATTGTTTTAATGATATTCATGATATAATATTATCCCAAACGAATTGAAGCGGACCACGCAAATATTATCCAACATATCCAACGTCTCGTGGAAGGGCATAACTACGTTGCTTTTAAATGAGTCAGCAGGACGGAGAATGGAGTTGCACACCAATGCGCCCGTGTACCCTAATGTCGACTTAGAATGGTTCGAACATGGTGATTTCGGTTGACGAGCTGTTTATTTTTTTTTTTAGTTTGGTGTTGTTGGTCTTGTTTTTTAGTTTCGTTTTTTCGTCCTTGTTTTTGAGTTGTGGTCATCTTGTTCTTTTGCTGTTTCTAGTTTCAGTTTTCTTGTTTGCTGAGATTTCGCTTTATCGGGTCATCCGATGACTTTTAATAAATTCATTTTCTCTAAAAGAAATTCGAACACATTCCACCGCTCCATCTCAAGTTTGAATCACTTTTTCCCTGTACTTTTATTAAGTACTTTAAACAAGATGTACAAAATAAATAATCTAAGACATTTATAAGGATGACTTAACCTTTTTACATATATAATAGGGCTAATCGCAGCAAACCCCCCAATCTATAGGGTCTGTAGCACTTTGCCCCCTTAAACTATCAAAATGTACCAAATACCCCTCATCCTATAGAATTTTGTGCGATTTGCCCTGGTCTCAAATCTGATGGACAAGAGCTTAGAAACGTGTCCAAAATGAATAGTTGGTCAACGACTATATAAGGGGAAAATCTCACAAAAAAGCAATAGGTTGGGGGGCATTTTGTATATTTTCATAGTTCAGGGGACGAAGTGCTACGAACCCCATAGATTAAAGGTTTTGCTGCAATTAACACTATATGATATTATAAATTACAGATTTTAAATAAACGCAATATAACAAAGAATTTTGCTCTTTTCACAAGATAAGTACCAGAGGTCCACACGTACTATCAATAATTTGGTACAAATATGGTATCCTATGGATTTTACTAGAAAGACCTGGGAACTTGAAGTTGATTGATTCAATAATATCTGATTAATGATTGGCCCTCCCAAATAATTAAGTATCCAAATATCTTCTTACTATTTCTCGTCTTCATTTCAAGAGTTCGTTGACTATTTGCAAACAACCATAATTCATCACCTCCCAGTCAAATTAACGTACAGACAAGCACCCATCCTCAATTCTGATCATAGTTTTAGTTCTGTTGTTCTTCTCCTTTGTAAGTTGTAACAGATCAACCATGGAAAAGAAGAATGAAAACGTGCTCCTGTTCCCTTTCATGGCTCAAGGCCACATCATACCATTTTTAGCCTTAGCTCAAAGAATACATCAAATGGGATACAGTGTCACTTTCATCAACACCCCTCTAAACATCAAGAAACTCCGAGATTCGTCTTCCTTCGCAACAACCATCGAGTTCATCGAGATCCCGTTCGACAGCTCCGATCACGGCCTCCCTCCAAACTCCGATTCCCTTCCTTACGACCTCATCATACGCCTCCTTGAGGCCTCTTTTACCTTAAAACTCCCCTTCAAAAACATCCTCTCCAATCTCATTGAAAAACACGAGAAGCCGATTTGTGTGATATCAGACCTCTTCTTCGGGTGGGCGTCTGAAGTAGCGCATGAGTTCGGTATCTTTAACGCAATATTCAGCACTACTGGCGGGTACGGAATGGCTTGCTACTACTCCATGTGGCTGAATTTGCCCCACAAACAAACTGAGAACGTCGAGTTTCAGCTGCCTGATTTTCCAGAAGCTGGCATGTTTCATGTCACGCAATTAACGCAGGCGGTCCTGATGGCAGGGGAACAAGACCCTCTAACGATATTCCAGCGACAAAATCTCAGCACATGGTGCAACGCTGATTTACTCCTGTTCAACACGGTTGAAGAGATGGACAGAACAGGATTGATGTACTTCCGCCGCAAATTAGGACTCCCAGTTCGCGGAATCGGACCTATATTGTTGCCACAGAAAGACAGAGTAGTAAGAGCTGGTACAGAGTCCACAATAACCGCAGAGCAATGCATTGAATGGCTTGACAAAAAAGAAGCAAACTCAGTCATTTACATATCATTCGGTTCACAAAACTCGATCACAGCATCCCAGATGATGAATTTGGCAAAAGCCCTGGATTCCACCAACGTAAACTTCATCTGGGTCGTTCGTCCACCGTTGGGATTCGATCAAAGCGCGGAGTTTATAGCAGAAGAATGGCTGCCAGAAGGGTTTACTCAAAATCAAGAAAAGGGCTTAATCATCAAGAACTGGGCACCCCAGATGGATATTTTGGCCCATCGATCCATTGCTGCTTTTATAAGCCATTGCGGCTGGAATTCAGTTCTTGAATCGCTACAAAACGGCGTGCCGCTGCTCAGCTGGGCAATGGCCGCTGAGCAGTTTTACAATGCCAAGTATTTGGTTGAAGAGATTGGAGTTTGCGTGGAAGTTGCTAGAGGGACTAGTTTTGAAGTGAGGGTGGAGGATATTGTGGACAAGATTGAATTGGTGATGGGTGAGAGTGAAAAGGGTGAAGAGATTAGAAGGAGATCGGTTGAAATTAAGGAGGTGATCAGAGCTGCGGTGAGAGATGAAGGGGAGTATTGTTATAAGGGGTCCTCTGTGAAAGCGATGGAAGATGTGTTCATTGCTGCTGCTGCTTATTGAACAAGTAGCGGACGTTTGTGGGCAGTATCGAATGATCTCTCTTGAGATTGTAAACCGAACAATTTGTGTAAAAGATGAATAAAAGTGATCTTTCTATTGACGATTGAATCGAAAGTTTGTAATCAACGATTTACAGAGAGTTGAATGATTGAGAGTTTGAGATGAACTCTCATCTAATCTTGCCTAAAATCTAGAGAGAAAAAAAAAGTGAATACAATGAAAGAAGAACTCCTATTTATACAAGTTGAAGAATAGGGGAAATAGGACTTGGGATAAGCTAACGACTATGAACTTACCCTCAATAGAAATAATAACTAACTAGTTCTAACAAATATGAAAAATATATTTTCAATATCTTAAGACGCCCTCAAGATGGCAATGGATATTAATCATGCCCATATTGGACATCATCTTCTGAAAATGCTTGATAAGTAGAGGCTTTATGAGAATATCAGCAATCTGGTGATCCTTTGAAACATGGAATATTCAGAAATTTCTGCTGAATCTTTTCCATCACAAAGTGGCATTCGACCTGAATATGTTTTGTTCGTTCATGATGAATAGGATTGTCGGCAATACAGTAGGCACTCTTATTATTTGTTGAAAGACCTAGAATCTTGGAGGAATTTGTATCTCCTTGAGAAGCTGATTGATCCAAATAAGTTCACATGTGGCTGTAGTTAAGGCTTTCTATTCATCTTCCGCTGAGCGTTTGTTGTTTCTTAGCCTTCCGGGAAATGAGAGAGTTACTAATATAAACCACATAATGAGTGATACTTTTTCTGGTTTCAATACAACCAGCTCAATCACTATTAGAGAAGGATTTAAGCTGGATATAAGATTTTGCTAGATAAAAGTACCATGTCCAGTGGTAGCTTTTAAGTAGCTTAATACTCTGTGAGCAGCAGCCATATGAGATGTTATGGGTTGAGACATGTGTTGTGTCAAGCACTGGATGCTATAGCAGAGATCAGGCCTGGTGATTGTGAGATACAATAACCTGCCTACAAGTCTTCTAAAAGAGGTTAAATCTTCCAAGAGAGCTGAATCTGAGGAAGTGAGTTTAGCTTTGGAGTCAAGAGTTGTGGAACTTGGTTTACAACAAAGATATCCTGAACCTTTGAGTATATCCAAAGCATCTTTCCTCTCACAAATAGATAGGCCTTCTTGATTTCTAGCAACTTTAATTCCCATAATGTATTTGTGGTTGCCCAAATCTTTTACTGTGAATTCTTCATCAAGATGATGTTTGACGTTGTTGAGTTCATCCAAGTCATTACCTTTTAAGATGATATCATCAACTTAAACACATAGTAAAGTTAGTGAAGCACCTGACTTTTTGATAAATAAAGAACAATCTGAGATAATTTGTATGTAGCCTGAAGTTGTTAAACAAAAAGTGAGTTTGGTGAACCACTGCCTGGAAGCTTGTTTCAACCCATATAGACTCTTCTTGAGAAGACAAATACTTTGTCTTTAGATTTACAATATCCTGGAGGTGGCTTCATGTAAATTTCTTCATCTAATTCTCCATGAAAAAAAATATTATTAACATCAAGTTGCTTAAGATGCAAATTTTGTGAAGAAGCAAGAGCAAGAATAATCCTTACAGTGGTAAGTTTAGCTACAGGAGAGAAAGTGTTAAAATAATCCAAACCTTCCTCCTGGGTAACCTTTGGCAACAAGGCGTGCCTTATATCTTTCTATTGTTCCATCAGATTTATATTTTATCTTATAGACCCATTTGCAGCCAATGCAGTGGTGTCCTTGAGGCAATTCAACAAGAACCTATGTTTGGTCTTTTCAAGGGCTTCAAGTTATTTATTCATAACAGCTTTCCATTCAGACTATTTGCTTGCCTCAGCATAGAATTTGGGCTGAGTGAATTGAGTAATAGCTACAATAAAAAATCTATGATGAAAACCAAGATTATCAGTAGTTAAGTAATCAGGTAAGTAATCAGCTAAGGTGTAGAATAAGTGTGTGCTCAATTAGATTTGTGAAGAGAATTAGGAAGCTTATACTCATAAGCCTGGTGATACGCTGGAGGAGCAGCATGTCTTGTTGACTTTTTGGAGGGAGCAACAACTTCTTCAGATGGTATAGCAGTAGGTTGACCAACTTGTGTGGCATTTTGAGTAATGTCCTGAGTAAGTGAAATCTGCGGATGAGAAAATCCTTCTAATGGCACAGAACTGGTAGTGAATGAACTATCTGCTTCTAGATGATTATACATTCAGGTGTTGGAGGTCTCTGGTATGCAATTTCGTTAGCAGATTGATCATCAGAAAGTGCAAGAGGCAAGATAATAGGAGGCTCAACCAGATGGTCATTATGATATAGAACTCTGACATCAGTATCTTCTTGCAAAGTAATAAAGGAGTCAGTGCAAATTTGTTGATCAAAATCACTAACAACAGGTTAAGTTTGAACCAAAGAATCATTTTTAAAAGGAAATATATGCTCACAGAAAGATACATTTCTGGAGACAAAGGTTCTTCTGGTATGCAAATCAAGACGTAAGTACCCTTTAGTACCTCGTGGGTACCCCAAAAACACATTCTTGACAGCTCTTGGATCAAATTTACCTCTATGAGCTATGAGAGTAGTAGCATAACATAGTGAACCAAAAAATTTAAGCAGAGTATAACCAGGTAATTTGTTAAAAGGCATCTCATATGGAGTTCTGTGATTGAGAGTAGCTGATGGTAAACGATTTATGATGAATGCAGCCGTGGAAATGCAGTTACTCCAATAGATAATATGAATATTAGACTGAAAACGAAGATAACGAGCAGCTTGAAGAATATGCTGATGTTTTCTTTCCACTAAGCCGTTTTGATGTGGAGTTTCCACACAACTTGTTTGGTGAATTTTTCCTAGACTCTCATAATAACCTTGGAGGGTAAACTCAGTACCATTGTCATTGTGAATGGTTGTGATCTTCAAAGAAAATTGATTTAAAACAAGATTATAAAACTTAGTTACACAAGAACGAACATGAGACCTTTGTTTCAGCAAATAACTCAGGTGCACCTTGAGAACTCATCAACAATGGTAAGGAAAAACTTATAACCATCATTAAAAAATAGTAAAAAATGGAGCCCAAACATCACAGTGAATTAACTCAAAAGCACAAATAGTATTCGAGTTACTAATAGGAAAAGGCATTCTTTTCTGTTCGGATAAATGGCATACATCACTCCAATCATAATATGTTTTCAACTCTAACCACAATCCTTCAGAATCAAAATATAAAAGGCTCTGTTTTAATTCTCTGGAAACTAAACAGAGTAACCAAGACAATACAAGGCTATTATCCCTTATCTAGCAGATTTGAGTCATAGAATCTGAATCAGTAGGTTTAGGAAGTGTACCGTCAATCAAGTGGATTTTGTTTTTGATACTAAGTGCCATTATGATACCTTTACTCCATGAGATGTAATTGTTGCCAGTAAGAATGTCGCTGACAATCACAACACTGGTCAAATCATGACATCCTAGAAAATACGACGAACTAGAATCTTCACTCAGATTCTTCACCGGAAGCGATGAGGAAGAAGAAGTAAGAGTGTCATGATTATCCAAAGCTACAGCAATAGAATCGGGATTTAACCTAATTTTAGAGAATCGGTGATGAACAGACCACCGCAGCTCGTGAATTGCAAAGCACGCAAAAAATATCAGAGATCAGTAGCGGAATTAGGATCGAATAATCCAGTCGATTGATACTATATTGAGATAGTAAACCGAACAATTTGTGTAAAAGATGAATAAAAGTGATTTTTGTATTGATGATTGAATCGAAAGTTTGTAGTCAATGATTTACACAGAGAATCGAATGATTGAGAGTTTGAGATGAACTCTTATTCTAATCTAACCTAAAATCTGTAGAAAGAAAAGTGAATACAATGAAAGAATAACTCCTATTTATATAAGTTGACGAAAAGGGGAAAAAGAACGCGGATAAGCTAACGGCTATAAACTTACCCAAAATAGCAATAATTACTAACTAATTCTAACAAATATGAAAAAGATATTTTCAATATCTAACGAATCTCATTGAAGTTCTAACCCGTTGTGTACAAAGTTTTCATTTAAGACTACTAGCCATCAAAGCACACGCGGGACCGCGTGTAAAAATTTTAAAGTATACATAATATTTTTTTTTTTCATATTTATAAATAGACACACACGGAGAGAGAGGGAAAGAAGTGCAGTTACAATATTAGTGAGAAAGTGGATTAGTGGGTTTGTGCTGAAAAAAGTCAATTACTTTTTTATCCTTTTTGAGACGTTAGAAATTAATGGAGCTAGGGTTAGTTTAGGAAAACTAATAATTTGGTACAACAACTGTCAAAATATGTGAGGGTGGAGGGTTTGCTTTTAATATAGTAATAGATATATTGTATGATGAAGTTTAATAAAATGTAAAAATAAAAAGTGCTTGCTTGTATTCAAAAGGTACTTGAAATATAAAAGAAAATTATTTATTGAATATTTGAGTCATTGTGAATATTTTCACGAGACTCGGGAGCTGAATCTAAAATCTAGTATTCAAAACAAGTAATTGAAATAATTTTAAAGTAATAGAGATAGTTTTTATTCTGACAAGCATTTCAAACTACTAAATTTCTCTTCAAGCAAACAAAGTCATAAACAAGTGAAACAAACACTTTTAATTGTTTAGGTCGTCAAAAGTTGATGAACCATTTTTATAACCAACTGTAAACACCACTGAGTTATATATAATTCTTCCTTAAAAAGTAGGGATAATATCACTCACACCCCCTCAGGTTTGGTGTAATATCAGATACTTCCCCTGATGTTTCAATAATATCACTGACATTGCCTGAGGTGTGCATCAACATATTAAATAGGCCCAACATTCCCTTTTTGCCCTTGCTCTACTTTAACTTTGACCAACTTGTTACTATTCAAATTATAAAGTTTGTCTTTCATACTATTACAACTTGGACAATTGGTATTTTAGAATTATATTTTATCATAAATTTCCATAAATTCATACAAATTCTGTATTTCTATATACTACGATTTAAAAATGATAAATGTGGTTAAACGAAATTCAAAAGATATATGCAGAAAAAAAAAAAACCTAGAAAGGAGAAGATCAAAAAAGAATATATAGTTTTAAGATAAATATTCAAAAGTTATTATTATTAAATATTTATTTTAAAATAAAAAAAAATCTGTTGATGATAAAATAATATACATATATATATATATATAGAAAAATTTAAAATTAAACTATTTATTTAAAATTAATTTTAGTTATATTTGAATTTTTAAGTTATTATTTGCTTGTGATAAAAATTTTATTCTAATGTATTTATTCAAAAGTATAAATTAAATTCTTAATATTTACTCAAAAGTATTGTTTTTATTTTCTTTCTCTTTTTTGTAATTTGTTATTTGAATAGAAAATGGGTTTATTGGTCTTAATAAGGTGGTCAAAATTGGCTAAAGCCAAAAAAGTAATGGACCTATTTGATATGTTACAGCAAACCTTAGGGGGTGTTACTGAATTATTGAAACCTCATCGGAAGTTTCTGATTTTATTCCAAAACTCGAGAGGTGTGAATGATATTATCGCTAAATAGTATTAGCGACAATCTAATATCACTTATCGTTCATAATATTTTAGAAATAACAATAATATATATCATTTGTCATGAAATACACTTAACAATATATCTAGTTTTAAAAGAATGACATTAACTCTCTACAATAACTGGAAAAAATTAATAAAACAAATAAAGTCTTCTCAATTAAGCCTAAACATTTTAATGGATCTTTACGAATAAATTCAAACTAAAACAAGTCATATCTTTTTGTTTATTAACCAAAAATTTCTATATTCTATGTAAGAGTCGCGCCTCACGAGTCATGTTTTCGATGTGAGATATTTTGTGCTTTACAAACATTTTATCTAAGTCGAACTGAAATAGAACCCTTAGGAAGGGCCTCATCGTTGATGATGAAAATCATTCATAATTGATATAAAATTAAGGGCTAATTGCAGCAAATCCCCCAATCTATGGGGTATGTAGCACTTTGCCCCCTAACCTATATAAATGTGCAAAATGCCTCTCAATCTATTGATTTTTGTGTGATTTGCCACTTGATGTCAAATCTAACAGACAAAAATTTAAACACGTGTTCAAAACAAACGGTCGGCCAACAGCTCCGGTGGCTCGCACAAAAATATATAGGTTAGAACGCATTTTGCACATTTTCATAGGTTAGGGGGCAAAGTGCAACAAACCCCATGGATTGGGGGGTTTGCTGCAACTAACCCTAAAATTAATTATTTCAATCTTATAGCAAAAGGCTTGAAAACTATCACATTCTAAAAGATAAAACTTGTAAAATCCCTATATGGGTTGAAACAAGCACCTAAACAATGGCACGAAAGACTTGATAATGTAATGCTTTCAAATGGGTTTCTTATAAATAACTGTGATAAATGTGTCTACGTAAAAGGAGACGAGAAAGACTATGTAATAGTTTGTCTCTACGTATATGACATGATCATCATGGGTAATAAAAATAATATTACTATAACCAAGAAAATGTTGTCAAAGAATTTTGACATGAAAGACTTACGTCTTGCTGATGTAATACTTGGGATGAAAATCACCAAGACTTCAGATGAGTATGCACTCTCCCAAAGTCATTATGTCGAGAAAGTTCTTGATAAGTTTGACAAAGTAAGTGACGCCATAGCGATAACACCAATTGAAGAGGTGTCCAATACGCACAAGAATCATGGAGAAGGTGTGCGACAATTGGAATATTCAAGGATCATAGGCAGTCTGATGTACCTTATGAACTGTACTAGACTTGATATCGCGAACTCAGTAAATAGACTGAGTATGTATACAATCAATCCCAGTGAAGAACACTAGAAAGCGATAATTAGAGTTCTTAGATACCTGAGATACACTGCTAATTATGGATTGCATTATACTAGAGATCCAACTATCGTAGAAGGATATTCTGATGCAAACTGGATTGATGACTCCAAGAATATACGATCTACGAGTGGATATATATACACTATTGGAGGTGCTTCGATTTCCTGAAAATCGTGTAAGCAAACCTGCATAGCAAGGTCAACTATGGAATCTGAGTTCATAGCGTTAGATCTTGTAGCAGATGAGGCGGATTGGCTTCAGAACTTTCTTCAAGATGTTCCGATGTGGCCAAAATTAGTGCCTCCTATTAGCGTGCACTGTGATAGTACGACAGCTATAGGAAGAGCACAAAATAATATATACAATGGGAAGCCTCGACATATTTGTCGAAGACAGAAAAGCGTAAGTCAGTTATTGAAAGCTGGAGTGATATCTTTAGATTTTGTGAGATCTAAAGAGAATCTGACAGACCCATTGACAAAAGGTCTTTCTAGAGACCTTGTAGTGAGTTCATCGAGGGGAATGGAATTGAAGCCCATGAAATACTTTCATCCATGATGGCAACCCAACTTGAATTGAAAACCCCAATTCGCAAGTTTAAAGGGACAACTGAATTGTGTGATTGAGGTCGAACAAAGCACTGGGGAAAGTGAGTTCCTACCCTATTTCTATGATGAATGAGTGATAGACCTGTACATGGTGAGGATATTTAAAGTTATAATGATCCTTGTGACTTGTGAGCACAAGTGGGTATGATAGGATACCTCTT
The DNA here is from genome assembly GCA_946800315.1 of Misopates orontium. Classification (NCBI taxonomy): domain Eukaryota; kingdom Viridiplantae; phylum Streptophyta; class Magnoliopsida; order Lamiales; family Plantaginaceae; genus Misopates; species Misopates orontium. The sequence continues at coordinate 10,293,662 of OX326949.1, forward strand.
GTGAGAGATCACTTATATCGAAAGTGAAGGGGCCACATCTATGAGATGAGTCAAAGGGATAAATCTCTAGAGCGTTCGATTAAACTTTTCAAGGCAGTCCACGGCCAAAACGGACAACAATGAAAAGACTAAAGTGATATTGGAATGAGTTTTCTGAGTATCGTTATCTTGGTATAAACGAAACGTCGAACAGTTCAAGGCATCGTGTCCACTGATTGGCAAGTATATACAATGGTATTTCATAAGGAAGGTTCAAGGCTCGCAACCACCTCTCCTGATGCAACAAGTTCCCGCATAACTCTTAAGTTGCATACAACACTAGTAGGCTCACGTGCATTTCAGTCAATTACATTCATGTGGGGGATTGTTAGAGAAAAAATAAATTGGAATTGAGTCTGATTCTATGGAAGACAATTTGGGTCCAATTGAGTGAGCCCAAAGACTTAGGCGTGTGTGAATTGCCATTGCTTTCATGCAAAAGCAAGTGGGAAAGTGTCCCACATGGGAAAAGTTATACACTTGAAATGTGCTTATTTACAAACACAAGACATGAAGGTGTAGTGAACTTGAAAGGAAAAAGCTTCTCGCGCCGTCGTTGTTGTCTGGCCGGCCAACTTGGCTCGGCACAGCACGCCACGTCGCACGTGTCCCTGCCGAAAAGAAAGCCTAATTCTTTTGGTAGGATTTTATTTATTTATTAAATAAATAAAAGTGGAAAAATATGGATAAAATATTTATCAATATTTATTGCCAGTCAACACACACTTAAACCTGCCATTACGAAACTTAATTCTCGGATGTAGGTGCTCGGTTGTTACAAAATGTTGCAGACTTTTTTGGTATTCTTGTGATTACTCCCCATAATTTTTTTGGCTATTTCATTGTCTTTCACTGCCTATATATAGAGGCCTTTAGGCAGTGAAATCAATCATCCGAGAATCATCAAAATATTCTCTTCATGTTCATAGCATTCCTTAGAGTTTTGTACAATATCACAAGTGTTTTGTAAAATATCACAAGTGTTCGCCTGACGAACAATCCTTCCGCTTCAGAAGTTTGTTCACGAGAGAGACATTGTACCATGGAGCTTGGTGTCCACGAGGGCATGAAGCAATTTCTGGGCATAATAAGCGTAAGGGAAGGTGGTCCAACCACTGCCTCGTCTGATCATTCATCTTGTTTGAAGAAGTTTGAGGTTTTCTGTCATTTAAGTTTGTGTATTATGTTGCTCTTTTAAATATTATGCTTATATGTTCTTATGCTTTCTGTATGCTTGCTTTATAATTTGTTGCAATGATCTTGTTTTATATATGTTCGTAGCATTGATATAAGCACGCTCGTCCAACAAATTCCTTGACAGTCGCGCGGAATTGCTCCCAAACCAATCGCATCTCTCAACTCAAAAACTGACCCATCCACATTAATTTTTATCATGAAGAAGCAGGTGGAATCCAAACCTTAGAAAGAAAATCATTACCATGCTAGGGACCAGCACTCGACCTCCAAACTGAGGAATAAGCCGTAGAAAAAAATATTGATCGAGGATCGCTTCAAACTGGTTCTGCTTACTCCAAATACTCTAATAAATAATCACGGGAAATGAAGAGAGATCAGCGTCCACCAATTTAGAGATACATCCAAGTTGTTGATATTATTTAGGGATAAAAGCATTAAACCCCCTATACTATACCCCCTGTTGCACTTTGCCCCTGTCCTTTATTTTTTGCGACTTGCCCCCTATACTATGGATAAATAGGCATTTTGCCCCCTGCGTCACATTTTCACCATTGGATTTGAATACGTGTCAACATTTTTTGCCGTTGGATTTGGACTCAGGGGCAAAGTGCTTATTTATCCATAGTACAGGGGCCAAGTCACAAAAAATAAAAGGACAGGGGGCAAAGTGCAATGGGGGGTCTAGTAAAGGGGTTTAATGCTATTATCCCTGTTATTTATTAGTTGAGGGACATTTCTGTAATTTCACTTTTGTGTTAGTTAGTCGAGTTAGTTACAGTTGTTAGTTAACTACTATTCTCGCTTGTTTGTTTGTTAGATTGTATATAAGTGTAATTTCACTCTGTAATTTTTGTTTCATTCTGCACAATTCCACTTTCAGTTTTATGGGAGCGAATTGGATGATCGGGCCGAGGGCAAAGATTTGAGATATTTTCACCATTATCAACATGGTATCATCCGTCGTGGATTTCATGTTCTTTTTTCGCTTGATTAATTTGTGATTTTCTGCAATCACTCATACTTTGTTACTTTCGTTGATTTGCTTATAAGAATTTTAATTTCAATTGTTGCTGATATGTCGATTCATGCATCGTCTTCAAATCTGATTTCGGATTCTTCTTCAAATCACTCTATTAATGGTGAAATGCATATGCAAAACCCGGATCATCCTGGATTGCAGTTTACATCAATGTTGCTCACTGGCATCACAAATTATCAGCCATGGAGCAGATCAACCAAAATCGCACTTGGAGCTAAGAGGAAGTTGGTGTTTATAACAGGACCTACACGAAAACCTAATGTAGATCATGTTGATTATGAGGATTGGTTGCGTGTGGATTGTATGGTCACAACGTCGATTTTGAATTTAATTTCAAAAGGATTGGTTGATGCACTCTTGTATGCATCATCTGCTGCAGATTCATGGAATCAATTGGAGACACATTATGGACTCAACAACGGGCCGCTATTGTATCAATTGCAAAGAGAGGTGGCATCTATATCTCAAGGTTCATCCACAATCTCTCAATATTACACAAAACTCAGGAAATTATGGGATGAATTGAGTTGTTTAATACTAGCTATTGCATGTATATGTGAGTCTGCTAGTTTATGCACTTGCAACATTGCCTGGTGCAATTTTTTATGGGATCGAGTGATGAATATGACTTAGTGAGGAGTCAAATTCTTGGTTTAGAACCTTTGCCCCTCATTGAGAAGGCTTGTGCAATGGTTTGGAGGGTTGAAAAACAAAAGAAAATTTAGTTGTCAATCAATGACAATCAGGATAACAATGCTATGTTTGTGAAATCTGGTTCTGTTGGTGCTAAATCCAACTCTCAGTGTTATTCTCCTAAGGATTACAAGAAACAAAATGTAGACCGCTTTTGTGATCATTGTAAGATGAAGGGACATTCTAAGGACTGTTGTTTTAAGTTGGTAGGAGTTCCTAACTGGAATAAAGAAGTCAAAGAAAAGAAATCCTCAGGTAATTCTAGAGGTTATGCTAATGCTGTGGATGATTATACTCACACTTCTGATTCAGAATCACAGCAAACTCCTCAAAATGTTGTTGCATATACTCCATCTTCTCAGTTTTAATTTGATTTCTTCAAGATGATGAATCATATGATGTCTCAGGACAAGTTTAAATCCATACTTCATCAAGATGCTGGGAATGTGAATTTTTCTGACTATCGTGACTTTGTTGGTATACATTCCTGTCTCTCTTCAGTTACTTCTCAGACATTGTGATTGGATACTAGACTAAACTGCATCTAATCACATGGTTATAGATATTGCTTCCATGCTTAGGTGGTGTTTGCAAATGCTTATAAAAGGAGCTTGTTCACTACTTTTGCTTAAAGTCACTTTAAGTGACTTTTAATAAAAGGTCGGGAGTATTTGCAAATCTTTTTAAAAAGCAACTTAAATCATTAATCAGGTGTTTGCAAAAATTAATGAGAGGTAACTTTTCTATTTAAAAACCTTTCAAAAATAACATAATTCCAAAAGGAGTTGGGAAGCACCCCTGGACATGCTTTTGTGGCTTGTGCTTTTTCTGACTTTTTCTTAGACAAGCAGAAGCAAAAGTCAGCATTCCAAACACTAAAATGTGCTTTTTGCAGCTACGAAAGCTAACAAGCTCCTTTTATAAGCATTTCCAAATACTACCTAAGAATTGTGCAGTAATTTGACTGCATTACGCACAGGAAAAAAAACTCACGTGATTTTCGTAACATGGCATTAACACGGGTAAATTGCCAAAACCTATGGAATAATAGCACACTACCCCCTCGAAAGGACTTATTCAGAACTTTGACCCCTAAACCTAAAACAAGATAAAAATGTCCCTAAAAAAATAAAAATGGTAGCATGCACCCCCTCAAGGGAGTTCCTGCAAATCTCAGTGGAAAATTTGTGATAGCACGTATTGAGAACGGGGTAGGGCAAGGGGTACCTACGGCCCGGTAAAATAGTAGAACGATTCGATTTTTCGAGAATTAAAGCTGGTAACCCGTATTTAAAAAAAATGATTTATCATAGAAAAAAATGGAGGGTTAATTGGCAAAAACATTAGTTTGTTATGCGTGGAGAGAAACAACAAGTCAATTCAATTTATATACAAACAAAAATGTAAAGGGGAAAAAACGAACACAGGGTATTTTTTGTTAAAAATTTACATGAAGGTCAAATATTCCAGAGTGATTTGTTAATAATTTTCTGTTTATTTAGGTCCTTTATTGACTTAACAGTTCTCTGATCACCTAAGTATCTCTCGATCTAATTTGATGTAATTTGTGCAATGATAAATTGCAAGGTATGATTTAGTTTTTCTTAGGTGCAAATTGTTGATTTTAAATTATTGTGTGTTTTATGTCAATTGCTTTAATGTGGTCCTTACTCTGCTAGTTAAAGAGTTAAAAGCTAAGCTGATGAATGTTATGACTGAGGATGTAACTGTAGTTTTAGGATTTAGATAATTAGAAGTTGAACAACTGATTCATTTATTGTTTCGAGCTTATTAAGTACCATGCAAACTAATAGACGCTTTGTCGTGATTTTAGTTGCTTTGACCTGGAAACTATATCTTCTACGAGCTGACGATGTCTACAAAACATGAGTTTTCACATGTTTGTAAATTCTGCTTTGCTCTTCAGCATTATGACATATATATGTCCTCTCTCTGGGTTTACTATTATGCTTTTCAGGATGTCGCTACTGCGTATTGGACTGACTACTCTGAATCTGATTCATGTTCTGTTTATAATTGTTTTTGTAAAATTTCGCTCATGTTTTGAGAAGGTAAACTTATAATTTTGAATCTAGACCGCAAAAAAGCAAGATAGAATTAGATATCGCACTACTTTCGGTCAATCAATCTTTTATATACTCTGCACCTCCTATAGGTGCGCAAGTATCTTAGAATGAATCTGAAAATTAAAATAGTTCAAGAAAATCAAAATACAAATCACTTGCTATTAGATGTTGAGCACTTGATTCCTATGAAACTACAAGAAAATGCATGCGGTATCGAAAAAAATTGTTACAACAAGTGCCATTTTTTTGTTACCAGAAGCAACGGTGACGAGACTTTTGTTACCACAGATTTGTTGTGGAAACCCGTCGCAAAAGGTTTTTGTAACGAAAGAAGGACCTCCGTTACAAATACTGTTGTAACGAATTGCACTTTGTTACAAATCTTTACTATTCGTAACAAATATTTAGTCCCCCAAAATTGTGAATTTTGTGCTAAAAATAATAAAGCGTTACCGAACTTTTCGTAGTAAAAGTTATACTATTTTGTGGTAAAAGGTATCTTTGATACCAATAGCTAATAAAGAAATAATTTCTAATTTCCATTACGAATAATTGGTGTCGAGACTTATTCGTTGTGAATATTTATGTAAATTTAATAGTTACAATAGTTTCTACTATACTTCTGTTACAAATAAGCAACATTGAAAAGAAAATAGATTAAAAACGCAACACATCCATTACAATAATCCAGTCCAAATCAAAAATATTTCAAACAAAATCGCAATTGCTTATTTTGTAGCAATATCATATTGGTAGAAAATACAACAGATTCCTAAAACAAAATATTAATTGATGCATGTTATACATTGCAAGAAACCTAATAATTGAATTCAAAGATAGTTAACTTCAAAACACTATCCACTAATTAAGCTTCCATGCTACTGGCCTGAGTGTAATTCTTGATTCACGAACCTGCAAACGAACAAAATACAATACATGAATATATATTACATTTCTGGTATAAAAACTTTGAATTAAAAAATGAATAAGAAGATGAATACAGATTTTATCAAATTAAACCAACAAAATATCAAATCCTACCAAAGAAAGAAAAACACATCTTCAACACAGAGCCTCAGTTAGTTCACAACTCTTGGATATGCTATAACAGATTATCCTAATACTTGGCTCATTATGATAAGATTACAAAATGGCTCATATATATCAATTGTGTTCACGTAACTTGAACATGCTAGATCCATTATCACATCATCTAACTAGAGTTAAGGAAAAAGTGAAATGGCTCGCACCACAGAATAGCAATGCACTTTCTTACCTTTGGCTTCCTCAAAAACTGGAACTTCTTATTAAGTTGTAGAAGAAATGAGAATTAATAGATACTGAAATTAGAATGACAAATAGAAAATATTACGAAACTTGAAGCATGCGAGTTTAGATAGAAAAATTACCTACAACGTGCAAAAATAAATTGTAGGTATTACCAACAGAAAAGATTAACAGAATTATGTACGAGGAAAAAAGGTAGAATTGACTATGCGAAAACCAAAATTACTGTTATTAATATGCTCGATTCTAACAGGACTCTCTTACAGTAAACAAAGTAATACAATCAGTTAGACTAAGAGATTGAAAAATGGGATGCATAATACGAAATCCATACCCGTGTATTTTTTGCAGACGATCGACATTGAAGCAGATGTTGGAAATATTTAAATAAGTATAAAGTATATAAATTTTAATTGTGGTGTTGTTGCACCTACAAATATTTTCTTTTGTATTATTTTTTTTTTTTTTGGCCTTTTTGGCTTGAATTACAAAATGGGAATTTGGATGCTAATTTATAGTGCATCCTACAACATAAATTTAATGCATAATAAATAGATTCATCTACTTAAATATTGAACTTAGACTATGAACTTAGACTTATGAACTTAGACTCATGATCTTAGACCTATGAACTTGGACTTAAGAACTTGGACTTATAATTATTTTTGTCAAATTAGTGTGCTTTGTGAAAACACATTAATTTTCAACACTCCTCCTTAATGTGTTTTCAGAAGATCTCTCCTTTGACTTGAAAACTCTTCTTATGATCATAATGGCAATGATGTTTCTCATTCTCGTGCCAAGTATTTTCACAATCTTTTCCACCAAATGTGTGTTCTTTCTGCTTGAGGACATCTGCACTTGGTTGAAATTGATTTTTTTTCTTGACTCTTTCTTCTGGTGGTTGATATGCAAAGAGTAAAGATTCTTGGTTTTCTTCGGAGAAGTTTGCTTGGTGCCTTTTTATTGGCTTTCTGCAATCTTTTCTTCATGCCCAAATTTTTCACAGTTTGAACATTGGGGCTTGTTTTTGAAATAACAATCCTTTTCCAAATGATTTGTCCTTTTGCATGTAGGCCATGGAGGATAGTCATTTTTCTTAGCCTTGTGTTTGTTCACGACGGCTTTGAATACTGTCTCTAAATCTCCACTTCTTTGGCTCAATCTTTGCTCATGTGCTTGCAAAGATCCCATTAGCTCTAAGAGTGATAGAGTTGATAGATCCTTAGATTCTTCAATTGCTGCGACAACATGGTAATATTTTTCTGTGAGACTGATCAAGAATTTTTGCACAACTCTTGATTCTTCAATTGTTTCTCCATATGATCTCATTTGATTCACAAGATCAATTACTCTGGTGCTATATTGCATAACATTCTCAGAGTCCTTCATTTTGAGATTTTCCATCTCTCTTCTCAAGCTTTGTAGCTTAATGGTTTTGATCTTCAAACTCCCTTGGAATTCTTGCTGCAAGATCTCCCATGCCTGCTTGGAGGAGGTGGCTCCCATTATCCGAGGAAAGATAGCATCACTTACGGCTTGTTGAAGGAAAAATAGTGCTTCGGCATCTTTTTGTTGTTCCTTTTTATCAATAGAGCTTCCTTCTTTTGGACTTTTCACGCCATCTTCTATCACGTCCCATAGATCTTGTGATAAGAAAAATGTCTTCATTTTGATAATCCAATAATCAAAGTTTTCACCCGCAAACATAGGAAGATATTGAGTTCCTTGATTTGCCATGAATGAAAATAGTGTTGACGCCCAAATATTGGATCGAACTTGCTCTTGATACCACTTGTTGGAAATATTTAAATAAGTATAAAGTATATAAATTTTAATTGTGGTGTTGTTGCACATACAAATATTTTCTTTTGTATTATTATTTTTTTTTTTTGGCCTTTTTGGCTTGAATTACAAAATGGGAATTTGGATGCTAATTTATAGTGCATCCTACAACATAAATTTAATACATAATAAATAGATTCATCTACTTAAATATTGAACTTAGACTATGAACTTAGACTTATAAACTTAGACTCATGATCTTAGACCTATGAACTTGGACTTAAGAACTTGGACTTATAATTATTTTTGTCAAATTAGTGTGCTTTGTGAAAACACATTAATTTTCAACAGCAGACTCATTACTCTCAAGAGCTTCTTTAAATCCCGCAGCCTAATGATCATAATTCATTTATGCATCTACCATGGCACAGAAAAATATGAAAGGAACTTATTTTACTATGACGAGGAGGGTGAACAAAATTTTTATATCATAAAACTATACTACAAATGACCACTCAACAAGCAGCACTGCAGAGTAAGATTTGAAACTAACAAAAGCGCAATTATTTTTTCTACTATTCATTTGGTTAACTTCACCAGCAGGTTAATACAATCTTTACTTCCCCACTTATGTTACTACTTAATACTTTCATCCTTGCCAAATTACAAGACTTTCGCTAGTTTACACTGAAACAAGGATCCAACATAGATAATATACCTGAAACTCTATCATGATGTCTCTAAATTCTGGTGAAGGAACTGCAATATAGTATAAACAAAATCTTTCTTCCAGCTTCTAAAAACTGCATATATTTCGTATTCAAACCAAAGTTGACTGAGTGAGCAATATCGAGTCGAACATGGTTCAGGTAGTTCTGTTACCTTTACAGAACAAGTTCCAGTCTATAACATTTGCATGTGAATCAAAGTATCATCAATTTCTTTGCTCTGTAGGAGAAACTTTGTATGAATCTTTCTGGAACAGAGCATAATAAAATGAAAGAAATTGAAAAGGAAAAGCAGAGAAGAGAAGAGAAGCAAACCAGAAAATAGGGTCATCTAATACACCATCATTCAACAACCACCTATAACCTGATAGGAGCTGCAGTAACTTGAAAAAACAATTTTCCTATACTTTTCGATATCCAAAATCAGTTCATAAGGTGAAAAGAAAGAAGGAAAACTGTTAATTTTTTTGCAAAAGGCAACATAGTCTGACAAAGACACCACAGACAATATGTTGTATGCGGCCTGACCTCAAATCTTATACTAAAACATAGAAGAAGCTATAAACGGAGAAAATTCGAAGATGGTGAGAAGACTCTTCATTTGAGTCCTGTACGGTTTTCATTTTACTTAGAAAATGTTGCTTTTATGCGATTTCTTTTGAACTCCAAGAGTTAATTTTTGAAATGTTTCAGTTTTGTTTTTATTTCTACTATTTTTTGTTTCACCTATTTAAAATGTTCTCATTTTATTTGAAAAAAAATAAAGTTATGACTTATGAGAGTCTTTCAGAATTATTTTTTTATACAAAATATTCATTGTTTGGTTTATTTTGTGTCTTTTTTTTATAAAAAATTTTAAACTATTTTATGATTTTAAAACTATTAGTTTCATACTTGTACTTTTCCCTTTTGTTAATACAAATGCTATTGTAAGTCATAAGATCTTTTAACATATAAACTCTATTCTTAGGCCAATCGGGTCTAGAACTGATGAACTGAGTTTCAAGAGACCTTGTCCTCAATCTTAGGGTCTAGCTCGATGAACTGAGTTTTGGAGTCTTTTAAGTACCTAAAGATTATTATCGTGAATAAATTTACATTATAAACTATTTTCACACTGTTTTGAAACTAAATTTTAGATTTGTAACAAACTATTTAAATTGTAACTAAAGATGGAATTTGGTAACAAAAGCTTTACTCTTTCGTAACTATAATTTGTATTAGTTACGGAAAATAATTTTTTTGTAAAGCTTTGATAACGAAAATCATACTTAGTTACCAATAAAATTATCTTTCGTCACGAGAATCTAATTTTGTTCCCTATGCTCATGTTGTTGTAACAAATTTGATCTTGGTTTTAGTAGAAGTGCAATTTCTTGTAGTGAATAGTCTTTGAACCACCATATGACTACAAGATTTCGTTTGATTATTAATGTGGTGTTCACATCAGATAATAATACGGATGCACACAATGATAAAATGTACAAAGTAGCAGTGAAGAAATTGACGTTATCATTTTAAGTAATAACGACGCACATAATGATAAATGTCCAAAATTACAGGGACGTATCTTCTCTCATGCCTGCCGGTATTATGAAAATACTTTGAAGTTCCCATTTTAATTGTTCTCGAGCTCTTACAACTTGACCAATAAGATAAATAGTAAAGTTTCCATTTGACATTAACAATCGACGTGGTACATCACACAAACGGATACTTATAAGCCACATCTATTTTATTATTAGTCTATGACAAACAACTTATACTAAACAACCAGACAATACTAATAATATTATTTTATCACTCGTCCATAAAAACCACTCTTGTAGCGGATTTGAGTGTCCGAGAGCCATTCATCACATTGGATAAACTTGGGTACGGTGAATCGTCGCAACTCCTCACATTGTGTCACCACTTTGTAGCCCTTCCAGTTCACTCTTTTACACGTGGATGCCCCTGATCCGTAACTCTGGAATTCACGATATAATAGTACGTCAGTCATCCTGTTTTCCCAATACATCCACCTGCTCTGTTGGATTATGTTGTTAGGTATGACTCCATGACTATGACGGTCGAGAAGTTCGACCATGGTCTTCCCAAATAAGCGTTGAAGAACGGTTTCTTATATTCCAGCCCCAACGCCACGCTGAACGCACAGTTCTACAGACAAAGCCTGGTTTGTCTTTAATGTGTTTCTTGTTTTGAGTTGTGAATGTAATTGTCTTTAGTAACCCGGCATAGGGGTTCCAGGATTGAAAAATAGCTTGTGCATCACCAAAGACAAAATCTACGGTTCTGATGCCTTTCTAACATACAATGTATCTTGATACTCCATAAAAGAGCATATGTAGAATGCACTATGATCGCCATACTGCATTCTACAGATGCTCTTTTATGGGGTATCAAGATACATTGCATGTTAAAGGGGAATCACAATTTCACAAAGATTACGACATCTATGGAATAGTAGACTTTATTTTTGGTGATGCTCCCGCTGTTTTCCAGTCTTGCAATCTGTATGCCCATTTGCCAAAAATAATTACGTTCACAGCCCAGAACAAGAATCGCATGAAAGACAAATGAGGCTTTGTCATGCAGAACTACACGTTCAGCGTGGCACCAGGGCTAGAATATAAGAAACCGTTCTTCAGCGCTTATTTGGGAAGACCATGGTCGAACTTCTCGACCGTCATAGTCATGGAGCCATACATGGACAACATAATCCAACAGAGCAAGTGGATGTATTAGGAAAACAGGACGACTGAAGTACTATTATATCGTGACTTCTAGAATTACAGACCGGGGCATCCACGTGTAGAAGAGTGAACTGGAAGGGCTACAAAGTGGTGACACAACATGAGGAGTTGCGACGATTCAATGTAGCCAAGTTTATTCAAGGTGATGAATGGCTCCCCGAACACTCACATCCCCTACAAGAGTGGTTTTATGGACGAGTGATTGAATAATATTATTAGTATTATCTGAGTGTTTAGTATAAGTTGTTTGTCATAGACTAATAGCAAAATAGATGTTGCTAATAAGTATTCTTTTGTGTAATGTACCACGTTCATTATTAATATCAAATGGAAACTTTACTTTTTGTCTTATTGGTCAAGTTGTAAGATTTTGAGAACAATTAAATTAGAACTTCAAAGTATTTTCGTAATACCGGCAAGCATGTGAAAAGATATGTCCATGTAATTTTGGACATTTATCATTATGTGCATCTATATTACTTAAGAAATGATAACGTCAACTTCTTGACGGTAACTTTGTCCATTTTATCATTGTGTGCATCCGTATTAAAACTGATGTGAACACCACATTCATAATCAAATGAAATCTTGTAGTCATATGGTTGTTCAAGGACTATTCACAGGAATCAAGGCCCAACATCTAATAGCAAGTGTTTTGTATTTTAATTTTCTTGAACTATTTTAATTTTCAGATTGCTTCTAGGATACTTACACCTATAGTAGGTGCTGAGTATATAAAAGACTGACTAACTGAAAGTAGTGCGGTACCTTATTCTATCCTGCTTTTTGCTTGCTTCTTTCATTATTCCTCCTTGAAAATTATTCTCTAGCTCTGTACTAGCAATGACTAAGGCGGCAATTGTTACCATGATAGTCCTTAATTAGAACCATTGATGTGTCAATCTCAATCTACCTCCATTGCAAAAATCATAATTCACAAAACACCCTTAACCAAAAAGGCCATTCCCGTAGTCGTGAATGTTACAGTGTCAAAGACAAATGTTGGAGCGTTAACACCATCACATGTGTCATACTTGTTTGCTGCACCAACCTTTAGTCCCATCAGATTTGTGATTCACGTGGAGGCGCTCCACAATATCTTTAGGGTTGCGACGCCGTCACCCACGAGTACGATATTGGTCTTGTTCTCCCACACATCGACTCGTCCGGTGTAGACTACGACAGTCACGTGAATAAAAAATTTGACATGGTTGAAGGTTGGAGCAACAAGTATGCACATGTACGTTGCTATATGCTCCAACCTTTAGCTTTGAGATTGTAGCATTCACGACTACAGGGGCGGTCTTTCTTGTTTAAGAATGTTTTGTGAATTAAGGTCTTTGAAATGGAGCTAGATTGGCATTGATACAACAATGATGGTAAGGACTATCACGGTCACAATTTCCGCCTTGTCTATTGCTAGTACGGAGTTAGAAAATGATTTTGAGGGAGGAACAATCAAAGGAGTGAGCAGAAAATATGAGAAAGGTTGTTAAAGATATGGAGTCTACTGTTGAGAATTCTCATATAGAAGCTTACATCAAAGAACAAGGCCCAGTTTGGTTGAAGTGATTACGTATGATAAATATGTAATCCCACCTTTTTATGTGTTTGGATAGCACAAGTTCAAATCAGGCCTAAACAGATTAAGCTGATGTGGCACATTTATCATGTTGTAACTCATTGGGCCTCGCCCCCTGCGATTTTAATAATCTTGCTTTTGTTTGATTGAATGTCCATATTGTCCTCAACAATTTTATAGTTTCGCAATTATACCCCGTGAAGACGTGATGATAGCCAAATTTTTCATTACGTTTCAAATCTGGATTCCAATGTCTCAACTTTTAAATTTGTAATGATGAAAATTCAACCTTGAATTTGAACTGATTTCTTTCTTTTGGTTGTTATCTCACCGTATAGAATAGTCGTGGAAATCCTTCCAAAATCAACAAAAAATTTAGACAAGTCACGGAAGTCCAACCAAAAAATTGAAGAGAGATTCTTTAAATACCCAAAACGAGAAAAGAGATTGAGAATCGAAATCCTCTGATTGGGAACTTGGTTAGGCTCTTTCGCCATCGGCGCCAATTACCAAGAAGTTGGTGGAGAATTGTAAAAGCCCTAGATTTTTGGCAGATGAAGGGAATTTTACGAGGAGAGAAAACGAGCAAGATGACTGTGTGTATTTTTTTTCTCGCCTAAATTTGAGGGGTATTATCAGTTTTCAAAGGAAAATACAATTTTTGAGTCATACTTCGATTCCTTTCTATTTTTTAGAAGCAAACACAAAAATAAAGAGTCTACTGCGTAGAGTCATTAGATTAGGAATGAGGCTATTGTATAAAATTGCAACCAAATTGGGCCCAAGTGTATAAAAGAGATGATTGAACTAATAGTAAGATTTTCCAAAACAACTAATTGAGGATATCGAAATTATTATCGGAATCCAAACATGACACCACCATGTATATAATTCACTATACAATTCACTATTTATATAAATTTATCAATAAATCTTGATCTTTCATCATAAAACGAGGAAAAAATTCCTAACATCAATTTGCTTTGAACTAAAGTCTGCAAAACCCTATTAAAATCCAATGCTATATGAAGGTCTAAAGAATTCTAAAAATGTAATACTTCAACCACAATGTCATTTTTTATTCTTCTTTTACATGGAAACAATATAGTTGTAATTCTGTTTTATATGTCAAATTAATTCAGTAGTTATTGAAAAATAGAGTTATATTAACTTAGGAGTAGGCAAATTCGAACGAAATACCATACTGACATCTCCATGTGGCATAGCAATAAAAGGAGTTGAGAAAAACTTCTACGAATGCCACTAGCCAATACAATCTTCAAGATCTTACGAAGTCCATCATGATGGACAAATACCACATATAGTGGAATGCTTGCAACTCGTAACACATTTGAAATCCCAAAAATGAAATATGAGTACTGTGTATTAGAAAGCAGATTTGAAAAATAATATGCTCAATGTATTATAAAATTTAATTTATGATTTTTTGTTGTACTCTCTAAAAGATATTAAAATTTAATTTCCCCTTTAAACATAAAATCTAAAAATAAATGAAACAAAGTATGTACGTATAAATGATAAGGTACAAAATTAATACTTGAGTACATTCAAAATAAACGAACTCTTCATTTATAGTAAAACTAAAAAGTAAAAACATAACAGTTAAGTTTGATACTAAATAGTTGTTGATACCATATGGATTGGTTCGAGTGGTTTACAAAATACTGTTTGAGATTTGAAATATTACAATAACCCCTAGACCTAAAAAATGGCCAGTACAAAAGTGGATGAAATTTCTATAAAGTCATTATAATAAACTTTCAATTTAGCACCTCACTACTTAAAAGTTTATTGCACAATATTCTAGCTTTTAAAAATCTCTAGACATATAAAAAGTTAAAAACTTCACTCCCTTTTCCTCTCTCCCCCATCTCTCTCTTCTTTAGTCATGATATTGCAGAGGTGTTATGGATTCTCATGTAGGCATGTGAAGAAATTAGAAAATTACGTACCTAAGAAGATGACGAGCGCCCTCTGATAGATGGATGTTTTCTTGAACCTCGTCAAAATTAAGAGAGAAACAACAACCTGAGAAATTTGGGATATGAGAAGTTATATGGATTCTGCAAGGAGAGATACTTACATTTGTATGATCCGTTTGAAAATTTAAGATTGAGAATTCCATTGGACAAAGTAGAATGACAACACATTCTCCCCATTGCAACATATATAAAAATTCTTTTTTTTTTCTTGAAAGCTATATATATAAAAAAAAAAAAAAGTTAGTAAGAATCATAGATCCAGTCCACATATTAACTTTGATGGAGAGAGAGAAACTCACAGATCCACCGTGCTCCACCGACCACCTCATTCTGTCTCAACATTTTGCTTATGCTAATACAAGGACATTTCATGAAGAAAAAACAAGCTAGTGAGTGTAGAGAGAGAAACAGCAGAGATGGTGGACAGAGAAAAAACGATAATGGTGAGAGATAGAAGATCAATACTTAATAGGAGAGAGAGAGAGAGAGAGAAATAATGGTGTGTGTGTGACAGAGAGAGAGAGAGAAAGAAAATAATGGAGTTAACAGCTAGGCCTTCGGTTGCTGGCCCATCTGCCGGAGAAATGTTGGGCCTTCGCGGACTAACTGCTGAAGATGATGCCAGATCCTGGAGTAAATGCAGGCCGAGTTTGGTGAACCATTGCTAAGCCCCTAGGCCCAACTAGCTGATATAGAGTGCTGGGTCATCGAGTGTGGGCCGACAAATGCTGCTGAGTGATCTTGGGACTTTGCGATGTGCAGCCGAGTGACCTGAATTATTTTGGGATGTTGTTATGGGCCCTCGAATTCAAGGGCGCGATTCGTCTTGCGTGAGGGAGCTGTCAAATTTGACCGCAGTTTGGGCTGCTGGGCCGTTGAACTGTGCTGCAAATGCTGCTTATGCTGGGTTGTTACTTATTTAAAAGTAATCTAAGGCAAGGATCTTCATCGTACTCGAACAATACCTATGGACCGAGGCATTGGCTGTTCATCTTCAATATCACCCAATGTTTTAAAAATCGGTCCGGTCATCAAACCAATGGCCTCACTGGTTCACCGGTTTTACTGGTTGAATCGGTTCGACCACTGATTGAGCCGGTATAAATTGGACCGACCAAGGGTCCTGACCCCGGTCAAACAGGTTCGACCGGCCGGTTCGGTCCGGATTTAAAAACATTGAATTATCACCTCTTTGCACTTAAAAGCTTACAAATTTCAATAACCAATTGCACTTTGGATTATTTTAGTTGGACTCTGAAAAACATTAAAAATTTCAGAATCCGAAATATTCAAAACTCGCCCAAGTTTCAGCCCTGCTTCACCATTTGAACCATAATTTCTTCTCTAGAGGTCGGTATCTCAAGTCGTTTTGGTGTTGAAAACTAAAGATGAGTGGCTTTCTTGTGGTATGCAAAACATTATTGTGTTTTCTACACAAAAGTTCCAATAAATCATATGTCATACAAGTGGTGCAAGTTTCTACTATTGCGCCAACTTTGTGCAACACGTTTTTTTATTTTATTTGTATTTGTATTTTTAAGACTTCTAGAAATATTTTGAGGAGAAAATTTGATTTTCATCGATCCTAGTAAGGTTTGTTTTAACACCAAATTTGTGCTCAAATATATGTCGATTCGATAAGTGAGACTGTTTGAAAACATTTAAGACTATCGGTTTGGTGAAGAAAAAGGGCCACAACGGGGACTATGAATAAAAACATTAAGTTGAATTTTTTCGAAGCCGTGCATAAGTATGTAAGCTAGGATTGTGTATAATATTATATCAATGTAACAATTCTTTGTTTTGTAATTAGTGTGGTTTGAAGAAGAAGTTTGTAATTGCATATGATCTGATTAATTACTTGTGGTGATTTCCCCCCAATAAATGGATATGAGAAAAATGGCGTGATGTAGTTTGGAGATATATTACTAATATTTGTCAAAGTTATTTTCATCAAAACTGAAACTGTTTGAAAACATTTAAGAATATTCAAATAGAGCATTAGGTATAAGCAATATTTGAATGGGATGTTGCTTTTTTCTTTTTAATATTTTATAAATACCACATTTCGTTACAAAAAAATTTAACAAACACCATGTTCCTAACTTTCTTAGCTTGAACTTTTATGGTTGTTTTTTAATTATAAGCACAAGAAAAGTGAGTGATGCAGACGTTTAAGAATATTTGTGCGAATCCAATAACAGAGAAATCCGTTTCATAAGCATTTACAAACGCCACGTGAATCTCGTGCACCATACTCTTAAGAAGTTATTAATTAATGTCTACTAGTTAACAACAAAACCATATAGAAATTAATGGAAAGAATATTATGACAGTGCATGATTCTCTCATGATCCAGTGACATTTTTATTAGCATATAACCACTTACGTACTGTAACAATTGAGCCTTATATGGTTATAATAAGTAGGATATTAGCGTAAATTAATTATTGTGATGAGAATATGAGATGGTTCGTGCAGTATCATCATCTTAGACGTTGGTTGCACAGATTGACCCCAGTCTACCAAAAGTCTTAGTGAACAATCAGAAACAACACTTATAATTAACACACCTAAACCTCTCAACAGTCAACAATCAAGAAGAACTTACTGACTAGGGCGGTTTTTTACGTAGTGAAGTCTGGAATATGACGACTCTACAAGATCTTTGTGGTTGCGGCTCCATCACCAACGAGTACGATGTTTGGCCTAGCTCTCCCAAACATCGACTCTTTCGGTGTAGATGTCAGCCTCCACGTGAATAAAAAATTTACAAGGTTGAAGGTTAGATCAACAAGTATGGCACCTATGACAGTGCTATACTGTAACACCCCTAAAATTTGGAAGAAAATAAAATTATTTTCAAATTTTCATTTTAGTCCTTGAACTTTTAAAAATATGATTTTGGCCCTAAAAGATTTGAAAAGTTACAATTTAGTCCTACTCCTTTTGAAAAAAATTATGATTGACCACAAATATTTTCTTTAAGACCAAATGAGTCATAAAACTTTCAAAATGGTCCCTTGTAGTTTCAAAATATCCAAGCATTCATTTACAATGGTAAATCTTCACATATTTACATTTACATTTGTAAAAAGGTAATTTTGCTTTGTCTTTTATGCTAGATATTTCTAATATTTTATTCTTATAAAATCCTATCAGATAAGGCGTGGAAACATCTTCATAATTAGGGTGGCCTAGCTTGGATTAAAATAAAAATGAGTAGGGTATGGTAATTAATCCTTGTCTCCCAATTTTCACCTATAAAAGGGAGGCTCTCTTCAACAATTTTCTCACACCTCTCTTCTCCGAATCTTCTCTTCTTTTCTTCTGCAAACTTCTTCCTCTTGATGTTTAGTTTCTTAGAAAAATTGTTTCAGTCTTTTAAGCCTTCTTTATAGTCCTTGAAAATCCTCAAAACCGAGTTTGGTCAAAACTGCCAGTTTTGGTACAGACATTTTAGAAGTCCGAACACCATATCAAAACTTCGAATCTGTTTCTGAAATTTTTACCACATACTTATTATTGTGTAAGCTAACTTTCATGTTCAGAAACCGTCTTCAAAAGAAGTCGTTTGAGGGGTCTAACAATTAGAAATACGTACCACTGTCCAGAAAATCCGAAAACAGCTCCCATCTTTCATGATTTATTTAAAATACCAAACCTTGTCCTATTGATCTGATTTTGAAACTACATACTCTCCATGATGTTGAAGATTGAACCCCTCATTCAATTTCAGATTATCATATCGTTTGAATGTCCGATTGAAGGTGAATCTAAGATTGCTACAGTTTTCTGCCTTATATTTGCATAAACATTTTGATTAACTAATATATGTTGCAAAAGCTACACAAATCATGAAATTGATCATTAATATGGACTCATTACATACTAATAATGATGTTAGATCAGTTTATCATAATTTAGAATCGTGTTTAATATTTTTCAAGGATTTTGCAACATTAAGATAACATATAGTTTATTTTGCGGTTGATCTTTCAATATCTTTAACTTTAAGTAAAGTATTGTGTTTATCTTGTGATCTAACCTTCTAATCTAGTTTATTAGAATAATAAGTATTCTGAAAATGTTAATTTTAATTAGATCTACATGTTTACAATTTATTTTAATTGTTAATATTGATATATGCAATATTATGTTATTTAATACTAGTAATTATAAGAAAAATAGTTTTTACCAAAGTTATATATGTGATGTAATTTTATTCAAGGGCATACTGAGATATTTGTTCAATGTTAATATCATGGTAAAACTTTTGATTTAATATTATTTTGTAATAAGTAATTTACATGAATTTTGTTAAGAATAATTGTTTTAAAAAGGGTTAAATATGCATTGAAAATATATATGTTTGTTAATATGAAATATGTTATTAATAAATTAGAAATGGAGACTTTAAGAATAATTTTGTAAGTTGATTTAGTCTTCAACTTGTTACTTTGAAATGGTAAATCCCATTAATTATATTTTTACGTCATAATTAATGTTAAAATAGGTAAATGTGGAATTTGTCCCAAATTAACAATAATTAGATATTTAACTAAACTTCTTTAAATATGATAAATATTGGAAATATATGTTTATTGTTGTAAACTTGTGAGCAAACAATTGATTATATCTTTTTGATTTATTTTATGGATTCTGCAGTTATCGACGTTAATCAATAATTTCCCGTACGGTAAAAGGTGAGGTTTGATTTCTGATTTGTTCAAAACCCCGTTTGGTATCCGGCCCTGAGAAACTTGGACATAACAATTGTGATTCTTTGTTTCGAATCACGAGCAACATTCTATCACCATTTTAATGCTTTTATTTAAAATTGCTAATTCTTTACATAATCAGTTTTCTTGCCTATTGTTAAATCAAATCTCATTTAAATCATAATTGGGAATTTTCTTCATAATCATAATTAACCTGATATCATGATCACCCAATCAATTCTTGAATTGTGCAACGAGCAACGAACTATGTTCGGCCTATGTAGCTCGAAAACGAGCAACGGATATTGTCCGGATTACTAGCTCATCTCATAATTCTGTTTCACCCATTGGGACGCCTTTGGGAAGTTGGGCCCAGGGATTGAAAAGATTTACTGCTGGGCAGCAAAGGGCTGTCGGTTTAAGTAATTCTGATTAATACCCATTCTGTCTAAGCGCCGCTTGCAGTCAGGAGTTGGCTGTGACCCGCGTGTTAGACTGGCATGTACTCGAGCATGTCTTCTGTTCTGTTGCGAGGTAGCTCCTCGTAGGGAGGTATATGGTTGAATTTCGGAGCTAAGGTTGGATCTGTTATATGTAATTGCACAAGTTCACTTTCTCGTTCTTCTGAATACGCCACTATTATCGTTAAAACCGATAATTTCAAATCAGTGATGCAGATGTAACTATTCTGGTCATTCTTGTTCGTTTTGTTCTGATTTACTGTTTGATTATTGTCATGTTCTAAGAATTTCACTAAGTCATTAAAGACTTACTCCTCTTTTGTTCTATATGTCCCTTTCTCAGAGTAAGATTGGTATAGCAGCATGGATGGAACGAATGATCGACAAGTCCGCTTTTGGAAACTTTGCAAAAATTGTTAAGTGTTTGATTTTGTATTTACATTATTTTAAAATTGTAAAATGTATTTGTATTCCAAATACTTCCGCTGTATTTAAAGAAATTAATTTATAATGCTATGGTTTTGATCCTGGTCAGTGAGACCCCTTCCTATGGGCTACAGTTCGGTCTAAGTTGAGTTTGTTAGGTGACCAACACCGGACCAACTCGGATCGGATTGTGACTCGTGGGGCGCGGTCCTCACAGTATGGTATCAGAGCTTTGGGCTTAAAATTAAAATAAATATTTACAAAAGAAAAGATTTTACTAAACCACTTTATTGATAAACAAACAATTTATTACATAAAAGGATTTGGATTGACGATTTATTACTAAAATTAAAAGAACAACTTGAATGTCGTATCAACTTCATCTTTTCCACTGTTGCTAGCACCGCCTTCTTGCTTTGATGATGTCAGATCTGAAAAAGGTACACATTTTTCCATTCTGTCTATTAACTCTTTAGCACTTTTATCTGCAACTATAAGTTCATGAGCCATCGGCTGGATAAACCCCTGACTATAACAATCTTGTAAGAACATTTGTAGCTTATCATAAAAATTGTTTACGTTTAACAATCCTACGGGTTTCTGATGTATGTTTAACTGAGCCCATGAACTTACGGAAAATATTCCTTCTAGTGTTTTTAAACCTTCAGGTAGTGCTATGAAAGCATCGGCATTGTAAACCATAGCAGCCATTTGCTCATGCATGCTAGGTACCTTAATTTCATCACCTAAAGTTGGACCCCTGGGATTCACGTCAACTAAATTTTTTGGTATGATCCCTAAGACCTTACCTTGAGCCATAAGTGCAGTCCTCACCACACACTCCATTAACCCTGAAGTCTCCCCATACACCAACTTGATTTTCTTGGTAGCTAGCAATCTTCCAAGACTACACGCTTCCCTTACAAACTCTGGATCTTTTCCAAAACTTGAGCCCCCAAAGACACAAATGGTCTGAAATTCTCGAGTTGGTGATTTCTCCATCTCGATTTCTTTTCTTCCTCCTAAATTTGTATGTGTGTTTGTGTTTGTACTTTGATGTGATTTTGCTAGTATACAAATGCTATTTATAAGAAAATTTAAGTAAGCGTGTCGAGAAAGCTAGCGTACCGAGAAAGCTTTAGAAAGATGATTTTCTTTTAAAATAATAAACTATTAAATGACTTCTTCAGCAATCTATCTTTTATGCTTGGAATTTTATCTATTACAGATATTTCGTGTCTAAATCTTATTTTCTGAACTAAGGGAAACGATTCACGTCATTCTTATATGATCATGTAATAACCATGTTAAACTTTGATAAAAAAAAAAAAAATTTATGTCTACATTCATAAATTCCTTTTGAAAATATTGTGCATAGTATTCTAAAATTATTGCATCAAGTTTAGAAATGAAAAAGTGGAAATCTTCGCTTGTATGATTATTCTTTATATTTTATTTTCAAAAGGATCTTCAAATGAAAAAAAATATATAATCTTAATCGCATATTTTCCATCTCGGTTTATATTTTGATTATTTATGTCATTGATTCAAATATTGAATTTAAAATCTTTGTAACCAATCAATGGTGCAAAGGCCTTAGTAGAAATTTTTTTACCGTCTCTCGATTATTTCAAAGATTTGCATACAAATAGTTTTCTTTACCTAATTATGTCATATTATTATTTGAAACAAGAAATTGCATTTTTATAAGATAAATGCTTTCATACATGAATAAATAATTTTCTCATTAAAATTGCATTTTTTTCGGTTCACAATACCGTTCAAAAAAAAAAAATTCAAAATTTTAATTTTTTTCCCCTCTAGCAACGGCTATAAACGGCTATATTGGCCAAACACTCTTCTATAAATTGAAAATTTTACCCCACAAAACTCACACTCATCTTTTCTTATCCCTCCCTACCGAAAATAATGAGATCTTCTCTTGTTTTCCTATTAATTGTTGTAATTTTAGTTATTTGTCATTTTATTTTTTTGATAAATGATGAAGAAACACCAAACGAAGTTGCTTTTGTATTTACGGGGTTAGTAACACCCATTCTAGTTTTCGCTCTCGTATTGGATTTGGCAATTCTTTAGATAAAGTTGTAATATTGCATTTTGAATAACAATGGTCTTAATTTAAATTACGTTTGTATTTTGTGTTATTTCCGTGTTTGAAAATTGAAATGTTCGACTCCAACAAGCTCAACATCTATTGAAATTTTATGTTTTGTACTCATGATGTTAATCACGTTTTGATTTACATATATTTTCTTCAAACCGTTAAAAGAATTAATTTTCTTCTTCCAACGAAAGGGCTTTACGATCTTACTTAAGTATTGATCTTGAGGGATGAAATTTAATTTGAGAAAAGAGTTGGAATTATTTCTCTTATGGGTACGTTAGTTTTGTTTGGGCTTAAAAGATCGATTTTAGGTGGATTACAAAGAGATAGTAATAGTCGATCATTGATAGGCTATCCAATCTCATATAAAGGTTATTAGGTTTCAGAAGTTGATATTGGGCTTGAATTTGAGAAAAGGCATTTAAGATATATTTGGGTTTTAGAAACAAATAATGAGGATTGGAATTTTGGGAAAAGAAATTTGATAAAAGACTTTGGGCTTCAGAATAATGCTTTGATATTTGGATTAACCGATTCATTGACATGTCGATATATTTGGGATTTAGTATTTAAGCAAATTAGGGATATTCGTATTAGTGGAATGAAGGTTAAAAGAAAAAGGATGATAGCAATGATTGAAGAATGTTTTACGAGTTTTGAGAAAAAAAAATAGTTTTACGAAATTGCAGAAGAAATTGTGATTTATTTGGGGTTCTTAGGTTTGAATCATTTGAGATGGAAATTGATTATTTTGGGCTCGAATTAGTAGTAAGTTTAAAAAGGTGAAGGTGATATTTTTGGGTTTCATTAGATACTAAGATGTTATTGACCAATGATTTGAGAGTTGAAAACAAAAGGTTTCGATTATGAATATGCTTTAGGTGGATCACAAGTTTGAGGATATTACATCGGAGTCGGGTTATGGAAGGTGGAATCATTTCTTTTTTTTCCTTCGAAATAATTCAGGTATGAATCTGGGGACCAGATTTTTTTAAGGAGGGAGGATTGTAACACCCCTAAAATTTGGAAGAAAATAAAAGTATTTTCGAATTTTCATTTTAGTCCTTGAACTTTTAAAAATATGATTTTGGCCCCAAAAGATTTGAAAAGTTACAATTTAGTCCTACTCCTTTTGAAAAAAATTATGATTGACCACAAATATTTTCTATAAGACCAAATGAGTCATAAAACTTTCAAAGTGGTCCCTTGTAGTTTCAAAATATCCAAGCATTCATTTACAATGGTAAATCTTCACATATTTACAGTTACATTTGTAAAAAGGTAATTTTGCTTTGTCTTTTATGCTAGATATTTCTAATATTTTATTCTTATAAAATCCTATCAGATAAGGCCTGGAAAAATCTTCATAATTAGGGTGGCCTAGCTTGGATTAAAATAAAAATGAGTAGGGTATGGTAATTAATCCTTGTCTCCCAATTTTCACCTATAAAAGAGAGGCTCTCTTCAACAATTTTCTCACACCTTTCTTCTCCGGATCTTCTCTTCTTTTCTTCTGCAAAGTTCTTCCTCTTGATGTTTAGTTTCTTAGAAAAATTGTTTCAGTCCTTTAAGCCTTCTTTATAGTCCTTGAAAATCCTCAAAACCGAGTTTGGTCAAAACTGCCAGTTTTGGTGCAGAAATTTTAGAAGTCCGATAACCATATCAAAACTTCGAATCTTTTTCTGAAATTTTTACCACATACTTATTATTGTGTACGCTAACTTTCATGTTCAGAAACCGTCTTTAAAAGAAGTCGTTTGAGGGGTCTAACAATTAGAAATATGTACCACTGTCCAGAAAATCCGAAAACAGCTCCCATCTTTCATGATTTATTTAAAATACCAAACCTTGTCCTATTGATCTGATTTTGAAACTACATACTCGCCATGATGTTTAAGATTGAACCCCTCATTCAATTTCAGATTATCATATCGTTTGAAAGTCCGATTGAAGGTGAATCTAAGATTGCTACAGTTTTCTGCCTTATATTTGCATAAACATTTTGATTAACTAATATATGTTGCAAAAGCTACACAAATCATGAAATTGATCATTAATATGGACTCATTACATACTAATAATGATGTTAGATCAGTTTATCATAATTTAGAATCGTGTTTAATATTTTTCAAGGATTTTGCAACATTAAGATAACATATAGTTTATTTTGCGGTTGATCTTTCAATATCTTTAACTTTAAGTAAAGTATTGTGTTTATCTTGTGATCTAACCTTCTAATCTAGTTTATTAGAATAATAAGTATTCTGGAAATGTTAATTTTAATTAGATCTACATGTTTACAATTTATTTTAATTGTTAATATTGATATATGCAATATTATGTTATTTAATACTAGTAATTATAAGAAAAATAGTTTTTACCAAAGTTATATATGTGATGTAATTTTATTCAAGGGCATACTGAGATATTTGTTCAATGTTAATATCATGGTAAAACTTTTGATTTAATATTATTTTGTAATAAGTAATTTACATGAATTTTGTTAAGAATAATTGTTTTAAAAAGGGTTAAATATGCATTGAAAATATATATGTTTGTTAATATGAAATATGTTATTAATAAATTAGAAATGGAGACTTTAATAATAATTTTGTAAATTGATTTAGTCTTCAACTTGTTACTTTGAAATGGTAAATCTCATTAATTATATTTTTACGTCATAATTAATGTTAAAATAGGTAAATGTGGAATTTGTCCCAAATTAACAATAATTAGATATTTAACTAAACTTCTTTAAATATGATAAATATTGGAAATATATGTTTATTGTTGTAAACTTGTGAGCAAACAATTGATTATATCTTTTTGATTTATTTTAAGGATTCTGCAATTATCGACATTAATCAATAATTTCCCGTACGGTAAAAGGTGAGGTTTGATTTCTGATTTGTTCAAAACCCCGTTTGGCATCCGCCCTGAGAAACATGGACATAACAATTGTGATTCTTTGTTTCGAATCACGAGCAACATTCTATCACCATTTTAATGCTTTTATTTAAAACTGCTAATTCTTTACATAATCAGTTTTCTTGCCTATTGTTAAATCAAATCTCATTTAAATCATAATTGGGAATTTTCTTCATAATCATAATTAACCTGATATCATGATCACCCAATCAATTCTTGAATTGTGCAACGAGCAACGAACTATGTTCGGCCTATATAGCTCGAAAACGAGCAACGGATATTGTCCGGATTACTAGCTCATCTGATAATTGTGTTTCACCCATTGGGACGACTTTAGGAAGTTGGGCCCAGGGATTGAAAAGATTTACTGCTGGGCAGCAAAGGGCTGTCGGTTTAAGTAATTCTGATTAATACCCATTCTGTCTAAGCGCCGCTTGCAGTCAGGAGTTGGCTGTGACCCGCGTGTTAGACTGGCATGTACTCGAGCATGTCTTCTGTTCTGTTGCGAGGTAGCTCCTCGTAGGGAGGTATATGGTTGAATTTCGGAGCTAAGGTTGGATCTGTTATATGTAATTGCACAAGTTCACTTTCTCGTTCTTCTGAATACGCCACTATTATCGTTAAAACCGATAATTTCAAATCAGTGATGCAGATGTAACTATTCTGGTCATTCTTGTTCGTTTTGTTCTGATTTACTGTTTGATTATTGTCATGTTCTAAGAATTTCACTAAGTCATTAAAGACTTACTCCTCTTTTGTTCTATATGTCCCTTTCTCAGAGTAAGATTGGTATAGCAGCATGGATGGAACGAATGATCGACAAGTCCGCTTTTGGAAACTTTGCAAAAATTGTTAAGTGTTTGATTTTGTATTTACATTATTTTAAAATTGTAAAATGTATTTGTATTCCAAATACTTCCGCTGTATTTAAAGAAATTAATTTATAATGCTATGGTTTTGATCCTGGTCAATGAGACCCCTTCCTATGGGCTACAGTTCGGTCTAAGTTGAGTTTGTTAGGTGACCAACACCGGACCAACTCGGATCGGATTGTGACTCGTGGGGCGCGTCCTCACATATACGCTCCAATCCTTCTCTTTGACACATTGAAATTCAAAACTAAGAGGAGGCGGCCTTTTTTTTTTGTAAAGAGTCTTCTGTGGATGGTGGTTTCTGAAATGGAGGTAGATTGGAATTGACACAAAAATGGCTATAAGGACTTTGATGGTCACAGTTATCGCCTTAGCCATTGCTAGTTAGCAGTTACCTCATGATTTTGAGAGAGGATTGATGAAAGGATGCAGAGGCATAGAGTTTCGGTTTGTTGAGGTATCTGAAGTTTAAATTGCATGTGCAATAGCTTTGTGTCTTTGTTTTCATGCATTTTTTAAGAATGCTTACTTAAATTGTTCTTGAATCTGTTTTGTGTTTCAGGAATGTAGAAAAGACAGAGAGACTAAAGTAGAAGGGATATACTAGTTTTAGGAATAGTGTGCATGGCAATGTCAGTTTTTCATGGAACAATTTAAGTAAGCATCCTTAAAAATGCATGAAAACAAAGACACAAAGTTATTGCACATGCAATTTAAACTCTAGATACCTCTATAAACCATAACTTCACACCTCTGCATCCTTTCATTATTTCTCCCTCAAAATCATTCTCTAACTAGCAATATCTAAGGTGGCAATTGTGATCGTCATAATCCTTTTGTGTCAATCCCAACTTACCTCCACTTCAAAAACCACAATTCACAAAATACTCTTCACGATAAAGGGTCGCTCCCTGTTAATCATGAATGTCATTGTGTGAAAGACAAGGTTGGAGCATATAGCACCATCACAGGTGCCATACTTATTGCTCCAACCTTCATCTCTGTGAAATTCCTTATTCACGTGGAGGTCGGCATCTAAACCGAAAGAGTAGATGTTTGAAAGAACAAGACCAACATCGTACTCGTCGGTGATGGATCCGCAACCACAAAGATCTTGTGGAGTCAGTGTGTTTCGGACTTCACTACGCACGAAACCGCCAGTCAGTAAGTTCTTCTTGAGTGCTGAGTAGTGAGAGGTTTTGGTGTGCTGTAAATGTTGTCGTCTGTTAGTTAGTCTTGTAGTTAGAATGTGAATACTTTTAGTTGTACTGGAACATGAAAAGTTTTTGTTTGGTGTTTTGATTGTTCACTAAGAGCTTTGGTAGAATTTGGCGTCAATCTGTGTTAATAATAATGAAACATATTGATCTATGGATGATTAGTTTTCTTTTTCCTAGAGCTACTGAAGTGATGGAAGGCCAAAAATCAACCTTCAAAGCAATCTTAGGGAGGTCGTGGCCAAATTAATCCACGGTGGTCATCGAAGATAGTTATCCTTTCCAAGTTTCAAATTTATTGGCCATGGTCCATATGGTCAACTTCTCTTGATACCTAATGGTGTCAAGTTTCCAATTTCTTGTATCGCTAGCTTTTGTTGATATGAAATAATATTTTCTTTTAGAAAATTGATAATGGTTTAAATTCCCTTGTCTTTTATATATGGACCACAATCAGGAGGTATATAAGGCTCGTCTAAAAGCATGGCTAAAATTACCATCTTTCAAAGGAGTGGTCTCATTGTTAGACAATATATGATCTACGTATTCAAGATCTCAGCGAAACTTAATACGGAATGGAGGGAGAGGGTGCGAGCTCTATGTACTCTTTGGGTCATAAACAAGCCTTAACATAAATATACTAGGGGTTAAAAGGGGCAAAGACTATAAAATACAAATAAAATGGAATTCTAATCATCTAAAAAATAGATTAGAAACCACAAATTCGGAAAAGTAACTTTAACATGGGGAGCATCAACAGAAGTGAAATAAACCGCCTAAATGAGACTGTTTATTTATAAGACACTTATGATTTTGCTATATTAAAGATAGTTTTTCTTTCCAAGTTTCTAATCTATTGGTTCTGGATCATATGGTAGATTTTTTCAATTTCTTATATTGTTTGCTTTTGTTGATACAGATTAATACTTTCTTTCAAAATTTTGATGAGGGTTTAGTATGTCTTTCGCTATAATATAGACCTGGATGGGAAGGCATACAAGCATCCACTTGAAGAATTGCTTTATAAGAATTACTAACAAGTAGTCTCATTATCAGGCAATTTATGAACTTTGCCTTGAAGAGTTCTGGAAAGTTTAATACAAAACGGAGGAAAAGCCTCCATTCTGGGCCTATGTGAGTGCAGATACCCGTTTGGCTGGTACCCACAACACACAGAATGGGATCGGGTTTGGTTCTTCCGATTCGTGTCCCAATACCCGATACAAACTTTTACTTTGTTTTTGTCATTCTGATTGCATTGTTCTATTAGCATTTTTATGCTTTGTTTCCATTCATTATACTCTCACACACTACAGATCCTACACTCGTCTCGCCACTCTTGACCGTGAGTTCTCAACATCTCGTCGCTAGTCTTTGCGGTTCTTGTCTCGCCATCACCTTTCCAGGTCTTCTCTTTGGCCATCCCTCGTCGTCGCTCCCCGTTTCTCTAGCTCGCTCATTTTCATTTTTTTTTCCTTTTCTCTCCTCGATTTCAGTTTAAGATTTATGTGAAGGCCCGATACCCGATGGTACTATAGTTTTCAAGTACAGGCACTGAATTTAGATTTTTGGCATGATGTTGCTCAATTAAGGTATAGTTTTCCTTCTCAAGTTTCGATCACGGTCCATAAGGTCGACTTTTGTTGATACCTAATGATGTCAAGTTTTCATTTTGATCTGATCATACAAATTAATATTTTCTTTCAAGAAATTGATGTAAATTGTAAAATATTAAGAGTTGAAATTTAGAGAAGGTTTTGGTAAGTTACTTGAAGTCAATAATTCAAAATAAGACATTTAAGATGTAAAGTCCTCGTCTGGAACCAATCAAGTGGGGAAGTATACCTTGTGCCAGGGGTGCGCCTTTATTTGCAGAAATCGAAAATCAGTATAAGTTGGAGTTCCCAAAACCTGGAAGAAATAATACATAAATACCTGAACTACATGACAATATATTCATCCAGATAATTAATGATGCGACTGTACCTTCATAATTTCCACAAGCTGATCAACCGCATTTTCTCCAGGAAACAATGGCTACAAAATTTGCATTATTGTGCCAATCAACATTGTATGAATTACAAAAAACAAAAGGCAAAACGAAAAGGCTAATCACCTGGCCCAAAAGAAGCTCAGCAAGGACACAGCCAGCTGACCAGATATCGATCGAGGTACTATACTCAGTTGCACCAAAAATGAGTTCCGGAGCCAAAGAAAACGAGTTTTTACATCAAAATGACAAAGTATCATGGAACTAGCTCCAGGTACTATAACAAAATGCAGTACATGTACAAAAGAACGTCACTTACAATATTTTTGCGGTTCCAAAAATTCACATATTTTAATCTGATGAGTAAAGGAAAAATAAGCAATATCAAGAAAAGGACAGGTCCCCCAAGTCAATTCAATAGTCTCTAAATGATTCTTTACACCATACCAAAACATTTTGAGGCTTCAAGTCCAGCAAGTGAGTGCATGTATGCCAACCTTCTTTATTTCCACATTTTCTCCGGTTTCGATGCATTTCGCCTGGGTGAACCATAGATTGTAAAATCAGTTTGTAGAAATTAAAAAATGTTACTAACCAAGAAAGAACCAATGGAACACAAATGTACGAAAAATTTTCTTCTTCTTACAAAATTCAACGTAGGCAAAAGCACGAAGCGACGTGTTATCTTTCTCGTGCATCACAATTAACTCATTTTCGGTATCAAGCTAAAATACAAAGTGTTATAATTGAGCAGTCACAATCTAATTCCTCAATAGAAAAAAGCAAAAGCAAAAGCAACCATGCATAATGTGGCAGGATTACATAATACGGTAAATATCACTCTTGTACCTTCAATAAACAACGTGGGCAACAGCTGTACATGAAAATGATGTTTTTGTCGGTTAATTACCTTTATTTTTTAACATGCAAAAGTTACCAGCTTCAGTAACTGCGATTTATGTTGGCAGAACCATGCACCAAAGTGCATGTGATTGGTCAAAGACATGCCATCAATTAGCATGTGATTTTGGTTGGCTAAATTAATTGGAGGGGCCAATTTTTGACCAATAAATGAAGGGTTTGGATCAGATTTGTAGGGGCTGGTTTTTTGGATGAAAATAGGCGGTCAAAAAGTGCAATTAAGGGCTATTGTGTAATTTACACAATAGGCCCTTCAAGTTACATAAAATAGCTTTTGCCTCCCCAAAAATTCTCCTATAAATAGAGATCATTTCTCATTGTTTTCAATCATCCGAAACACAAGCTTTCTTAAGCATTTGTATACATTGTAGTGTTTAAGTGAGTTGTTCGTGAGAGTAAAAAATAGAGAGTTTGTGAGATTTTACTACGGTAAAAATCTGAGAGTTGTAATTCCTATTTTACCTCATAGTGAAGTTCTTCTACCTTGCCCGTGGTTTTTTACCTCAAAGTAATTTGGGGTTTTCCACGTAAATCTGTGAGTCGTTTATATTCTCGTTTCAAATTATTAGCCGTGTTTACGCTCTAATCCGAGTTTATTTTATAACAAGTGGTATCAGAGCCTCGGTTCACTTCTGGGGCTTGAAATATTATTTTGGAGGTATCGTGCTGAAATTATTTGCAGCAACGGTGGTTCGTGATAGAAGCAATGACGGCAAAATATGAGATAGAGAAATTCAACGGGAGCAATTTCTCGCTTTGGAAATTGAAGATCAAAGCCATCTTGAGAAAAGATGGTTGTCTCGCTGCGATCGGTGAAAGACCGGTAGAACTCACAGATGATGCGAAATGGAATGATATAGACGAAAATGCTATTGCATATCTCCACCTGGCGTTGGCGGATGGAGTGTTATCAAGCATAGAGGAAAAGAAGACGGCGAAGGAGATCTGGGATCATCTCAACAAAATGTACGAATCCAAGTCACTCCACAACAAGATTTTCCTTAAAAGGAAACTGTACATGTTGAGGATGTCGGAATCAACCTCGGTAACGGATCATATTAACGTTTTGAATACTTTATTTTTGCAACTCACTTCTATGGGTCATAAAATAGAGTCTGCAGAACGTGCTGAAATCCTACTACCGTGTTTGCCAGATTCATATGATCAACTTGTCATCAACTTAACAAATAATATTCTTATGGATTATTTGGTCTTTGAGGAAATTGTAGCCGCAGTTCTTGAAGAAGAAAATCGGCGCAAGAACAAAGAGGATAGGGAGGCAGGCTCTCAACAAGCAAGTGCCTTGGCGGTGACAAGGGGAAGATCAACAGAACGTGGTGCAAGTGCGAGTCAGAAAAAAGGTAGATCCAAGTCAAGGATCAACGGCGGTTGCTGGCAATGTGGTAAGAAGGGCCATAAAAAGAGGGACTATTGGGATCTTAAGAAGAAAGATTCTGAACCTCAGGCAAACGCCGCTAGCGCTTCAGATGATGGGAATGCTATGTGCTGTGAAGCTGCAACAGCACTTCGAGGTATGCGAGGCTTTGATGATATATGGCTTATTGATTCAGGAGCTAGCTATCACATGACTCACAGGAGGGAATGGTTTCACCATTATACACTTGTCTCTGGAGGATCTGTGTACACCTGCAGTGATCATGCTTTGAAGGTTATTGGCATCGGAACAATCAAACTGAAGATGCATGACGGGATTGTTCGAACCATTGAAGAGGTTCGACACGTGGAGGGCTTGCGGAAAAATCTGTTGTCTTTTGGACAACTGGCTGATCTTGGCTACAAAATAGAGTCGCAAGGCAAGATCATGAAAATGATCAAAGGCGCACTTGTACATATGAAAGGCGACAAAACTGTTGGAAATATGTACGTGCTACAGGGGGAAACTTTGCAATAAGGAGAAGCATCAGTGGCTTCGTCAGAGTCAGCTGAGAAAACATCAATGATTTGGCACCAGCGACTCGGACATATGTCGGAACAAGGCATGAGGGTTCTTGCTGAAAAGAAACTACTCCCTGGTCTCACGAAGGTATCATTATCTTTCTGTGAGCACTGTGTTGTTAGCAAACAACATCGTTTAAAGTTTAGCAGTTCAAATTCTAGAAGTAAAGCTATTCTAGAATTAATTCACTCTGACGTGTGGCAAGCACTGGTTCGATCCCTGGGAGGTGCACTGTATTTTGTGTCTTTTATAGATGACTATTCCAGGAGATGTTGGGTGTACGCGATCAAGAGGAAGGCAGATGTATTTTCAGAGTTCAAAATGTTCAAAGCGCGAGTTGAACTTGAATCTGGAAAGAAGATCAAGTGTTTAAGGTCGGATAATGGAGGAGAATATACTGGCACATAATTCGATGATTTCTGTAAACAGGCTGAGATTAAGAGACAGTTTACCACGGCTTACACTCCTCAGCAGAATGGAGTGGCAGAGCGGATGAACAAAACCTTGTTGGAAAGAACAAGAGCAATGTTACAAACTGCGGATCTAGACAAGTCGTTCTGGGCGGAAGCAATCAGTACTGCCTGTTATGTGGTGAATCGATCTCCCTCAACAGCACTGGACTCGAAGACACCGATGGAGATGTGGACAGGTAAACCAGTTGATTATTCTAATCTCCATATATTCGGAAGTCCCGCTTATGTTATGTTTAATACTCAAAAGACAACGAAGCTGGACCCAAAATCCAGAAAGTGTTTGTTCTTAAGGTATGTTGAAGGAGTGAATAGGTATCGCTTGTGGAACCCCACTGCCCACAAGATTGTGATAAGTAGGGATGTTATCTTCGCAGAAGATAAGAAAGAGGACAATAGCAGTTTAAAGGAAAGTTCAGAAACTACAACAGTACCAGTTAAGAAGGATTCAGAGCAGGGTGGTCCTTGTGAAGCAGAGCACGAACCTGAGGAGACAACGGAGCCTGAAGTCCCTGAAACGCGACAATCAATGCGTGTCAGGAGACAACCAGGCTGGCACTCAGACTATATTATGGAGAACAATGTTGCATACTGTCTTCTAACCGAGGATGGAGAGCCATCAACTCTTCAGGAGGCTATGAATAGCTCAGATGCGGCTCAGTGGATGGCAGCAATGCAGGAGGAAATGGAAGCTCTTCATAAGAATAAGACATGGGAACTTGTGTCTCTACCATAAGGCCGGAACAGTGATTACCAAATGGAAAGGTATCGTGCAAGATTGGTGGTGAAAGGATATGCTTAAAAGGAAGATATTGATTTTAATGAAATATTTTCTCCAGTAGTTCGACTGACAACTGTTCGAGTAGTTCGGGCTATGTGTGCTACATTCGATTTACATCTTGAACAATTAGATGTAAAGACAGCATTTATTCATGGAGAACTTGATGAAGAAATTTATATGCTCCAACCAGAAGGATTCAAAGAAGAAGGAAAAGAGAACTTAGTTTGCAGGTTGACCAAATCTCTGTACGGTCTAAAACAGGCGCCAAGGTGTTGGTACAGGAGATTTGATTCATTCATAACGAGCCTTGGATACAGCAGACTCAATGCAGATCCGTGTGCCTACTACAAGAGATCTGGTGAAGATGGCTTTGTCATCTTGTTGCTGTACGTTGACGACATGTTGGTGTCAGGCCCCAACAAAGCTCGCATTCAAGAATTGAAGGCTCAACTGGCTAGGGAATTTGAAATGAAGGACTTGGGACCAGCAAACAAGATTCTAGGGATGCAGATTTACCGAGACAGAAACAACAGGAAGATTTGGCTTTCTCAAAAAAACTACCTGTCAAAGATCTTGGGGCGCTTCAATATGCAAGATTGTAAGCCAATCTCTACCCCTCTTTCTGTTAGTTTCAAATTATCCTCAAGTATGTCTCCTAGCAGTGAAGCAGAGAGGAAGAAAATGTCTCGAGTACCCTACGCATCGGCAGTGGGAAGTTTGATGTTCGCTATGATTTGTACAAGACCAGACATTGCACATGCAGTGGGAGTGGTTAGTCGATACATGGCAAATCCTGGAAAAGAGCATTGGAGTGCAGTGAAGAGGGTTCTCAGATACATCAAGGGAACATGTGATGTTGCATTATGTTACGAAGGATCGGATTATACAGTTATTGGATATGTTGATTCAGACTATGCAGGTGATCTTGACAAAAGCAAGTCCACAACAGGATATGTGTTTACTCTTGCTGGAGGAGCAGTAAGCTCGGTTTCAAAGTTACAGTCGGTTGTTGCTACATCAACAACAGAGGCTGAATACGTGGCAGCTACGCAGGCCAGTAAAGAGGCAATTTGGTTGAAAATGGTTCTGGAGGAACTCGGGCACATTCTAGAGTCCATTACTCTATTCTGTGACAATCAGAGTGCATTGCATCTAGCAAGGAATCCAGCGTTTCATTCAAAGTCGAAACATATTCGAGTTCAGTATCACTTTGTTCGAGAAAAAGTCGAAGAAGGTACGGTGGATATGCAGAAGATTCACACTAAGGAGAACATAGCTGATTTCATGACAAAGAGTGTTGATGTTGATAAGTTCATCAAGTGTCGATCCTCGTGTGGCCTCAGAGAAACGTAAGCAACATGAAATGGCGAGATAGAAGAATGGTGTGAAGATATGATTAATCACTAATCAAATCTTCAAGTGGGAGATTGTTGGCAGAACCATGCACCAAAGTGCATGTGATTGGTCAAAGACATGCCATCAATTAGCATGTGATTTTGGTTGGCTAAATTAATTGGAGGGGCCAATTTTTGCCCAATAAATGAAGGGGTTGAATCAGATTTGTAGGGGGTGGTTTTTTGGATGAAAACAGGCGATCAAAAAGTGCAATTAAGGGCTATTGTGTAATTTACACAATAGGCCCTTCAAGTTACATAAAATAGCTTTTGCCTCCCCAAAAATTCTCCTATAAATAGAGATCATTTCTCATTGCTTTCAATCATCCGAAACACAAGCTTTCTTAAGCATTTGTATACATTGTGGTGTTTAAGTGAGTTGTTCGTGAGAGTAAAAAATAGAGAGTTTGTGAGATTTTACTACGGTAAAAATCTGAGAGTTGTAATTCCTATTTTACCTCATAGTGAAGTTCTTCTACCTTGTCCGTGGTTTTTTACCTCAAAGTAATTTGGGGTTTTCCACGTAAATCTGTGAGTCGTTTATATTCTTATTCAAATTATTAGTCGTGTTTACGCTCTAATTCGGGTTTATTTTATAACAATTTATTGTGATCCAGTACATTTTGCTCGAAAAAGATAATAATACTGAAAACAATATATTTAGTGTACTGTACACATTTATTCGGATTCAGTGGAATTAATTATACATGCGTGTTTTTGTATGCGTATAGAATTATGTGTTATTTGTTCAAAATGTGAATATTATTATGTGCATAATATTCTTAAACTTCATAATGATTGTCGATCTATATATATATATACTGTTAACTATGAAACAAAAAATGTATATCTTATGTATCATATATAATTACAGATTGAGTGGATAACCATACACATGTTATATGCACCAGTACATGCATAATTTATTTATTTGAAATAGGCAATAACACGAGTATCCATGTATGTGGTTGATGACTTGTTTCACTTGTTAATACCTCTAAGATGTAACTTTTTCAAAATTTAAATTTAGGCATATTCGTCGATGAAATTGTATTTATTTATAACTTCAATCTTTTAACTTTATTTTGAAGTTCTAAAATTATACTGTGTAGAGTTTATACAATATTATATGTACACTTTTTGAAATTGAATAAATAAGAGGGTGGGTGGTAGGGATGAATGAGTCATGTTTACGTTTTCTTTTCTTTTTAACAAAAATATAATTGAGATGAATATTATTTTTGGGTCTTGACTTACTTTAATGTATTCATTATATAATATTAAATGCATATAAAAAAAGATAAATTTTTTGTTGAACATTAAAAAAAAACTTAGCCACGAACTTAAGTACAAACAATCTGCTCGATTTAAGTGCAAAATTAATGTCAAAAGCTAGGTACAAAAAATGAACAGATTTGTGACAAAAAAAAAAGTGAACAGATTTCTAGCCGGATACTTTCCAGCCCATGTTTTGATACTTTAATTAGCCCAATAGCTGTAGCCTTTCTATTTCTCCCGATGAAGCCCAATTGCGGCCTTCTTCAAATAGCCCGTGTCCACTCGCGTATATTTATCTTGACAGTACTTGACCAAATTATTCCCTGTAATGTTATACTTATACCTCTTGTTTACTTGAGTAAATTCTCGAGTTATATTTAATTTATCCACGAAAAGTTAACATGTATCGCTCCAAAAATGTTCTCAATGATCTGCAACTATAATAAGTCTATAACCGAGATTTAATTTCAAGAATCGCGTGTATATATGTTGGTTTGGAGGTGTATTAATTATTTGGAAAGAAAATAAGAATTCTTTGTTTAATTGGTATTAGTTAATTTGGTGAAGACGTCGTATTGAGAAGGAGAATATATTCGTTATCTAAATAAAGATACAATTTAATAGTGGAGCTTAGGGAAGAAATTGGATTCTGAGACTTGGAAGGATGTTAATGAATCAGATTAACAGCTGTGCATTAGGAAAACAACACATCTTGATTCTAGTACATTAGTGGGGTGTAGCTGCGCATTAGGGGGTGTAGCTGTAATTATCCCTTAAAGTAAAGATAAGATTTGCATATCTTATCATATCTTCTGTAATTAAGGGGTCAATATTTGCTCATTAATGGTCGATATGAAATTTAATACCATTTATATGGAACTTTCCACATTCTTAAAGATCAATAACAATACAAAAATTTCCTATAACAACTGAAATCACTCTTATTATATATTTTGGACAAATCCTAATGGTCCCATATTATTTAGCAAAAAAGATAGTGGTCCCGTTCCCGTCCCCGTCCCCATATTGCGTGACTGTCACCAATCACACCATTCTTGAAGCTACATACGTTGGTTATATTGAAATATTCTTCGTCCATTAAGAATATGTAAATGCCATTGATAATTGAGTGAAATGATAGTATTTGTTAATTTTATTTATTTTTGAACTTCTAAGTTCTAGTATTATATTGTGTAGAACTTTAATAACATTACATGGTGTAAGTTTTGAAATTACTCTAAACCTCAACGTATTTCTCTTTTTTAATAGAGTATATTGATTGTTATCGATATTTTTGTTTAATAACTAATTATATATGCTCAGTTATTAATTACTAACAAGCGAAACCCACACTAAAATTCTGAGTTAAACTCGCAAATTAAGAGACCTTTGAAGAATTAAATTCTTTTATATTTTTCGCAACAGTTTCTTTTTAAGGAAAAAAGAAAAGCAGAAAGACAAAATATATTTATTACTTACATTGACTATTGTTTGCTGGAAAGAGGCGAATGAGGGGAAGAAATACGAGTTAAGTTTTCCAAAAAAACCATAAAAGGTATAGCTTTACTTTTAAGTTTTACCCGAGCTGTCAAAGAGTGAGCTGGAATGCCCTATCGGAATTATTACACATCCAAAAGATTTTCGAAGCTGTTTATATAACTGTAATATTTTACAATCTTTGGTATATATATTATTTTGGCATACTAGTGTATTGATGTGATGACGATTAAGTCGAATATTTAAAAAGTCATTGTAATTTATTTTATAATTTACATATGGAAATATAATACCTTGAAAGAGAATTTATTGAAATCTAATTTACGTATTTATCTTGATAGTACTTGACCAAATTATCCCTCTATATTGCAAGAATATATTTGCATTCAACTGTATTGGTTTTTAAAAGCTTTTGGACTGGATAGTCCAATTTTAGTAAGATAGAGTTTTAGCAATATATGAGTCGTATAAAAAGAAATTTCAAAACTTGATAAGGAAAACCAAATTGCATTAATTGTGTGTAATTAGGCAAATCACGTACTATTGGAGGGAGACCAGTACATCTTCAGTTCTTAGAACAAGGATTAATTGCTGAAGTTCATTGAATCAAGTAAATATCTTGGCTAATGGTTGTATATTATTTGTAGGAGGAAATGCAAAAAATGCCCAATAAGTTTGGCGATTTGGCACTTTTGCCAAATATCTTTTCGGGCCGAATTTTTGCCCTGTAGGTATCGACAATCGCCGCAGAATATGCCCAATCGGGCTCTGCATGGGCTTTTTGCCTACGTGGCATGTCAACTCACAAAAAGTCATCCCACATGAAAAAACACAATGCCACGTGTAATTTTTATTATATAACAAAAATTACCCATGTTTTATCTCTAATTGACTAAAAACTCCTATATTATTTTAATTGACAAAAACCCCCCTGTGTTATAGAAGTCAATGCAAACAACCCCGAGTTAAATGCAAAAACTACCCCTGTGTAATTCCTAATTGGCAGAAAACCCCTTTTATAATTTTGATTGGCTTAAAAACCCCTGTGTAATTTTTTAATTACATTAATTTATAATAATTGCAAAAAAAAAAAGGGGAATTCCGTCGTCTTCCCCACGGGCTACCCCTGTGTAATCCCTAATTAACAAAAAACCCCTGATTTTTTGTTACCTGTCTTCACTCGTAAGATCGATGGATCGAAAAGAGAAGATAGAGATCATTCAACAAGCAATAAAGCAACTAATCGAACAAGACGAACAACAAAACACAAACATCAAAACGTCGTCGTTTTCATCATCATCATCATCAGACGAAGAAAACTTCGTGACTGTTGATAACTATCATCGTCCTCATCAGCTCCTCTCCAAATTACTCGCCGAGGTACACCGATTTCTCATAAATCTCATCAATACGATGTTATCATCATCCGATAAATGATCTACAATCAATTGAATTAACAGCTGGAGTCACTCGAATCGCAACAAAAAGTGACTCAATCTTCACAAATCGACGAACAAAATGAAGAAGAGACAATAATAATAGTCAAGGAGCTGAAGAATCTGAAGCGACAGAATCTAATCACTCACTGTCTCCTCTCGGCGATGATCATGCTAAACCTAGCGTGGCAGTTATCGGAGGTGTCTCTAACTTTGAAAGTCAAAGACGGATTGAGCAATCCGCTTAAATCCGTCGGAGGATTGATCGGAGGGTTTTTGAAGGGCGGGCGCCGCCGCGCCGAGGCAGATGTTCAATCGGCGATGGAATTGGCGACGGAGAAGCAGAAGCAGGTGATTGAGTACAGCTCTATTCCGGGGATTAAGATCCCGCACTTGGATTTTCTCGGATTTGATCTTACGAGTGAAGACGGGTTTTGTAATTAGTGTGCTTCAATGTGGTAATTTTGTTATTTTTGATAAAAATGGGTTTTGTAATTATAATAATTTGAAATGATTTTTTTTTGCCAATCAAAATTACAAAAGTAGTTTTCTGCCAATTAGTGATTACACATGGGTAGTTTTTGCATATTTTTTTTATATAATAAAAATTACACGTGGCATTGTGTTTTTCCACGTGGGATGACTTTTTGTGAGTTGGCATGCCACGTAGCAAAAAGCCCATGCAGAGCCCGATTGGGCATATTCTGCGACGATTGTCGATACCTGGCAAAAGTTCGGCCCGAAAAGATATTGCGCAAAAGTGCCAAATCGCCAAACTTATTGGGCATTTTTTGCATTTCCTCCTTATTTGTATTTCAGTTGCATTATATTACACATATTTTGGAACAATTAATTTCTCTCTTTTCTTTATTGAATTTGTGTTGTTTATATTCTTTAGTCGTGAATGTATTAGTAAAACTTCTAAACTTAAAATAGAGATAGCGGTGTAGTTATAAGTTAATATAATTGAAGTTGTAACAAAAACATGATTCGTACCAGCAGAAAACAGAAAAAGACAAATTAAATTCGTAAAGACTTGTCAATCCAAAAACTAGTTTAAAGAAGAAACTTACAAAATTTAAAAACTTGATCAATTTAACAAAATATATTTTTAATAATTTTGTGAACTTTTCACCACATATTCAAAGCTTAATGATATAAAATATGCTCTTTAAATAAATTAATAACCAAGTCTTTCAAATCTAAGTTATATACTTTTTCAATTTTTAAATCACTATTTCTTTAGAAATATTTCTATTGAGTTTCTTCTGTTTCATTGTATAAGCAGCAATTCTACAGTCCGAGCCGTGGACCATCGCTCGGCCTCTAGGCCCAACAAGCTGGTGTAGAGTGCTAGTCAAATAAGGCCCAATCCATATTAAGGGCCGACACAGTCTGCTGGATGATTGCTGGGCTTTTCGCCTAAGCTGCTGCGTAAGAACCCATGGGCCTACTGAGCCATCTTCTCCAGTAAATGCGGGCTAAGCTTGCCCGATAATCTATGGGCCCTCGATATCCAGGGCCTGATTCGTCTTGCATGACGGAGCTGTCTAATTCAACCGTAGCAGTCATAGATTAGCAACGAAATCATCGAATCCAGAACATCTCGATTATCAACATATAAACACAGAACATCAAGAACAATAAACAAAGAGCTAGCGTATATAAAATATATATATATTATTAATCAATTCCAAACTCTAGTTAGCATGAAAAAAAAACGTACGTCGAAAAACAAGCTTCGACTTTATTACACTTGTTAAGATTCAAAATAATATCGATGGCAGTAAAAATTTTGACAAAGTTTTCATTTTCGGGTGTTATCGGGGAGGATGGTGTTCCCGGCCTCTCAGTAAAACACCCTTCGCATTCGTTGATGATATATGCGCCATCTCCACCGTCGCGACTTCGTTTTAAATAAGTCTCATCATGAACTACGGAGTAATCAGCAGGTTGTAATTCTCTTATCGAGGAGTCATAGTTATCGTAGCAATCTTGGAGGCATTTCATGGCGTAGAGATTTCTTTCTTTCTTGAGAAGGTTGGAGATTTTGGCCACACGAAGTGAAAAAACACAAAAGGATAAAAAAAAATATAATGTCAACTCTGAGAATTCCACACGATGTTCCTTCTCCATATGAAAACAGCGAAATGCTCAAGAATGCTTTTCATGGTAGTTTTCTCCTCTCAATACACACTGCACTCACTATGATTAATTAATTAATAAAAGTGATCGTCACAATTATTCAACATGAATACCATTTTCTTTTTTGAATTTGGTATGATATTAATGCACATTTGTTATGTATCCGTCTATGCACTTAGATGTGATGACGACGCTAGGTTTTGACCTTAATATATGGCGATTAATTGGATGATCATGTGACACATAAAGTGACATTACTTAAGTGGCTTATACGATCCATTGTGCCGTTTTAAGTGATTGATGTTGTCGTTCGTTTGTAGGGCTTACTAGTGATGGGAAGGCTATAATGAAGCTTTTGGGTTGTAGAAATCAAAAATTGATTAAAGAGATCAGAGAGGCATATCTGGATCTCAGCGAGAAGCCCCTTATTGACACTGTCAACACTGAATTATTAGGTGATTTCAAGGTAAATATTGTTGTACTTTCTTTTATTCTATATTGAAATTTCTATATTAAAGGTTAAACGAGTCTCCAATCATGAAATTTTTGAATTTTCATTCTGGAATTTAGGGAGACCTACAATGTGTCTATTAATCGAATTGATTGCACTCCGTCATCATGCAACTGTTGATCAACGTTATAATATTTCTTGAGTTCGAGATGAAAGATACTGTATGATCGAATGTTATGATAATTAGATTTCTCAAAATCTCGTAGCATTAAATTTTAATTTTCTTGTTCTTCATGGATATATGTTTATCAATCTAGATTCTCATTTTCTATGTACAATAGCAAGGACTGCTCTTGTGGATTTCCGACCCTGCCGAGAGAGATGCGAGGCTTGCAAAGGAATCATTGAAGGCATGGAGAAAAACCATTACACAATTACAAGTAATAGTAGAGCTAGCATGTGCACCAAATCCTCATCATCTTGTTGCAGTGAGGCAAGCATATTGTGTTCTGTTCGACATTTCACTCGAAGAAGACATCATTGCAAACATGTCTCAACCGGTACAAAAGGTAAACCTTGTGGTGTTTTTTAGCAATCTAAAATTCAAGTTGAAGCCTTCCCGACCGGCTACTAGTATACAAGTTTTGGACAGATTTTGGTCAGTTTAGTGAGTTCGTACAAATACGATAAAGAACTAGTGGATTCTTCTATAGCGAAAACAGAGGCAGAGATATTACATAACGCGATTGAAGGAAAGAAACTAAACAGCGACGAGCTTGTGCATATACTCAGTACGAGGAATATGTTTCAGCTGAAAGAAACTTTCTCGTGTTATAAGGATACTTATGGGAATTCCATAGATCAAATTAGTTTCTCAACACGTGTGATCGGAATGTATCCGACTCCAAGTCAGTTCTGTTTCTATATTCTTTAGTTGATTGGAATACTTCTCGTGTTACAGGACATCATTAGTTGTGGAAAGGGCAATCTGGAGTCGGTCATAAATGTGGCGATTTGGTGCATAGACTCCCCAGAAAAACACTTCGCTGAGGTGCTTGATATTTTTAATTTTGATCATTCTAGCTACCACCTTATGTTACCGTGATATTTACCGAATTAAGTATGATTTGAAATTCGTGTTTGTGCCATTTACATTTTCTATCTGTGGTATCACTTGAAACTTACCAAATCAAGTTACCATGTCACATGTAAGTCCCGTCTTGCTTTTGCACCATAATGCAAGTTGCTTATAAGCCACGGTTTTATTCTTCACCTCAAGTAAAAACTTATT
This sequence comes from Misopates orontium, assembly GCA_946800315.1. Classification (NCBI taxonomy): domain Eukaryota; kingdom Viridiplantae; phylum Streptophyta; class Magnoliopsida; order Lamiales; family Plantaginaceae; genus Misopates; species Misopates orontium. Next base: position 10,337,219 of record OX326949.1, read on the forward strand.
CATTCTTCAAACAGGAAAAAGATTGCATTTAATTTATATCATATTAGATCAAATTATTTGTCAATGAAGGGCATGAAGGATTGCAAGGTTCCCTTTGTTATCTATAGACTTAAAGTAATAAGCATCTAAAGTTTCTGAATTATACTTCATGGTTTTGGCTCATGTCAACCCCATTGAGTTTCATTTGGATTTTCCTATGTCATTTACTTGAGATAATCTGTTTAATTTGGTCCATTAATTTGAGATGCTCTTTGAAATAACATCTTTATTTACAAATCAGGTGTTAAGAAATGCAATTATAGGGATGGGGACCGATGAAGAGTCGCTGAATAGAGCTATTATGAGTCGAGCTGATATTGATATGATGCAAATCAAAGAAGAATATCTCAACACATACAAATGTAGCTTGGAGGATGATGTTATAGGTGACACATCAGGGGATTACAAGGATTTTCTGCTCACTTTGATTGGGAACGATCTCTAATTACTCTTTCACTAGTGATTATTGTTGAATTTGGATGTTCACAGAAAGTTTCTACGATGAAAATGTACAAAAATCAAGACTTTTATTTTTCTTATTTATGGTGATCTGATTCATGCATTGTCCTCTAAGTTATTCTGCTAAATTGAATCATTTTTTCATTATGGTAAAATTGGTCGTTGGTTTTTCGCAATTAAGTAATCTTTGTCTCGTTGATCGGTGGGGTCAATTCGTAAAAAAGCTCGAGTCACGTTTATAGTTTTATGGATTGCATCAAGTTGACTATAAGAGCGTTCCAAGGCTCAGTTGTTTTAGTATGTAGAAGTAGAACTAATCATGAAATGCTAAATTATTTAAGTAAAATGAACCATATAGGGCTCAATCGTTTTAGTAAGTGGTTATATGCTAACAAAAATGTCATTCAATCATGAGAAAACGATGAGCTGTTGTAATGTTCTTTACATCTAGATAGTTTGATTGCTACTTAACAGACCTTTATTAACATAAATTAAAATATCTTGTTAAGAGGTAAGGTACATGAGATTTACGTGACGTTTGCAAAAGATTATGAAAAGGACCTCTTTGTTATTGGATTCACACAAATATTCTTTAAATGTTTGCATAACTCAGTTTTCTAGTGCTTATACTAAAAAAAAAACAACCATATAAGTTCAAGCCAGAAAAGTTAGGAATATGGTGTTTCTTAACTTTTTTGTAATGAAATGTGGCATCTATAAAATATTAAAAAGAAAAAAGCAACTTCCCTTCAAATATCGCATACACCTAATTAACTTATGTTCTAAGCAAATATTCTTAAATGTCTTCAAACAAACTCACTCTTGATGAAAATAACTTTGACAAATATTAGTAGTATATATATCTCCAAACTACATCCACGCCATTTTCTCTCATATCCATTAATTGGGGGGAAATCACCACAAGTGTTTAATCAGATCATATCCAATTACAAACTTCTTCTTCAAACCACACTAATTACAAAACAAAGAATTATTACACTGGTATAATAATCTCCGTTATCAAAACAGTAATATCCCTTAAATTCTCATTCTCCGCCGTTATAGGAGATATAAGAATCTGTGGCCCTCGGAACCACAACTATGTTAGCATTGCTGACGGCTTCAATATACGGTTTATAGTTCTGATGATTCAATCTCGAAAAAACAGCAGATCTCAAGCTCAACATGGCATTCTATTATCTTTAAAACACCAATTCAGGATATACACCATGTGTATGTCTGTCGTTGTCCTCAGAAGATCAAAAATCTTAAGTCGAGTAGAAATTGCACTTGACATGGCCTTATCTCTTAGCATCGTCCCTAAGCCGTTGGTGCTATTTTTAAGGTTGTCTCGAGGATCTGCATCGATTATAGACAGACAAAGGGTGTCGATTGTCGTTCTTCTGCACCATTGATGAGCCAAATCGTTGTTGGGTGCGGCATCGCTTTGGTGAAGAAAAAAGGCCATAGTGAGGCCTATGAATAAAAACATTAAGTTGATTTTTTTCGAAGACATGCCTAAGTATTTTGACTAGGATTGTGTGTGATACTTTTTTCACGCATAGAGTATTAATCTGGCTTTGGTTTATATAGTGAAAAACGATTGTTCTCATGATAAAGAAATATGATCATATGGACATTTAATTGTGTTTACCGGATAATAAAGAGGATTTAAGATTTTTCCAGGAAAGGAGGATTTATTTAGGTGATTAATTAGCACAAAAATTCTTACTACTCGTTAAAATGTAAAGGAACTCTAAAGATTTAAATCACGAGACATTTTTATAAGTCCAACTAGTACATTGTGGAGTATAAATGCAAAGTAGCGCGCTTTGCTTACATGATTATTTTAGCAATGTTGTCTTTCTAAGAACAACTTATATTATGTCTCTTAACTTTTGCAGCTGTACGCATAAAAATATTTACTTTGTTATAACTTATAGTTGTAGTGGAAGTATCAAGTATAAATTTTGCAAATGGCAATTAATTTTTGTCGCAGTTTCATTTTAATTTCCTTATAGTTTTTTCTGATCTTTTATTTCTTTATAGTTTAATAAAATGGTATTTTATTTTTATTTGGTTTGCAATTACCGCCATTTTCACAGTCCTCAAACTAGTCTCTCTTTATTTTTTCTTATTTGTTGTCCACGGCACGAATCACCTACCTTTTTGGCAGTCGGTAATTGTCATAATATCGATAAGGTGGTGTTTGCAAATGCTTATAAAAGGAGCTTGTTCACTATTTTTGCTTAAAGTCACTTTAAGTGACTTTTAATAAAAGGTCAGGAGTATTTGAAATCTTTTTAAAAAGCAACTTAAATCATTAATTAGGTGTTTGCAAAAATTAATGAGAGGTAACTTTTCTATTTAAAAACCTTTCAAAAATAACATAATTCTAAAAGCAGTTGGGAAGCACCCTTGAACATGCTTTTGCGGCTTGTGCTTTTTCTTACTTTTTTTTAGACAAGCAGAAGCAAAAGTTAGCATTCCAAACTAAAAATTTGCTTTTTGCGGCTGCAAAAGCTACCAAGCTCTTTTTATAAGCATTTGCAAACACCACCTTAATCCCACAGCTACATCTAAAACCACTCATGTTTTTCTCCCAGATGGCTCTATCAAGTTTGTCAAACACATTGAAATTTTTTCCATTACACCTCGCATATGTGCCTTATTTTAAGTTTAATTTGATATCCATTTCTAAAGTTAATCGAGATTCCAACATAAAATCACTTTCTTTCCCACTCATTGTGTTCTGCAGGACCTCTTGAGTGATGCAACTCTTGTTGTGGATCACTTAGCAGACAACCTATACACTCTTCCTCCTACTTGCTTCAATTTCTCCATGTAACAAGAGTAGTTGATTTGCAGCTGTTGTTTCAAACTCTACTGTAACAGATTTTCCTGCTAATAAAAATCTTGATTCTGTTTCTACTTGGCATATGAAATTTGGCCATGCATCTTTACATGCTTTGAAACATATCCCTCTCTTATTTCACTTACAATTCTCATCCAGTGATAATTCTGTTTGTGACACTTGTCATAGAGCCAAGCAAAGTAGATCCTATTTTCCTCCGCAGTAGTTCATCTACATCTGATGTATTTGAATTGATTCACATTGATTTGGGGACATAGAAAATTCCTACTATGGATAATGCTCATTACATCCTGACCATTGTTGATGATTACAGTAGAATAACATGGACTTTTCTTATGCATAATCAAAATCAGGTCACTGATAAGCTACCAAAGTCATTTGCTTTCATTCGGAACCAGTTTAATGCAAAGGTTTCAACTATTAGATCAGAATGGCTATGAGTTTACAAGCTTTAGTTGTCAAAAACTATTCTCTGCACTTGGTATCATACATCAGAAAAATAGAATGGTGTAGTGGAGAGGAAGCATAATAATCTTTTACATACCACAAAAGCCTTACTTTTTCAGGCTAACTTACCTCTGTCCTTCTGGGGGTTTGCTCTACTTATGGAAACATTCTTGATCAATAGGACACCCTCTCAGTTGTTACACTCGAAATATCCCTTTGAGATCTTATACTCCAAATATTTGGATGTTTTTTTACTTTGCTAATACAGCACCTCCCAAGGATAAAATAGCCCCTAGAGCTTTCAAGGGATGTTTTCTTGGTTTTGCACTAGGACAAAAGGCCAAAAAAAATATTCAGTTTTGATCACAATAAGGTGGTTATTAGCAGAGATATTTGCTTTCATGAGCAGTCATTTCCCTTGCATCTTACAATTCACTGAGCCAAAGTGTCCTTTCCTAGATTTGAGGTTTATTATTCAACTGACAAACCTATCTCTCAAGAAATATCTGAAACCATCTGATTCATCACAGGTTGATTCCCCAACTGATGTTTCTTCAGAACAAACTTCTGACGATACACCTGATATGGTTTTACATGGACTTTTAAATCTAAACTCAAACAAGATGGTATTGTGAATCTTTACAGAATACGGTTAGTGGCAAAAGGGTATACTCAAGTCTTTGGACTTGATTACATTGACAGCTTCAGCCCAATTGTAAAGTTGGTGGCTGAAAATTCTGCTAGCTATTGCTACTTCTCATAATTGGCATGTGCATCAACTTGACATCAGCAATGCTTTCCTCTATGGGTTTTTGGATGAGGAAATGCATCTCAAACCACCTGAAGGATATTCAAAGATACTTCTTGGTCAAGTTTGCAAGCTCACTAAGTTACTTTATGTCTTCAAACAAGCATCAAGACAGTGGAATGTTGAATTTACCTAGTGCGTTACTCAATTATGGCTTCCATTAATCCACTACTGATCATTGCTTATTCACAAAATGCTCAGGTGATGATTTTATTGGCTTTTTAGTGTATGTAGATGATGTTCTTATCAATGGTATCAACTTACCCCTAATCACTTCAGTTAAAAACCATCAACACGATACATTCACTATCAAAGACATTGGTCCTCCCAAGTATTTTCTTGGACTTGAAATAGTAAGATCAACGTCTGAAATGTATGTACATCAGAGAAAATACATTCTTGACGTCCTAGCTAATGCAGGACTCACTGGTGCCAAGCCTTTGTCTACTCCATGTCCCAAAAGTCTCAGATTTTCAGGTTCTAGAGTTGCTTATCCACATCCAGAGAAGTATACAAGACTTGTTGGCCGCCTTTTATACCAATATGACCAGATCTGATGTCTATTTCATTGTGAATCAGCTCAGCTAGTTCATGTAAACACCTCTTCAAGATCATTGGAATGTTGCAGTTGATGTGCTCCTCTACCTCAAAGGCTCGCCTTCCCTTGGTATCTTCTAGTCAATTGTGTCTCCTCTCACTCTGACTGCTTACAGTGATGCCGATTACAAGGCTTTGTGTGTTTTTTGGCACCTCATTGATTAGTTGTAAAATCTAAGAAACAAACCATCATTTCCAGATCACCAGCTGAAGCTGAGTACAGAAGTATGGCTAGTTCTACTTGTGAGCTTAAATGGTTCAGCTATATATATACTTTGTGATTTTGAACTATTAATACATCTCCCAATTCATCTGTAATGTGGCATTAGCTTTGTTTTTCACATTACCAAGAACTCGGTGTTTCATGAACTCACCAAACACATTGACATTGATTGTCATGTGGTGCGCAACTGCTTCAAATTGGGATTAGTACTTCCTCAACACTATCCTACCTCAGTTTAAGTTGCAGATTTTTTCACAAAGCCTCTCCCCATTTGCTCGTTTCACCACTGGATATCCAAGTTGGGCCTTGCACATTCACACAAGGCTCCACCTTGAGGGGGGATGTTGATATTATTCATTAGTTGGGGGACATTTCTGTAATTTCACTTTTGTGTTAGTAAGCCAAGTTAGTTACAGCTGTTAGTTAACTACTTTCCCCGTTCCTTTGTTTTATTAGATTGTATATAGTGTTGCACTGTAATTTTCATTTCGTTATGTACGATTCCACTTTCAGTTTAATGAATAAGATTTGAGATATTTTGACCATTATCAACACAAGCCAGGCGTCCAAGTCCTCCCCTATTTGGAAGAGGTTCAAGCTTGGAAAACCCGCAAGTCCCAAACCTGTCGAGCATGATGATGATAAAAGAAACAATGAAACAAATTCTTAGCTCTGCATCAACAAATAAAGCATTCCACCTCTGAGATAACCCGTTTCTTTGCAAGGTTTCATTTTGTGGGAAGACTGTGTTGGTAAATATTTCTGCCCTCCGGACAATGAAGACATTGCAATGTTGATTCCGTTCTTCGATAAATAATCCTGCAACAAGTAAACCGAAACCACTCCAAGTCGCGCATGAATACGCTCTCCTTTAAACAATATTCGCCCCCAATAAGTGCAAACGGGTTGCAGCGAGTTTGTCCCAGGATACAATAGAGCCCAGTCTTTAGACTGTTGTTTGCCGTGCACTTCTGAAGACAACACCAAATACTCAATGTGTGAGCCTAAGAAATATGAGGGGAAATATAGAAATATCTTTTCATGAAATCAATTTTTCAACATAATAACTAGGAAGAAAATCATCTTCTTCTTTTATAGAAACTTTCAGAACCATTGACAAAAGACATAACTATTCAAAAAGACATATATGGAAAGATGCATTGGTTCAATGGAAGAAACTCTTCAATTTAAATATTTCACAAAAACTATTTTTGAAAATATTCCAACAATCCCCCGCCATTTTCAAAATTTAAACAGGAATATACGCTTCAATAATGGTGTCTTACAACTTGAACCATTATCTAGTGAAAGCATCTCAAAGTTAATCAAAAAATTTGGTAGACGTATCTTTGAACCAATTTCCCATATGACTAACCGGAAACGCAAACACACATATACCCCAACGCTCTTGAGTATTCATCAAGCCGACAGGTGAACTGGCCTTGTGTCTATATCCCGTTTCATGAACGCTCTAGACTTAAGCCCTTAACTCATAGAAGGCGGCACCACCTCCGACTTTCACATAGGTAGACTTATCAAAAGTGCCCACGTAACATAAACACTTTAACACAAACGTGTTATAAATCTATTAAGATCACGGTGCTCAACCTTCCTTTAACATTACATGTACAAGCACTACTTATCTTGGGATGAATATTATTTAGTGCTTCAACTACATCATATGATGTACTTTGCTCTTTGAACTCTGTCCCTCGAAATCTCAAGAGTAAGTTGAGTTTCCACCATTGGTGGTTATATTCATATGGGCTTAAGTCCCATCCCTTTTAAAACTGAAGGATAATTTACATCCTTTCAATGAGATTGATTATTGAGACCTCCCATCCTTTCTTTAAAGGATTAATTACATTTCGACAAATCCTTCAAAATAATCATAATTACTCCATGCTTAAGTAATTATAAAGCATGTCTAAATATTTCTTGTACACCTATGTAGGCTCATGACATTGTGGCCACACTGTCAAAATGTACCGATACCAGCGGTGCAGGCTTTTAAAGCCTCTTTGCCAATTCTAGCAATTTCAACAAATTGAATCCGCCATATCAAATTTGTAGTTTTCATTTGTTACTTGGAGTTTCATGAAATTGCTTCACCTCCAATAATAAGGATCCACCTCTTATGATTTGTGATCCAGTCATATAGCTATACCGCTATAATCAATCCCTCTAAATTAAAAGGAGACTTATTCAAAATTTCAAATTCATGAAATTCTTCAATTATTTTGAAATTCGCACATAAAAACACGTCATTTTTCATATGACTCCCATATTATAGACGTCATCATAATAAAATCATATGAATGAGAATTGTTAATATAAACTCTTGAGCATACTTTAAAGTATAATTTAGACAGATCAGTGTCCACTACAAGAATTGTGCTCAATTGCAACGTACATACTGCAACGGATTTTGAATCCGTTGCAGTAATTTTCTGTACCAACGTCCAAAGACGTTGGTACGTGAAAAGTAAAAAAAAAAAATAGGAAAAAAACGCAGCAACGTCAAGGGACGTTGCTTCTGTGTCTTTTGTTTTCTAATTTTTTTTAAAATACGAATTGCAGCAACGTCAAAAGACATTGCTGCAATTCAATCCCTCTAAATTAAAAGGAGACTTATTCAAAATTTCAAATTCATGAAATTCTTCAATTATTTTGAAATTCGCACATAAAAACACGTCATTTTTCATATGACTCCCATATTATAGACGTCATCATAATAAAATCATATGAATGAGAATTGTTAATATAAACTCTTGAGCATACTTTAAAGTATAATTTAGACAGATCAGTGTCCACTACAAGAATTGTGCTCAATTGCAACGTACATACTGCAACGGATTTTGAATCCGTTGCAGTAATTTTCTGTACCAACGTCCAAAGACGTTGGTACGTGAAAAGTAAAAAAAAAAAATAGGAAAAAAACGCAGCAACGTCAAGGGACGTTGCTTCTGTGTCTTTTGTTTTCTAATTTTTTTTAAAATACGAATTGCAGCAACGTCAAAAGACATTGCTGCAATTCAAGCTCTGACACCACTGTTTTAATTTTTTTTAAAATAATAAAATATGACAGCAACGTCTTTTTGACGTTGCTGTCATATTGTTCAATATTTCACTATTCATGCGACAGCTTCGTGTCTGACACAAAGCTGTCGCATTTTATTTTATTTTTTAAAAAATTAAAATAGAACAGCCATTTTTTTCAATTTATGCGACAGCTTCGCATTTTATATTATTTTTTTTTTTTTAAAAAAAAAACAGGACAGCAACGTCTATTTTTAGACGTTGCTGTCATTTGTTGTTTTGACAAAGCAGCAGCTTTAGTAAAGCTGCTGCTTAACTTAAATTTTTTTTATGCAAAGTCTATATCTAGTTAATTATAATTAAGTTTATTATATTCCATTTTTTTTAGCAAAAATTAGGATAGATATCTTATTGCTGGCTACACTGATCTAAAAATGTAGGATGTGGCATGGGAGCTAGGATAGTATTTTATACTTGTTGAGTCAATGCGTAACTAACCGTAAAAATATATAAAATTATTGTACAATTTTATAGTAGTATTAAGTGACGTATGCCATATAGTGTCAAAAAAAAGGTTATGAAACGAGGCAAGAATTTTGGAAATTGTTTAAATCAAGAATTTTATAGTAGTAATTATATTATTTGTATGCTTAATCAAGATCTACATGGATTATGTATGCTTATTATTAAAATATTATAGGTAATTATTGACGATCTACGTATATTATGTTTTTTTTAAAAAAATTAATAGTTAGATTTGTGTAATTATATTATTTGTATTCTTGATTAAGATCTACATGTATTACGTATGTTTATTAATAAGACATTGTAGGTAATTATTGACGATCTTCGTATATATATATATATATATATATATATATATATATATATATATATATATATATATATATATATATATATATATATATGTATGTGTATGATTAATTAATTAATATTAGATTTGTTATTTTGACAATGTAACTTTGTATTATATAGCATATAAATATAGTTGTGTTTATTTTAGAACGTATTTATATGTTAATTAGATATGCTTAAAATGTTATTAGCATTGCAAAAATATATTTGTAATACATATAAGTATTGAGCTTTTACTTAATTGCAATACATTGATTAGAAAAATTAGCAAAGATTTGTATAATTTAGATGTAAAAGATGTATATATACTTAATTAGTCGATTTACTAAATGAATAGATAGTATATATTGTCGTGTATGTCTTTTATATTAATTTGGCCATGCTAAATATTTATTTATTAGATGGCCGGCTCGTCAGATCAGAGTAAGAGAAAGGAAAGGTGTCGAAGAACCAGGTGCCATTCCCGGATGGGGTACCTCGAGGATCATTCTCTTTGCAGCCTGATCTTGGTTCGATGGGATCATTTTCAGCGCTGATGCCGTCGTTTCCCGGAGTTCATTTCCATAGAACGAGACCGGAGGCCGTCCGAGTGGGACGTTTCCATTCAAACAAGTTCAATTAATTTATTAAAATTTAAGATTAATTTTATTTAATTAGTTCAATTCTAATGTAATTGTGTTGAGTTATCAATTCTATTCTTAATTAATTAAACAAAAATAAAGAGTAGTATTCCTTATACGTAGTTCAATTCTTATGTAATCAGGGGTTATGCATTCAAATAACATCTATTCATAATAAATATTAACATTAAATCTAAGTAATTTAGTTCTTGTATAATATTTGTCCAATTAAGTTAAACTAATTTGACAAAAGTCAAGATTAATTATATTTAGTTGATTTTTATATTTGTAATTAATTAGGAGTTATCCATTCAAACAAGTCCAATTAATTTATTAAAATTTAAGATTAGTTTTGTTTGATTAGTTCAATTCTAATGTAATGTTGAGTTATCAATCCTATTCCTAATTAATTCAACAAAAATAAAGAGTTGTATTCCTTGTACGTAGTTCAATTATTATGTAATTAAGAATTATTCATTCATATAATTTCAGTTTACTTAATGAAAATCAAGAATCGTTAAGTTTAGTTTGATTATTATGTAATGAGAAGTTAATAAATTTAATTAATTTAACAAAATTAAGATTAATTCTAATTAGTTCAGTTCTCATATGTTATTAGGATCTTGTTCATTCAAATAAGTTCACATATATAGCTATAAAATTAATATCAAGATTAGTTCTATTTTCTTATGTAATTAATAATTATTCAATCAAATAAGTTTTATTAATTAATTAATTTAACCAAGATCAAGATTAGTTCTATATATTCAGTTCAAATCTTATGTAATTATGATTTACAAGTCATAATTATATATGATCTAAAATGTGTGAATAAGGGAATATATATAAAACATTTTTCTAATAAAGCTATTGCAAGGTCCAAATCCCTTGCATTGCTAATTTTCT